>OU342745.1:192983586-193431089 GCA_910589775.1 Avena eriantha
GTCCTTGACTTGCTTCCCCTTCAGCCGCTTGATGTCGCCATCGTCCCAAGATCCCTGCTCGTCCTAAAACTGCTTTCTGTCCTCCTCGCGCTTCTTCTCCTAGGCTAGCTTGCAACCATGGCATAGCTCTCTCGCGAAAAACCCCGCCTTAACCATCCCATCTTTCATGGTAATGAGCTTACTGTACAACTCGTACGCCATGTAGGCGTCTCTAGCTGCATACTCGAGGCACACCTGGCTCATCGGCTTCCACTCCTAGTAGTCGTGATCGAGTCGCTTCAATTTCTTCAGTTTTTCATAGGATTTATCGATGATTTCCGCTGCCAGATCACCCATGCCATCCTTCGCTGGGTATGATTTGATCTTGTACAGATTTTGGATGTCGATGTGGTGCCCCTCTGGGATTTTTATCAACGCAAGAGAAAGCATAATTGTATCATTTGTGATATCCACGCTAGTGAAAGTTATCCCTTTCCTACACATGAACTCGACCAGAGCTGGACAACGCATCTCAGTTGGTTTGCTCCTGCACTTAGATGGTTCTAGGGATGTAAGGGAACAAGGGATGCAAAAGTAGTGATCTCAAATTTAAATTTCACATACCTGCAGAAGTGGTAAACGAGGACCTCCTCATGTATTGCGATTTGCCTGACAGCGATCTCTTGTGGAGGATTTTTTTCGCTTATTTGCACGGGTGTACTCCAAGTCTAGCCCCACAAACTTTTTCTTCTCTTTCTCAAGCAATTGCTCAAACCTGGCGAGAGTTGTCTCCACAGTCGCTCCATCATTTGTGTACACCACTGTCAAAGTCGTGGTGCCATGGGCAGGGACCAAGTGGGTCTCTGTTGTGCGTTTCCCATCGTCCATACTTGAAAGGAAATGGGTGAAAGGAACTGCATGCAAGGAACTGCCTGCAAGAGGAAGAAGAAGATGAACCGACGTTTCCAGAAAAGAGGAAGAAGAAGCGCCCAGGAAAAACTGCAGAGGGATGATTGAGGAAGAGGAATGACCGTAGAAGAAACATGGTCACTGCAACTTTCGGTTCGAGAACTCACCGTGGTTACGTGGAGATCTTGTCAGTGCCGTCGATTCAACAAGTGGGGCCAGTTCCTGCGAGAATATGAAATTAGCTGTGCATTTTTCTATGCGAGAAATTGAGAGAAGTCATTTATATTTTGTCTTTCATAATTAAACACAATGAAGTTGGTACAACCCAAGAGATTTGAAAAAAAGAGATTTGCTAGTTTAACATACAACAACACTTACAGGCCCAACATGGCAGAACTTTAGCTACCACAGAGACCTCGGCAGAGGTGGCAGAATTGGTGCGGGTGCAACCACGGCGACGGCGAGCTCGGATTCTAGAGGAGGAAAACAGAACCGAGCATGGTCGACAAGGTGATAGATCTAACCAGGAACTAATTCTCGTCCCCGACCGTGCCATGGGTGCGTCCACGGTGAGGTCGAGCTCCGACTTGGGATGGGGAGGAGAGTAGGGCCGAGCAGCTTCGTCACTTCCTAGCTCTGCGCCATGGCCGCGACCACAGATTTCCGCTCTGGGAAAGAAGACGAGTAATGGATGCAGGCGCCAACGTTGCAAGCCTACAGGGAGGAGAGCTGGGCCGAGCAGGTTCGTCCACAACCCAGCTCCGCGCCATGGCTGCGACGCCCCACAGATTGCCGCTCCGGGGAAGAAGAAGACGCGTAATGGATGCCGGCGCCAACGCTGCAAGCCTAATTCACACCTAAGCGACGGGAGCGACAGGAGCGACATAACGGCGAGAACTGATAGGGGGCCAACTTGACGGTCGTTAGCCTAATTTTTTTTATTGAAACATAAAGTTGAATTCGTGCCGAAAAAGACCCTCTGAGTATTTGGCACACCAACTATAGTCATCGCGGATGATTTCAGGGAACTTGGGTACCGCGTTGCCTGGACACCCCAACTTTTGGGCCGCAAAATGATATTCTCCCACCATATACTAAGTTAGAGTAGTCTATGAATACCCCAACGTATTCCCAGATGAATTGCCAGGTATGCCCCCGGATAGGGATATTGAGTTCATTATCGAACTAATACCAGGACCCTGACCCATAGCCCAGAGACCCTATAGCATGAACCCCTCAGAGTTAGTGGAATTGAAGAAGCAGTTGGATGCTATGTTAGCAATAGGCTTGATTCAACCAAGCGCATCGCCATGGAGATCACCGGTGTTATTCGTCGACAAGAAAGATAGAGGAAACCATTTGTGCACAGATTATAGAAAGATGAATGACGTCACCATCAAAAACAGGTACCCTTTGCCAAAAATAGAGGATCTATTTGATCAGTTGACTGGTGCCCAGGTATTCTCGAAGATTGATCTTAGGACTGGTTATCACCAACTTAAGACTCGTGCAACGGATATTCCAAAGACCGCCTTTACTACTCGTTATGGTTTATACGAGTATACGGTCATGTCTTTTGGATTAACCAATGCCCCTTCTTATTTCATGAATCTCATGAATAAGATCTTTATGAATTTCCTAGATAAGTTTGTCGTTGTGTTTATCGACGATATCCTTATCTACTCCAAGTCAGAACAAGAGCATGAGCAACATCTGAGAATCATCCTATAAACCCTGAGAGAGCATCGGTTATATGCCAAGTTCAGCAAGTGTGAGTTTTGGCTGAAAGAAGTAGGATTCCTAGGATATATTGTGTCTGCCGGAGGAGTCTCTGTTGCTCCCGCCAAGATCAAAGATGTCGAAGAATGGGAAGCCCCCACCACTCAAACCCAAGTCCGTGCATTTCTCGGATTAGCAGGATAGTACCGCAAGTTCGTCGAAGGATTTTCGAGCATCGCCAGACCCATGACCCAATTGTTGAAGAAGGATAAGAAGTTTGAATGGACCGACAAATGCGAAGCTAGTTTCCGGGAACTGAAGAAGAGATTGATTTCTGCCCCAATATTGATCATGCTAGATATCAAGAAGCCATTTGATGTGTATTGTGATGCATCCAAGATTGGTCTCGGATGTGTACTGATGCAAGAATTAAAAGTCATCGCTTATCTGTCTCGACAACTAAAGCAGCATGAGCAGAACTATCCATACCATGATCTTGAGTTAGCAGTCGTACTTTTGGCATTGAAGACATGGCGTCACTATCTGATGGGTAATCGCGGTGAGATTTACTCAGATCACAAGAGCTTGAATGTAACATCCCAAATTTTGCAATTTTAGATGTTACTAGAAGCATGCATCATATCCTTGCATCATGGCATCACATAACAAAAACTGCATCAGGTATTTTCCAAAACCCCATAGTCATATAAATGACTAAAAGGGTAAAACCATTTCTAAACCTCCAAAACCCTTGCAAAAGTGTTATTTTATAACCCCATTCTAACCCTCTACTTTTTACAAAACTTTAGAGACCAATTTCATTTAAATCGGAATCCGTTTGCAAAAGTTATGCAACTTTTGGTGAAACAGAAATAAATAAAAAGTATTAAAAAAACAGAAGAGTCTAACCTAAGCGGGCCAGCCGAAGCCAGCCCGCAACTACCTACCGCGCGCGCCCACGAGCGAGCGGCGCACACCGCAGCTGCCTGGCTGGGCCGGCCCAACAATCGCGGCCAACAGCCAGCCCGCAGCAACTGACGGCCTGGCCCCACCGGTTATCCCCCTCCTCGTTCGAGTCCGGCCCGAGCACGAGCTCGCCGCGTCGGCACAACCACCTCCGGCCGATTCGGAGCGGACTCCGTAGCCTCCACGCCAAGAAACCCACCTATTTATAGCCCCTCGGCACGCCTCCCAAAACCCTAGCTTTAATTTCCACCACCGCCACCGGGCCGCAGCCATAGAGCTCGCCGGAGTTCGCACCGCCGACGTCGACGGCAAGGTTCTGGCGCCCCTTCCCCTTTTCTCTCCCCCTCTCTGCCCTCCCCTTGAGTACCACCTCGATTCACGCTGTTTTCCCCTTGAGCAGAGCCCCATGCCGCCACCAATTCGTCGCCGGAGTCTTGCCGGAGACGGGAGAGATCGGCGGAGCGCCGCTTCGAATAGAGGAGGAGAGGGCCGACGCCATCCGTACCAGAGGGACCGCGAGGAGGAGGGCCACGTCGTTGTCCACCTCGCGTAGACGAGAGCTCACCGGAATGCCACCGTACATCGCCACCGACGCACCGCCGCCGTCGCCGTCGGTGAGTTCCTCAGCCCCCTCCGTTAGATCTTGATCCGGCGGTGTGGATCGGCCGAACTGGTACCGCCCAATCTCGTGCCGCCACACGTCTGTGCACGCATCAGCGCCGTGTCGCTGCCGCGTCAGCTCCGTGTACCCGCCCTGGACCAATCCCGCGCCACCACTTGGCGCTGCACAGCTGGCCACCGTCCTTCTTTTCTTTTAAATAGGCAGAAAACTATTAAACCTTGTAACATCAATAGTAAAGCGAGTATTAGTCCAAAAATTGCGTATAATATACCGTTGGATTCATATTTTTGAGTAGAACACAGATCTACAATAATATTGCTGTTTTACCACAGCAATCTTGTAGTAGGATTTAAAGTTTAGATTAGAGTATTTTAATTCTAGAAAATTATCCGTAGATCCGTTTTAGTTGATTCTTGTTGCGTTGGCTTTGTAACGATGAGAAATTCTGTAGAAAATTGTTATAACTTTCTTAGAGTGTTCAGATCTGTTTCGAGATAGATTGGAGGTGTAGATCTATTTTCTGAGCTTGATTATTTAGGGTTTAACCCAAAATATTTAAAGTCTGTGGGGAATCGATTCTAATGACATCCCCAACTCAACAACACCCCCGAATAAAACCCTTGGTCAAATTTGAATCTATCCTTGCATATTACCATGTTGCATGCATGCTTTTTCACCTTCGTGACATTTTTTGTGCAAATTGTGATTGGATCGATGTTTGTGTTTCGTTAGATTGTTCGGAGTGCGCTGAAGAGTACTGTTGTGTAGAGTGCTGCTCGGATCAAGGCAAGTTATGCCACTTGTACATATTATGTCCCAGTTTTTGACTATGCATGTTTTACTCTTCAAATCTTGTAGTATGCATGTGTAAGTTTTTTTTAGTAGTTTTCTTAGTAATATTTTTGCAAGTGCGGTTTTGTAGTATGCCACGAGTAGATTTATACTTAGGAATTTCTGTCCTAATAGGTTCCCTCTGTTTTTTCTAAGTATTGCTTGCTATGCTATATATATACTAAGTACCGTTGGGGGGTTCGAAAGACTCAAAATTTTCTAAGTATAAGAGCTCTCTCGAGCGAACTTTTCTTCTCAAAACCCCTCCAAAATAAAACTAAGTTTTCTTCTGGGCGGAATGGTTGTCGGGTCAACGAGTGGATAATTGGTGGAGGACGGCCGCCCAGGAATCAGAGAAGTCTGTCATGTTTCAGAATTCAGAAGCTTCCCGTGCAACCACAATACATATGGGCTCTGTCTTGGCTTAGTACTTAGTAGGAAACCTCACCGGGGTACCAACACTTGGAGGTTCTTGGCACGGTTGGATCCAGCTGGTAGAGGGGCTACTAAGGGAAGGCCTCGCCATGGTCTTGTCTGTAAAAGGACTTGATCGTGGATTATGGGGAAAGTGCACAACCTCTTGAGAGTATTGCAATCTGATCGATCAGCCGTGTTCACGGAAACAGAACAACATTGAGCATCTGAAGGATGGAGCCTCTGAAGGATCTTCCTCTCTCTTTTGCAAACCTAACGTTTTATAAACCCCAAGGCGTGAGTAATATCGCCATTGGGTGGGATTTTGGGAACTTGGTGCGTAATATCCAAGTGCTAGGTTGATTGGGCACTTGGTGAGTAATATCCACGTGTTCCATTCGACCCTATACTACATATCAAAGTTTACAAAGTAGGGAAAAATTTCTTCCTCTTTCCTTATTACATTGATAAAATTGCTTTATGCAAATGAACCCCAAAGCCTACTCTTAGCCTTGCATGTAGAGATAGTCTTATTCTTTCCTTGGTGTAATCTTGCCAATACATTCAAATTATTGACCCAACTTGTTGGCTGCACGTCTTATGTGCAGAATCCGAAGACTGAAAGGTGCGTAGGGATCGCGGGTCTTCACGCAACTAGCTTGAGGCGTTGATGGACTCAAGTTTTACTTAGTTTCCGCTGTTTTATTTGAGCTAGCTATAAGCTATGCAAGTTGTAATAATTATACTCTGGATTATTCGTGTAATAATGACTTGTGTTTTACATGATATTCATCGACTGTGAAGTGCTAGCTATTGATCCAGGGACTAGCATGTTAATCACAGGGACTTAGGATCCTTAACGATCCCAGGTCACAACATATGGTATCAGAGCACAAAGTTGCCTGTAGGACGTGACCCCTAGGATTGGAAACCACCTTTACCATGTGTGTTTTTGCTTTCCATATTCTTCTAAGTTATTTGTATTCTTCTAGTAATTCTCTTCCTTATCACCTTGTGCCTAATTTTCTTTCTCCTAACCTAAAGATGACGGCCTTCTACTACGACACCGCTGAAGACATCAAGTGCCTGCGCTTTGGGGAATGCCTTCTGGACATCATCAAGACGTTGCAGTTACCCATGCCGTCAATCAAGGGAAGCGAGTTGAGGAAGATGCACAAGGAAGGATGCTGGGCGATTGAAGTCATCCAACCAGGGCGCAGTCAGACAAAACCCAAGACAGAGGCCATTGTACTCAACGTCACGAGTGACTCCAAGGAGAAAGGACTTAGCATCAGCTTGCATGAGCTCATTGGACGCCTTTGCGGACGCCACCATGAAGAGGTTGAAGGCCACTACATCAAACTCTTTGGAAGACGTGATGAGAAGGTAGTTCCAATCGAGTTAACCCCAGAGGAAAGGAAGACATGCAAGCGTCGAAGAATCCAATATCAAGATTTGGAGTCCCACATCAATGACCTTCAGAAGGGGAGCTGCCTTGAGATCATGAGGAATAACGAGCTTTGTGCCCTAGTCAAGGAGAAGGACGAGAAGATCGAGGAGCTGGAAGAGAAGATCAAGTCCCTAGGAGGGGAGCTCACCGCCCAAGACAAGAGGTTCGCTAATCAAGAGAAGAGGGTGCAAGATAAGAACAAGAGGATTAGGGAGCAAAGTCTCGTGCTCGCAAAGAACGAGATGGAGTTCAAGAACTTTGCCACCATGTTGAAGGACCTGCGAGCAGCCAAGAGGAACTTGGAGGAGAAGATCACGCCCGTGACTATGGGGTCAAGTTTGATCAAGAAGCTATAGAAGGAGAAGAAGGAACTCCAAGAGAAGCTGGAAGCTGCTACCCAGGAGCTGCAAGAGGTGAAGGAACTTCAAGAGAGGCTCGAAGCTGCTACACCGGAGCCACAGGAGGTGAAGGAACTTCAGGAGAAGCTTGAAGCCATGACGAGGGACATGGAGTTATACAAGTCACTGCTAGAAAAGAAAGGCTTCATCATTGAGGATGAGGAAGTGGATGATGAGTAGAGTAGTTGGACCACCTTTAGTTCTATAGTCAAACGTTGTTCGTGATTGTAATGAGTACCAAAAAAAATATTATTTTGGTTTAGTTAAACTTGGTTGAGTGTGTTAAACTATGTGCTTTGTGTGCCTTTCTTTCTCGTGTGTTTTTCTCTTGTTTACATAAGCGTAGGAGTTTTATTCCATAGGCTTTCTATACACTTCTTAACTTGTTTCCCACACCCCCACAGATGGCGAGACGGGGAAACAACAACAACAACATGCCCCCAGAGATAGCACAACTTCTGAACTCCCAGAATCAACCGATTCAACTCCTCACTCAAAACATGCAAAACAACAACAACCCGCCGCCTCCACCACCTCCACCGCCCCAACAGAATCGCATGACTCGGTTCTGGAGGTTGAACCCTCCAATTTTCTCAAGTAGTTCTGAGCCAATTGTGGCAGATGACTGGCTCCGCACCACCAACAAGAAGTTAGACACCGTCCAAGTTGTGGGAGCTGACAGGGTGTGCTTCGCCGTGCACCAACTTGAGGGACCAGCTGCTGAATGGTGGGATAATTACCAGGTCACCCACCCCGATATTGAAGCTATCACCTGGAACCAGTTCGAGGCGGCCTTTCATACTCATCACGTAGCCGCGGGAGTCATGTCACTAAAGAGACGTGAGTTCCGTGACTTGAAACAACTGCACCGCTGTCTCCGAGTATGGGGACCTCTTTAACAAGCTGGCACGCTATGCACCTGCTGATGTTTCCACGGATGCCAAGAGATAGGAGGAGTTCCTAAGGGGACTTAATGATGAAATATCCATTCAGCTTGTGGCTCTGAAGTTTGATAACTATCAAGAACTTCTGGACATGGCAGTTGTGGTTGAAGCAAAGCAAAGGAGTATAGAGAACCGAAAGAGAAAGTCCACCTCACACAAGCACAACTCGGCCCCATATCAGAAGCAACGCACTTCGTCACCACCACCCCACAACCACAATGGCCACAACCACAATGGTAATCGTCATGGAGGACATAACCACAATGGCCATAAACACCGCAATGGAAATGGCAATGGGAAGGATCTAAGTGAAGTGACATGCTTCAAGTGTAACAAGACAGGGCATTATGCAACTACTTGCCCCGAAAAGATAAAGAATGGGAATGGTAATGGAAACGGCAATGGACACAACCATGGCAATGGTAATGGAAATGGGAGGAAGCCGAATCCGTTCATCAAAGCCATGGTGAATCATGTCTCCGTGGAGGATGCTCGTGAGGCACCTGACTCCGTGATTGGTAAGTTAAAGATTAACTCCACCCCCGCAGTTGTTCTTTTTGATACTGGTGCATCGCATTCATTCATATCAAGGGTATTTGTGGATAGAGGCAAGATACCAACGGAGACTATTAGTACTCCTCTAAGGGTAAGTTCTCCTGGTGGAGAAATAGTGGCAAACTCTAGATGCCGTGGGTTAGAACTAAGGATTGGGGCACACATCTTTCCCACCAGCCTAGTCTTTCTGGAATCACAAGGCTTAGACATAATTTTGGGCATGAACTGGATGACCGAATACGAGGGAGTCATAGATTGTGCCAAAAGGACTATCGCACTCACAACTCCGGATAAGAAAAGGATCCGCTTTAAGTCAGCATTCGCACTCAAAGGAAGTATGGTGAACTCTCTTAAGGGGGTTAGCTTGGAGGATGTGCCAATTATGAAGGAGTATCTAGATGTGTTTCCCGAAGAGTTGCCAGGGATGCCTCCTGACCGAGACATGGAGTTTCTCATTGACTTGATGCCTGGTACTGGACCGATAGCAAAAAGACCATACAAGATGGATGTGGATGACTTGAAGGAACTTAAGAAACAGCTTAGAGGGCAATTGGACAAAGGCTTCATCCAACCAAGCGCGTCATTTTGGAGAGCGCATGTCTTATTCATGGAGAGGAAGGATAAAACCAAGAGACTAGTCGTGGACTACCGGTCGTTGAATGAAGTGACAATCAAGAACACGTACCCTCTACCCAATATCAACGACCTGTTCGATCTATTAAAGGGAGCTAGTGTGTTCTCTAAGATTGATCTCCGATCAGGTTATTTCCAGCTAATGATTCGGGAACAGGATGTACCCAAGACAACTTTCACAACGAGATACTGATTGTATGAATACACCGTGATGTCGTTTGGCTTAACCAATGCCCCAACGTATTTCATGACTATGATGAACAAGGTGTTCATGGAGTACTTGGATAAGTTTATTGTGGTATTCATTGATGACATACTCATATACTCCAAGGACGAGAAGGAACATGAGAGGCACCTGCGCCTAATCATGGAAAAGTTAAGGGAAACACAAGTTGTATGCCAAATTTAGCAAATGTGAGTTATGGTTGAAAGAAGTGGTATTCCTTGGTCATATTGTGTCAGCTAAAGGTGTTGCCGTGGACCCAAGTAAGGTAGCTTCCGTGACAGAATGGGAGTCCCCTAAGAATGTGGGTGATATTAGGAGTTTCCTGGGCCTTGCAGGATATTACTGAAGGTTCATTGAAAACTTTTCCAAGATAGCAAAGCCTATGACAGAATTGTTGAAGAAAGAGAAGAAGTTCCAATGGACCAAGGCATGTGAAGCCAGTTTTCAAGAGTTGAAGAAGCGCCTAGTAACAGCACTAGTTTTGTGTCTCCCTGATATCCAAAAGGATTTCCAAGTCTATTACAACGCATCTTGACAAGGACTTGGTAGTGTACTGATGCAAGATGGAAAAGTAGTGTCTTACGCCTCTCGGCAACTTAAGAATCATGAGAATAACTACCCCACGCACGATTTGGAACTAGCATCTGTTGTGCATGCGCTCAAGGTATGGAGACATTACCTCATGGGCAAACATTATGATGTGTTCACGGATCACAAAAGCCTTAAATACATCTTCACTCAAAAGGAATTAAATATGAGGCAAAGGAGATGGCTTGATCTCATCAAGGACTATGACTTGGACCTACAGTACCATCCTGGAAAGGCTAACGTGTGGCTGATGCCTTAAGCCGGAAAGTCTATGTAAATGGACATACCGTGGGAGAACTTCCAAATGATTTGTGTGAACAATTCAAGAATCTTAGGTTGGAAATAGTTCCGGAGGGATACTTAGCAACAATGGAGATAGTGCCAATGCTTCTGGGCCAAATCAAAGAGGCCCAGAAGGGGGACAAAGAGTTGGAAGAGATAAGAGCTAATATAAACAAGGGTAAAGCAAAAGGGTTTCACACGGATGAACAAGGAACACTTTGGTATGAGAAGCGTTTGTGCGTTCCCGATGATCCTAATATCAGGAAGTTAATCCTTCAGGAAGCTCACGATTCGCCTTACTCAATTCATCCTGGTAATACAAAGATGTACATGGATGTGAAAGATAGATTCTGGTGGAATAACATGAAAAGAGAAATTGCTGAATACATCTCCTTGTGTGACGTGTGCAATAGAGTCAAGGCCGAACTTCAAAAACCAGCAGGACTGCTGCAGCAATTACCTGTGCCCGATTGGAAGTGGGACAAGGTAGGCATGGATTTTATCATAGGACTACCCCGGACTCGATCTGGGTATGACTCCATCTGGGTAGTGGTCGACCACTTCACAAAGGTGGCCCACTTTATTCCCGTAAATACCACCTATACGAGTGCTAAACTTGCTAAGATTTATATGTCAAGGATCGTAAGTCTTCATGGTGTACCCAAGGGGATTGTCTCTGATAGAGGTACCCAATTCACCTCGAAGTTTTGGCGACAGTTACACGAGTCCCTAGGGACACGTATGGAGTTTAGTACTGCTTTCCACCCGCAAACAGATGGGCAAATGGAAAGAGTTAATCAGATCTTGGAGGACATGTTAAGAGCCTGTGCGCTAGACTATGGGTCTAGTTGGGATGATAACTTGCCATATGCGGAAATCTCATACAATAACAGCTACCAAACTAGTACCAAGATGGCTCCATTTGAAGTTCTATATGGCAGAAAGTGTAGAATTCCGCTGCTATGGAGTGGAGTTGGAGAACGGAGTTTGTTTGGACCTGAACTGATCAAGGACGCCGAAGAAAAAGTGAGACAGATTCAAGACAGGTTAAAAATAGCCCAATCCAGACAAAAGAGTTATGCTGATTCCAAGCGCAAGGATGTGACCTATGAAGTGGGAGACCGTGCGTATCTCCGAGTTTCGCCACTACGAGGAGTTAAGAGATTTGGAATCAAGGGTAAGTTAGCACCCCGATTCATAGGACTCTACAAAATTTTGGGTCGTAGAGGGGAAGTTGCCTATCAATTGGAATTGCCCGAAGTGTTAACAGTTCATGATGTTTTCCATGTGTCGCAACTAAAGAAGTGTCACCCGGAAATGGCTGAAACCCCACTGAAGGATACAGTTCCGTTGGACGAGGTTCAACTGGAAAACAATCTCACCTATGAGGAAAAACGCACCAGGATTCTGGAAACAGCTGAGAGAATCACTCGTACCAAGACTATCAGGTTTTCCAAAGTTCAATGGAATCACCATTCCGAGGAAGAGGCCACATGGGAATGTGAAGAAGACCTGAAGAAAGAACACCCCCACCTATTTGCTAACCAACCTGAATCTCGGGGACGAGATTCTTCTTAAGGGGGGTAGGTTTGTAACATCCCAAATTTTGCAATTTTAGATGTTACTAGAAGCATGCATCATATCCTTGCATCATGGCATCGCATAACAAAAACTGCATCAGGTATTTTCCAAAACCCCATAGTCATATAAATGACTAAAAGGGTAAAACCATTTCTAAACCTCCAAAACCCTTGCAAAAGTGTTATTTTATAACCCCATTCTAACCCTCTTCTTTTTACAAAATTTTAGAGACCAATTTCATTTAAATCGGAATCCGTTTGCAAAAGTTATGCAACTTTTGGTGAAACAGAAATAAATAAAAAGTATAAAAAAACAGAGGAGTCTAACCTAAGCGGGCCAGCCGAAGCCTGCCCGCAACTACCTACCGCACGCGCCCATAAGCGAGCGGCGCACACCGCAGCCGCCTGGCTGGGCCGGCCCAACAATCGCCGCTAGTAGTCAGCCCGCAGCAACTGACGGCCTGGCCCCACCCGTCACCCCCCTCCTCATTCGAGTCCGGCTCGAGCAGGAGCTCACCGGGTCGGCACAACCGCCTCGGGCCGATTCGGAGCGGACTCCATAGCCCCCGCGCCAAGAAACCCGCCTATTTATGCCCCTCGACACGCCTCCCAAAACCCTAGCTTTAATTTCCACCACCGCCACTGGGCCGCCGCCATAGAGCTCGCCGGAGTTCGCGCCGCCAACGTCGACGGCAAGGTTCCGGCGTCCCTTCCCCTTTTCTCTCCCTCTCTCTGCCCTCCCCTTGAGTACCACCTCGATTCACGCTGTTTTCCCCTTGAGCAGAGCCCCGTGCCGCCACCGATTCGTCGCCAGAGTCTCACCGGAGACGGGAGAGATCGGCGGAGCGCTGCCGCGAATAGAGGAGGAGAGGGCCGACGCCATCCGTACCAGAGGGACAGCGAGGAGGAGGGCCACGTCGTCGTCCACTTCGCGCAGACGGGAGCTCGCCGGAACGCCGCCGTACATCGCCACCGATGCGCCACCGCCGTCGCCGCCGTCGTCGTCGAGCCGTCGCCGTCGGTGAGTTCCTCAGCCCCCTCCGTTAGATCTTGATCCGGCGGTGTGGATCGGCCGAACCGGTACCGCCCATTCTCGTGCCGCCACGCGTCCGCGCACGCGTCAGCGCTGTGTCGCCGCCGCGTCAGCTCCGTGAACCCGCCCTGGACCAATCCCGCGCCGCCACTTGGCGCTGCACAGCTGGCCACCGTCCTTCTTTTCTTCTAAATAGGCAGAAAACTATTAAACCTTGTAACATCAATAGTAAATCAAGTATTAGTCCAAAAATTGCGTATAATATACCGTTGGATTCATATTTTTGAGTAGAACACAAATCTCTAATAATATTGCTGTTTTACCACAACAATCTTGTAGTAGGATATAAAGTTTAGATTAGAGTATTTTAATTCTAGAAAATTATCCGTAGATCCGTTTTAGTTGATTCTTGTTGCGTTGGCTTTGTATCGATGAGACCTTCTGTAGAAAATTGTTATAACTTTCTTAGAGTGTTCAGATCTGTTTCGAGATAGATTGGAGGTGTAGATCTATTTTCTGAGCTTGATTATTTAGGGTTTAACCCAAAATATTTAAAGTCTGTGGGGAATCGATTCTAATGACATCCCCAACTCAACAACACCCCCGAATAAAACCCTTGGTCAAATTTGAATCCATCCTTGCATATTACCATGTTGCATGCATGCTTTTTCACCTTCGTGACATTGTTTGTGCAAATTATAATTGGATCTATGTTTGTGTTTCGTTAGATTGTTCGGAGTGCGCTGAAGAGTACTGTTGTGTAGAGTGCTGCTCGGATCAAGGCAAGTTACACCACTTGTACATATTATGTCCCGGTTTTTGACTATGCATGTTTTACTCTTAAAATCTTGTAGTATGCATGTGTAGGTTTTTTTAGTAGTTTTCTTAGTACTATTTTTGCAAGTGCGGTTTTGTAGTATGCCATGAGTAGATTTATACTTAGGATTTTTTGTCCTAATAGGTTCCCCCTGTTTTTGCTAAGTATTGCTTGCTATGCTATATAATACTAAGTACCGTTGGGGGGTTCGAAAGACTCGAAATTTCTAAGTATAAGAGCTCTCTCGAGCAAACTTTTCTTCTCAAAACCCCTTCAAAATAAAACTAAGTTTTCTTCTAGGCGGAATGGTTGTCGGGTTAACGAGTGGATAATTGGTGGAGGACAGCCGCCCAGGAATCAGAGAAGTCTGCCATGTTTCAGAATTCAGAAGCTTCCCGTGGAACCACAATACATATGGGCTCTGTCTTGGCTTAGTACTTAGTAGGAAACCTCACCGGGGTACCAACACTTGGAGGTTCTTGGCACGGTTGGATCCAGCTGGTAGAGGGGCTACTAAGGGAAGGTCTCGCCATGGTCTTGTCTGTAAAAGGACTTGATCGTGGATTATGGGGAAAGTGCACAACCTCTCAAGAGTATTGCAATCTGATCGATCAGCCGTGTTCACGGAAACAGAACAACATTGAGCATCTAAAGGATGGAGCCTCTGAAGGATCTTCCTCTCTCTTTTCCAAAACTAACGTTTTATAAACCCCAAGGTGTGAGTAATATCGCCATTGGGTGGGATTTTGGGAACTTGGTGCATAATATCGAAGTGCTAGATTGATTGGGCACTTGGTGAGTAATATCCACGTGTTCTATTCGACCCTATACTACTTATCAAAGTTTACAAAGTAGGGAAAAATTTCTTCCTCTTTCCTTATTACATTGATAAAATTGGCTTTATGCAAATGAACCCCAAAGCCTACTCTTAGCCTTGCATGTAGAGATAGTCTTATTCTTTCCTTGGTGTAATTTTGCCAATACATTCAAATTATTGACCCAACTTGTTGGCTGCACGTCTTATGTGCAGCATCCGAAGACTGAAAGGTGCGTAGGGATCGCGGGTCTTCACGCAACTAGCCTGAGGCGTTGATGGACTCAAGTTTTACTTAGTTTCCGTTGTTTTATTTGATCTAGCTATAAGCTATGCAAGTTGTAATAATTATACTCTGGATTATTTGTGTAATAATGACTTTTGTTTTACAGGATATTCATCGACTGTGAAGTGCTAGCTATTGATCCAGGGACTAGCATGTTAATCACAGGGACTTAGGATCCTTAACGATCCGAGGTCGCAACATTGAAGTATATTTTCACTCAGAAGGAGCTGAATATGAGGCAGAGGAGATGGATAGAGTTAATCAAGGATTATGACCTTGACATCCACTATCACCCCGACAAAGCCAATTTGGTAGCGGATGCTCTTAGCAGATTGCCTTGTAGGCTAAAGACCATGATCAAGGAGAAGCAACCAAGTTTGTATGAAGAGTTGGAGCAGTTTAGAACTGAGATAGTTAGCAAAGGATTTTTAGCTAGCATTGAACTTCAAACCACTTTTATTAACCAAATCAAGGAAGCCCAGAAGGGAAATGAAATTATCGACGGAATCAAACATCGTATTGGTACGGGAAAGGTACCTAGATTCGCCGAAGACGAAGAAGGAGTTTTGTGGTACAAAGGACGTATCTGTGTGCTAGAAGATACGGAGCTGAAGCAAGTTATCATGCAGGAAGCTCATCTTTATTCTATCCATCCCGGAGGAACGAAGATGTATCAAGATTTGAAAGAGCAATTTTGGTGGCACAAGATGAAGAGGGAAATCGGAAGCTACATCGCCAAATGTGACATCTGTTAAAGAGTCAAAGTAGAGCATCAGAGACCCGCAGGACTGTTGCAACCATTGCAGATTCCGAAATGGAAATGGGATTCCGTCGGAATGGACTTTATCACCGGTTTGCCTACTTGTAGTAGGGGAAATGACTCAATCTGGGTCATCGTAGATAAACTGTCCACGGTAGCACATTTTATACCTGTCAAGACAACCTACCAGAGTTCGAAGCTAGCAGAGCTGTATATTGCTAGGATCGCTAGTCTACATGGAACCCCCAAGACCATAGTATCAGATCTAGGAACCTAGTTTACCTCGAGATTTTGGCAGAAAGTCTAGGAAGGATTGGGAACCAAGTTGAATTTCAGCACCGCTTATCACCCGCAAACTGATGGACAGACTGAAAGAGTCAACCAAATCCTAGAGGATATGTTGAGAGCTTGTGTTTTGGAGTATGGATCAAAATGGGAAGACTGCCTGCCTTTTGCAGGATTCTCATATAACAACAGTTATCAAGATAGTTTGGCACCATTTGAGTTCCTATACGGAAGAAAGTGCCGCACCCCTTTGAATTGGTTGCAAGTGGGAGAGAGTCAGATTTTTGGACCCGACATTCTCCAAGAAGCAGAAGAGAAGGTTCACAAAGTCCGTGAGCACCTCAAGACCGCCTAGCCCAGACAGAAGAGTTATGCTGACAAGAGAAGGAGAGACCTGACTTTCAATGTTGGAGATTTTGTATATCTCAAGGTTTCACCACTGAAGGGAACGCAACGTTTTAGTCTAAAAGGAAAGTTAGCCCCCAGATATATCGGACCATTCAAGATTCTGAATCATCGCGGAGAAGTATCGTATCAACTGGAACTACCTAAGGAGATGTCAGCCATCCACAATGTGTTCCATATCTCGTTACTTCGCAAATGCCTAGAAGTGTCGGAGAAGACCGAAGTTTTCAAGAACATCGATCGCCGAGCTATAGAAATCAACAAGGACCTAACATATCGTGAAGTGCCCATCCGTATCTTGGAAGAAGCTTACAGAACCACCAGGACCAGAAGTATCAAATTTCTCAAGATTCAGTGGAGCAACCACAGTAAAGAAGAAGCCACTTGGGAGCGAGAAGATTACATTAGGACAGAGTTCCTAGATCTCTTTAGTTCCTAGTTTTCTTTCGTAAATCTTGGGACGAGATTTTGTTTAAGGGGGGAAGGTTTGATACATCCCAAAACTCTAATCCAAGGTTATTAAGATCAAAATCATCAAAATTAGAGTTAACAAAAACTTTTCCATTTAAAAATAATTAAGCATTCATATGTGTGTGCATTGACATTAGGAGTTGTTTTGAATTGCCATGTTTGAGTGATCCATTGGTTGTAAAATGATTCTAAGGTGAATTAAACATCATCTAGATCATTCCCAAACAAATCCCAATGAAAAACAAATCAAAAAGAATAAAATAAGCAAATGGTCATTTGTGCCATTTTAATCACCATGCCTACTTTGGCTATTCCAAAAACTCAAATCTTAACAGAAACAATTGTGGTTATTTGCACCCCTTGCTAGTACAAGTAGTGATGTACCAAGGCCCACTTTGTTTCATCCCAAAAACTTTCAAAAACTAAATTTAAATGACATTTGAAAATTGAATCTAGTGTAGGTATCAAGATCACACTTATTCAAAAACCACTCAAATGAACTCCAAACCCAAGCACACCTAGAAGCTCAAGCATAAGATACGTCATTCCACCAAAAATCACCTAAAAATTCAAAAACTTTTCTCATGCGGCCATTGTGTCGAGCCGGTGGCAGGCAGAGATAAACCTGCCTAACTAACACTGCTCCTAGTTAAACCCTTGTCCCCATTGGCATCCTCTCTGCTCTCCTTTGTCCCCTCTGATTCCAACCAAACCCCCACCGGCCTACCCCCTTAGCCGCAGCAGCAGTGGAGCGCTGCCACTTTGTGGTCACCGCCGGCTAGAAGCAGGCAACACGCCAGGGACAGCGCCGCGCCAAACCAGCACGTCCCCTAGCTCCGCCCAACCCTACCGCCGCCCATGGTCCACCCCTCGATCAACCTCAGCCGCTGGACCACTCCCCAGCATCGCCGCCCTTTCTCTCTGTGAGCTCGCTAGAGCGCGCCAGAGCACGATAGCCGCCAGCATGCAGCAGACCGCGCCTTGACTCCATACCGCGCACACCGCTCCGCCTCGACCCCAGCACCCCGCCAGACACAGTCGTGCACCGCCGCGCGACCCACTGTCGCCAAGCGCCGCGCCAAGCACCGCCTCTGTCTCCTAGAGCGCGGAAAGCTCCCGACCATATGCCACCGCCACTAGCCGCGCCATTGCGCTGTAGCTGACCGCCAGGGAACCGCCCACCATCCTCCTACCTCACCCACGCCGATAGCCCCATGTTCCGTCATCACTGACGAGCTCTGCCCACACCTCTCGGTCTCACCGTCGCACCTATATAAGCAGGCCTCCCAGCACGAATTCTTAACACCATTCCACTCCCCTCTCTCCCCTGAACATTTCCCCTCTCTCGCCGGAGCCGCTCGAGCTGTAGTTCACCGGAATTGCACCGGAGGAGCCCGCTGCAGAGGAGGAGACGTTGCCGTCGATTCTGTCCATCGCAGAACCCTGCCGTGACTTCGCCTGAGTCTGCCGTCGCCGTCCAGTTCGATCGCCCACCTCGTGACACTAGCAGGAGCCCTGGTACGTCCCAGTAGACCCCCACCGTCCGTTAAGGGTTCGGTCTCGCCGGCGACGAGTCCGTCGTCGACGATGATTGTGAGCCGTTGATCTGCGTTATAATCATGTGGGTCAGACTGCGAGATACCGTTTCGGGTTTTAAGTCTCGCTGACAAGTGGGACCAACCTGTCAGCCGCCCTCTGCGCCGCTGAGCGCCACTAGGCCAGCCCATTTCCTTTTCTGCGCTAGCCCACGAATTCAAATAAGTGTTTTTCTATTTAAGTTTAAATCCAATTATGTCCCTTAGTTCAAAAATCAATTCAGGAAGATTTACTGAACCAAATTGAGTGATTCCAATTTTGTTGGAAAGCTTCTGAAAAGATCTATCCATGCCTGTTGGATTTAATTCATTTAGAGTTAGATATCTTTCCTAATAAAAATAACAAGACATAAGCATTTGCACATTCAAACATTTTTATAAAATTAACCATACTAGCTTTGGAGTTGATTCCAACTCTCAAAAATCACATTTAACAAAACCTATCTAAATACATAATAATATTAAGGTTTGTTTGCAATGACTTTGGACTAGTACATAAATAATGCTACATAGGCATTTCTAGTCACTTTAAATCATTAAATTTTAAACTTAAACTTATTAAAAAGTGATCCAACCTTTAAATCACATTCCCATATGTTATAATATGTGGTGATGACATGTGTCCACATGATCCCATATTTTAAGTGGAGAATATTAAATCTTAGTTATTTTTAATGAGTAGAAATTACTTTTCTTAAATAAAAAGAATGAAGCTAGTTAATAAAACCTTGTGATGCTTGTGATGATAATAGATCATCAAATGTGTGCCTTAGTGTACCAAGTAGCCTAGTTAAGCATTGTTTGGTGATTGTGTATCCCGTATGTATTTATAGACGATAGTACCGACCAAGCTTTCGAGGAGGAGGAGTTATACCAAGAGGAGGAGGAAGAAAACTTCAACCATTGCACTACCCAAGGCAAGCTATTATTGGCAAGATAACCCTTCCAAGTATTATACTAGCAAGCCTAGCACTTTAGGTAAATTGAGCAAGCTATTGTTAGCAAGCTAGAATTCAGCTAGATAACCTAGGCAAGATGCATTAGGCATGCTTTGGTTATACCACTTTGACTAGTACCTATTCCAAGTTTTACTTTAAAGCTTTTAATTTCTTTACTTTACCCAAGTCCCTTACTTGTTTGAAGGTAGCATAAAAAGTATAAAACTTGACCTATCTAGATAACCTTAGATGTCATTCTATGGCATGAGATTGAGATTAGCATCCCACCTTAGTGAACACTCTTAACTTAGTAGCTTAGAGCTAAATCAAAACTTGAGTCACTTTAGATGGGAACACTTGGTGAAAATGAATTGTGAAAACCTTGGAATGATGAGTCATTCTATCGAGATGTTTTGACATGTGTTGAGAAATACAAATGGTTTATGATGATGAAAATGTTGAGGCATGAGCCTTATCCCGCTTACAAAACTGATGGTTGGATTCGGATGCGATACCATTCCAATTTTACCGTACAAACACAATACCTGAATTGGGTAAGGCTTAGCCAGAAGTTTATATGCATTAGTATTAGTTCCCTCACGGGATATTTGAGCTGAGGCTACCTCTCAATGTTGTCCACCTATGCAGTGCCCAAGATGATAGATGGTCATGGTTGGAAGGCCATGCTCATAGGAGAGGTGCTTATACTAGGGTGTGTACAGGAAAGGTTATGTTTGATTATCTGCATACTAAGTGTGATGATTTAGGGTTATCCCTGACAGATGTATCGAATCTTGTGGTGAAAGTGTACCACCTCTGTAGAGTGTCAAACTATTCGAATAGTCACGTCCGCGGTTATGGACAGTTGGAGTGGCCATACTGTTTCGTTGTCAGTTGTTTTCAAAATGACTTATGAAATGAATGATGAATCTTGACTTGACCACAACAGGGTTGTGACTATGACACTAGCTTCCCAACTTAAGTGATTCTAGAACTTTATTTTATCTTTCTTTGTTTCTGAACTCAGCTTAGGTTTCAAACTTAATTTTACAAATAAACATAGAGTTAGCTCTTCCCACTAGCACTACCTTACTTGTTAGTGATAGTTTGCGAGTACTTAAAGAGTACTCATGGCTTTTGTCCCTGGCTATTCCTATGGCCATACTATGAAGGAGGCTACCAAGATGACGGACACCAAGACGGCTATGATAACTAGGACTATCTTCCATCGTCAGCATTGCCTGTGCCACTGAAGATGGACCCCACCGCTACGCTTATTATTTATTACACTGCTTGTTGGATTAAGACTAGATCATGAGATCCTTTATTCGTGTAAGACCTTATTATGGTTTGTAATGGACGATGTACTGTGATATCCAATCTGTTATGTCTCGCAAAAATGGTAATCCTGGGTTTGCGATGTATGACATAACAGGCATCTGGGATTAAAAATTCGGGTGTTGACAAGTGCACTCGGTTAGATTAAAATACTATTGCTATGCCCGCTGCATCACGGGGGCTCTAGTATATTAGGATGTGTTGCCCACAAGATATTATCTCTTTTCAAACATTACACATGACTATGCTTATTATTATCTATTATCCCATATGATTTGTAGCTACAGGTCGATCTTCAACCCTGGCCTATCTCCATCCATTGATTCAACCCATTATAAAAGTAAACTAGATTGGTTTGGTAAATTAAGGTAAAACAAACAAATAAAGTCTTGTAGATGTGTCCTTTTTATTTCCTTTTAGCATTGCTTTCCAAGGTTCGATTAATCCTAGGTCTTATGGGGAAAGAGCTATTATACTACATCCGTGTAACACCCTCGAATCATCCCTATGTAGATTTTAGGGCTCCCCGCCAAACCCGCATAGAAACGATTCAAAGATGCCCACCAGACACTTGCGTTCGGGTGCAAAATGAAGTAATAACATTACACAACAGTTCACGATGGAACCCATAGAAACCTATATATATATATAAAACAACGACTCAACGAGTCAAGAATACAGATATATGGTACAAATATCGAAATCACCTTGAAAACGATACAACATCCGAGTACGAATAAGATGCAAATGGGGCAAAGAGCCCCGCAGAATAACGAATGGCGTCCATAACCCTACCCAGGCCAAGCTAGAAGGGTAACCCTGCTAACGATGTCGAACTTATACCTGTTAAAACAAAAGGGGTGCAGACAAAGGGAAAAGGAAAAAGGGAGCGGTCAGTACCGAGGCCAGTACACGGCGAGTCAAGAATTCGGCGGCTCTCGCCTACATAGGTATGGTGGTCTGAAGCGGCAGCAAAGCATGCACTAAACAACCTATAGAAACTCGATACAACTGTCGGCTATTAGAGAGGGATAAGAAAGACCTATTCAGAACCACCTGACACTAACACCAAACATACCCATCCTAGTATTTCCCCCTCGAGACCAAATGAGGAAGTCATTCCGAGGAAACCCACACAGTTGGCAGTTTTATTCATTCATTCCATGGTGGTTGTCCAACTTACTAGTCATATTAGATACAAGTTATATTATAACAGGAATTATTTAGTAATAGTTGTCTATGATCGAGAAACTATGCTCCAAGTCATCCATAACCGTGGACATGGATTTTTGAAAAGATTTAGCCCTGCAGGGGTGCACCAAAGTATTTGCACGAGCTTCAACCCTTGTTGTCAGATTCGAATATGAGCAAGATCCTAAACATACACCCAACAGTATGCGATGGTTCTTCAGACACGACGTTTCCCATACCCAAAGCCAGTACATGGGGGCCACCCCACTAAGCTACCCGCAACAAAGTCGGTCGGCTCCGAGATGGACCCAGGGTTTACGTCAATAGATGTAAACGACTAGGAACCCAAAAGTCTGACTGGGCTTGTAGATACTGCGAAAACATTCCGCAATCCTAAATAGTACAGGCGCTCCACGTGCAATCGTAAATAAAGCAGTAAAGCATGGCATAAGTACAAGATAGTAATAAAGCCCCAAACTACTTTGTGGCCCTCATCACAGTACTTTGAAATCAGGTAGTAATCCGACGGGGTGCCCACAAACCCACCTATGGTTAGCGAGCTCGATCTCGGTATAGGTGTCAAGAAATCGAGTCCTAGGTGGACACAAGTGGGCGGTTAAAATGAAATATTGATTATTACCCACCGGTGCCTCTACATTATATCTATTTCCAGCATTTTAGTTAACAAGTTATAATTAAAGCCATGATCATCTCCACCATTAAGCATGTGCTGTAACATCCCAAAAATATTAATCAAGCTTATCAAGCTCTAATCACCCAAGTTTAGGGTTGCCAAAACTTTTATAATTAAACCTAATAAGAGTGTTTGTGTGATTTTCATTTGTGTATGAATGATTATAATTGCCATGTTTGCTGGTTACAAATGATAAGGAATGGTTTAAAGATGAATACTACATCATCTTGATCATTTCCAAGCAGAATCAAATAAAGGAAAAATCAATTATAAGATATATGAGCAAATGGTCATTCTGGCCAAACTCATTCACTAGACCACTTTGAGTGTTCCTAGTAAAGAATTTTCAACAGAAACAATTCCAATTCTTTTCACCCCTTTCTAGACCAACTAAAAGTGAATCCAAGCAAACTTTACAAAGTGGCAAAAACAAAATTCAAATATATTTAAGAGGCAGTGCAAAATTGAATCAAGATCATATGTATAGATCACACTTTCTGAAAAACCACTCAAATCAATTCCACTTGACAAATCCCAGCAACCACAGTCCACCAAGCAAACAACAAGACCACTCACCAAATATCTTTCAAAAATTCGAATTATGAATTCATGCAGCCATTGTGTCGAACACTTGGCATGCACAGTACAATCTCACCAACTAAACACTATTTGGAGTTGTCAATTGCTCACAAAATGTACTGCAATCAACCCATTGAATTTTCCTAGATCATCCCTAGTACTTTGTCGTGCATTGGAGAGCCCTTTGCCCATCGTTGCACCAATGGCATGCCCATGTCGAGTCGTCCATGCCGGTCGAGCACGAGCCGGTCATAGCGCGCCGCGTCGTCCTCTACCACGACCCCCACGAGGTAGGTGTGACCTCACCGCCACCTCCTGACCACCCCTGGAGTAACGGCGAGGCGAGAAGGAGCTAGACCAGCCACGCCTATTTAACCCCTGGCCATGCCGAGAGCACGACGGAGCGCCGCAACCGCCTCGCTCGCACACGTCGTGCCTCACTCTCTCCGCTGTACCCGCGTTCGCCGTGACACCAGTGAGCTGCTAGACATGATCGTTTGTTGTCTCGCGCCCCGTGACCATCGTACCAAGTGACGAATGTCAGCGTACCCACCCAAAGCACCGACGTATTCCGGCCAATGGAGAGTGCCCCTTGCCATGCCATCACTTCCATGATGAACGCCATAGTCCACCGCCTTGAGCCATGCACTCTCTCTGCCTCTAGCAGCATCGCCGGGGTACCTCGACCATGCCGCCCAACTGCCACACTGGGTGTATAAATAGATACCACCCCAACCCTCAATCTCCACACCATTCCACTCCCCACTCACCACAGAACCTCACCGTCCCTTCCCTGGATCAAGGTGAGCACCACACCACCGGAATTTGGCCGGAGTTCGCTCCTGCAGAGGAGGAATGAGCCCGTTGATTGCGACCACCCTAGGAGCCGCCGTGACCGCGCCTCGAACCGCCGTTGATGACAACCCCATTCGCCCCCATCACCGACCCTAGTTGGAGCCCAAGTGAGCCTCACGCGACCCCCACCGCCGCGTTAGGGTTCAGTTCTGGCTGGAGCTGTTATATGTAGACAACACACGTCAGCCGTTAGATCATGTTCTAATCGTAGGGCTAAGATTGAAACTTACCGTTTCGATTAGATAGAGTCACTAACGATTAGTACCTATCTGTCAGTAGCCAGCTGCGCCATGGCTATGTAGTTGGGCCGGCCCGTTTAGTTTCCCACGCAGAGCCCACCCGTTCAAATAGTATTTTCCCATTTTAGTTAAAACTAGATTCTGTCAGTAGATTCAAAAATCAATTCAAAGTGATTACCAATATGCATGATTCCAATTTTGTTGGACAGGTATTTAAATTATCTAATCACTCCCATTGGATTCAAACCAATTGGAATTATAGATCACCTATACCAAAAATAACAAGACAGAGACTTTTGACACTTTAAATTTTTTTCTAAAATAAACTATAATGCTTTTGAGATGATTCCACCTCTCAAAAATAAAATTTGCCATGCTCTACTTGAATATGTAAAAATATTTAGTTGTACAGATATTAAACTTGGACTAGTATTAAAAGAAGGCTATATAGGCTTTTCTAGTCATTTAAATCTTATTAAATAGTAATATTAAATCTTGGAATGCTTAACCAGCTTTTTAAATCACATTCCCAAGCTTGAGAATATATGCTGAGGACATGGTCCATATGACCTATATTCTAGTTGGAGAATATTAAATCTTAAACAATTTCAATGAGTAGAAATTACTTTTCTCATTAAAGAGAAATAAAAATGTGCCATTATAACATGGAATGATTGAGATGATATTAGATGATCTAGTATGAACCTTGTGTGCTAAATAGGAGTAGTGACGTGTTGTTCGGTGATTGTGTATATTGGATGTATTTATATACGCTAGTACTAACCCAGGATTCAACGAAGAGGAGTACTTCGAGGAGGAGGAGGAAAACTTCAACGACTGCAACAACTGCTCTGCTCAAGGGAAGCTATTAATGCAAGACATCACTAAATGCAAGCTAGAACTATGCATACTATATATGCAAGCCCCTCATACTAGATGCACTAGGCATACCTGGTTATGCAACTTTACCAATTCCCAGTTTTTACTCCAATCTTTACTTTCGCCTTTACTATAGTTTTTACTTAGTTAATGAATTGTGAGTAGTGGAAAATAGAATGGATCCTATCAATATCATAGGATTAGTCTTGGATACTTATACTAGATTAGCACCCCCAAATAGTGAATACCCTCAATATTAGTGGCTAGTGCTAAGCAGAAAACTTGATCACTTTAGATGGGAATACTTGGTGAAAATGATTATGAAAACCTTGGAATGATGATTCATTCTATTGAAATGTTTTGACATGTGTTGAGAAACACAATGGTTGATGATGAAAATGTTGAGGCATGGGCCTTGACCCTTTATAAAAACTGATGGTTGATACATTGCAAATGTATCTATAATTTTTGATGTTCCATGCTTGGTTTATCCACTTTCTTGTGCTTTGTCCACACTTTGGAGTGCTTTTCATATGATTTCTTGGACTAACCTATTAACAAGAGCCACAGTGCCAACTGCGTGTTTTCTGCTGTTTTTTTGGTTCCAGGAAAGTCAGAAAATGAATATTCTCGGAATTGGACGGGACAAAAGCCAAAGTGCCTATTTTACCGGAAGTCATCTGGAGCCAGGGGGCCACCCCACCACCTGGCCCCGCGGGCCAGGCCTGGCCCCGCCAGGGGGTGGTGTGGCCAGCCCAGGCACCTCCTCGGCCTCCCTCTTCGCCTATAAGTTGCCTTTTGACCTAAAAAATCAGGGGGGTTCGACGTTTTTCTAGAAGGAGTTCCACTCCGCCACCACCACCAGATTACACGAAACAGCACCAGAAACTCCGTTCTGGCACCCTGCCGGGACGGGGAGTTGGAGGAGATCATCACCATTCCTTCTCCATCGACCATCCATGTTTCCCCCATCTATGAGTGAGTAATCCCCCGCTGTAGGCTATGGGGATGGTAGGGATTGGATGAGATCGTTCATGTAATGGCATCAGATTGTTAGGGCATGGTGCCTAGTATCCTTTATTAGTGCTTTATGACTTTGTTGCGACTTGTTGTGCTTAATGCTTGTCACTAGGGCCCGAGTGCCATAATTTCAAATCTGAACATGTTATTGATTCATTATGATAGTATTGTTTTTGGTCTTATCTACAAGTTGTATACACAAGTTGTCATCCGGAACCAATGGCCCCGAAGTGACAGAAATCGGGATAACCGGAGGGAATGGCTTTGATGTGAGGATCACATGTGTTCACGGAGTGTTAATGCTTTGCTCCGGTGCTCTATTAAAAGTAGCACCTTAATTGCCAGTAGTTCCCTTGAGGCCCCGCTGCAAACAGGCTGGCAGGACAAAAGATGTGGTGCAAGTTCTCATTGTGAGCACATATGACTATATATGGAACACATGCCTAGGATTATCTAGTACTTGGATGCTTTATCTTATTTATCTGCAATTGCCCTATGTTCTGATTGCTATGTGAATTGTCTTGTCCATGCAACGCCCGTCCATCCATCCCTATGCCTACCGCACTCGAATCCCACTGTTTACTGCTATTGTTACTGTTGTCTTTGCTTTTCTACTACTGTTGCTTTACTACACCTATTACAAAACTGTTGCTACTGATAAACTGCTGTGAGCAAGATTGTTTCCAGGTGCAGCTAAATTGACAGCTCAGTTGTCAAGGCTTATAAATATTCTTTGGCTCCCCTTGTGTCGAATCAATAAATTGGGTTTCACTTCCCTCGAAAATACTGCGATACACCCCCTATACTTGTGGGTCATCAAGACTATTGTCTGGCGCCGTTGCCGGGGAGCATAGCTTTATTTATCAAGTCCACTTGGAATCACTATTGTTCAAGCTAAGTTTATTTTCTCCTTGTTTGCTTGTTTCTTTATCAAAAATACAAAAAAAGTAGTTCCTACTCTAGTTGTTATTTTCGTTGGTCTGTTATTGTCTTGCTTTATCATGCTTGTTGGCAATGGTTGGTTTCTTTGAAACTGAATCTTATTGGCAAGGTGAGTTCACGGGAGATCAAAAATATTATTATAAGGAACACCGCTTGTCACAAAAAGGGAAACACTTATGGGAACAAATTGATAAATTGTATACCTTATTGCTTTGATAAATCTTGTTGTTGCAGGAGGTACAAACACCCCCTTTTCAATGTGAGTATAATGATGATGTTACCATATCTTCTTATGTTAAGGGAACTTATGACTTTTATGATGTGGAACAAATTGAGGAATTTATTGCTTGGAGGGTGCATTTTAACTTGCTAGTTTGCTTGAAAATATTGATGATTCACCTTATAAATATGAGGTTTATGGTATACTTAAATTTTGCTTTGATAATTACAAGGAAGAAAATGGCTATATTAATAGATGCTTTCCACAAATGGAAGAGACTAATGCCTTGCAGGATCCTATGGAAGAAGAAATTGATGAACCTGAAATCTCATTAGCTGAAAAAGAGGAGGAGAGTGATGAACAAAAGGGGGAAGAATGGATTAGCTACCCATTCCTACCTTCTAATGGGAGTAACTCTTTATCCCTTACATTATTTGATTGTCCTCCATGCTTACTAAAGGAGGATGAATGTATGTTCCTGAGGATTCTTTTAAAAATGTTTATGATAAAGCTCTAGTGCTTGTAGATCATGAAAAGCATGCTTTATGTGATAGTTACATTGTTGAGTTTATTCATGAGGTGACTGAAAATTATTATGAAAGAGGAAAATATGGTTGTAGAAGTTTTCATGGTATTGAAACACCTCTCTATGTGCTGAAAGTTTTGAAGTTACTCTTGTTTTATCTTCCTATGCCTGTCACTTTGTCTTTGTGAATTTATTTGCTTACACGATTCCTATGCATAGGAAGTGGGTTAGACTTAAATGTGTTTTGAATTTACTTCTTGATGCTCTCTTTTACTTCAACTCTTATTTATTATGTGAGCATCCTCTCAAACTTTCATGCCTGAAGATGATAATATATCTATTATTCTTGTGTAACACCCTCGAATCGGCCCTATGCAAGTTTTAGCCCTTTCCGCCAAGCCCGCATAGAAACGATTCAAGGACGCCCACTAGGCACTTTCGTGCAGGTGGAAAACAAAGTAATACAATTACATAATAGTCCTCGATGGGACCCACAGAATAGATATATATACAACAGCGACTCAACGAGTCAAGAATACAAATATACAATACAAAGGTCCAAGTCACCTTGAAAACGTTACAGCATCCGAGTACGGACAAGATGCAAATGGGGCTAAGAGCCCTAAAGAATAACCAATGGCGTCCATAACCCTGCCCAGGCCAAGCCGGAAGGGTAACCCTGCTAACAACGTCGATCTCAAACCTGCTAAAAACAAAAGGGGTACCGACAAAGGGCAATGGAAAAAGAGGAGCGTCGGTACTGAGGCCAGTACATGGCGAGGCTAGAATTCGGCGGCTCTCGCATATATAGGTATGGTGGACTGAAGCGGCAGCGCAACAGCACTAAATAACCTATAGAGACTCAGTAAAACTGGCGGCTATTAGAGAGGGATAAGAAAGACCTATCCGTATCCAACCTGATAGTAACACCAAACATACCCATCCTGGTATTCCCCCTCGAGACCAAACGAGGAAGTCAAACCGAGGAACTCAGACAGTTGGCAGTTTTATTCATTCAATTATAGTTGAAACACTTACTAGTCAGATATGGATAACATGAGTCATCCTGATAGCATAAGTAGTGGGCAGTTTTAGTTAACCATTCAGTTGTAGTTGCAGTACTTACTAGTCCGATACAATTAGCATGTGACATCCCAAACCCAGCAGTTGTTGGCGCTTTTATTTCATTCCATTGGAGTTGCGATACTTACTAGGTAGCTATAACATGACATGATACATCCCAGTTCCACCAGTTGTTGGCACTTTTATTATTCATTCCATTGTAGTGAAGCTTATTACTAGTCACATATTAAGTCAAATTTATAGCACTACTTTGGTTATGCTTGTCTATGATCAAGATACTATGCTCCAAGTCGTCCATAACCGCGGACACGGCTTTCAGAAAGATTTACCCTGCAGGGGTGCACAAATAGCAACACACACACGATCAACCTCGAGAAAACCAAATCAAAACCCAACGAGGCTTTCACAACAAAGCAATCACAGGATTCATAGAATATTTCAGGGGGCCACCCCACTAAGCTACCCGCAACGAAGTTGGCCAGCTCCGAGACGGACCCAGGGTTTGTGTGCACGGTGGTAAACGACTGGGAACCCAAAAGTGTGACTGGGCTTGTCGATACAGCGAAAACGTGTCACGATCCAAAACAGTATAGGTGCTCCACGCACAATCGTAAATAAAGCAGTAAAGCATGGCATAAGTACATGATAGTAATAAAGCCCCAAACTAGTTTGTGGCCCCAAGAAATAAGAAATGAATCAAGTTCTGGCTAAGGGGATTCATGGTCCCATATGCGGATAGTGCGATAGTCAAGGAACAGGTATCAAGTACTCGGGGTCCTACGGGACACAAGTGAGCATGGCAGAACCAAATAACATCTATTGCCCACTGATGCCTCTGCATTATTTATATCTAGCAATTCAATATTAAGTTGTAATTAAAGCCATGCTCATCTCCACCATTAAGCATCTCCACCATTTATCATGTGCCAACTTGCCGTCAACGGTGGAACGACAACGACGCGAAGCAACACATGAGCAAGCAACTACGACTCGCAAGGCCGACCATCTACCAAACAACAGGCAATAGGATGTGTCCAAGGCAATACAAAGGCTGCAAGGGATATAAATGGTGCACGGAAACTAAAGCATCGCAATACGGGTAGCAATAGATCAATGGGAGGAAATAAAGACTATAAATGAAAAATAGCTAGAAAGGGGGAGAATGCTTGCCTGGGAAACACTTCCGGATATTCATCCGGAGAACTTGTCGATACTCGCATCCACTCATCAGCCTAGTCCGCGAAGAAGCAAACACTAGAAGAAACACCGGATGCAATATTTAATGCTACAGCAGATGAATCAGCATGTTCATGGTATGACGCATGGCATGGCAAAAGTGCGGTGCAATTAGGCAGTATTAAGCGGAACCGGGGTCCCGACATTTAATTAGACGGTTCAATTTATTTAAAACCCCACAATTTAAATGTTGTATTAACAAGACAAAACAGGGCATCAGTTCGCTACGCAAATTTAAATGGACTCCGGAATAAGACAAAAGTATCCCGCATATAGACTCTATATTTAATTATGAGGTGAATCACTTAAATACCCCCAAACAACAATGATATGCATGCGAGATGAAAGATTTAATGCAACAAGTATATAACATTTATAAAAAAATAGGGCTTCGAGGAAAAGGGGTCACACGGTTGGTTCCAAAGATCTTGGGTTCGGATCCGAGGGTCTTGGTATCAGCGGGATCGGTCTTGGGGGAAGGGTCTTCGGATTCTAGGATCGGCATCTTGGGTTTTCGGCACCGTGTACTCATGTTCTCCTTCAAACATTGGTCATCCTTGAGAGTTCCTCATCCGAATTGTTGTCGTAAGCTGTCAGGGTCTCGGACATCACCACCACCATCTTCACGCACCGCCACATTTGGGCACCTTCGAACACCAACACGGTATCACCACCTACAAGCACACATGTTGGGACTCAACTTGGTTCAGACAAAAGTCCAAACACCCTGTGTGCGCCAGAGAACATGGTCGATCGGCTTGAGGGAGGCGCAGGGCGGCAGGGAGGTCGAGGTCGCGTTGGAGAGGGTAAGGATGCACGGCGGTGGAGGGAAACCTGTGAGCGGTAGCGGGGAGCAGGGCTCGACGGTGACGAAGCCCAGGCGGCGCTGCGGTGGAGAGGAGGGGTGGCAAGCTTGATGTAGAGGAGAGGGGAGGCCGCGGCAACGGCTGACGGCGGGATGCGCGGAGGCAGTGACGTCCAGGGCTCCACGCGGGGAGGTCGACGAGCTGGCAGCACTCGCTGGCATAGAACGGCGGTGGGGTTGCAGTAGGGCCACAGACGAACGCGGGGTAGACAAAGTTAGGCGCGCGTGGCGACACAAGCTTGATGCGAGAGGAGGTCGGGCAGAAGGGCGCCCATGGTGGCGCTGTAGAGGATGGCGGGGAGGGCGCTGGATCAAGCAGACGGCGAGCCCCAGCGCTTGCGAGGCGATCTCCAGGCGGCGGCGGGATTCCTTCGAGGACCGGGTTGAGGGAGGGGGCCTGGGAGGAAGGACACTGAGGTGGCGGAGAGGAGCTCGGGCGAGGGGCTCGGGGTCGAGGCGTGACGATGGAGTTTGGCGGCGATTGCTAGCGGTAGGTGGGGATCGATCCACAGGGGAGGGGCGATGCGTGTGTGTCGTGTCGGGTGCTGCACCTGCACGTTCAAGTGCGTGCGTGCATCGTTACAATGTGACAGGGGTGGCCTCGGTTTCATGCGGTTGTGATTAGCGGCGGGATTGGGTCGGGGAGATAGAGAGGGTTGGCTTGCGGAGATTGCGGGCGATAGGATTCAAGGCAGGAGCATTGTCGGTGGGTGGGGTCGGGCGCGAGGAGCAGGCATCGTGGGCATCTCGCCTCGCACGGGGTGAGTGCAGGATCAAGCATCGAGGGTGGGCGGTTGACCGAGCGTGTCGCGCTGCAGCGCGCGGGGCCAAGCGTTGGGTCGGCTCACGCGTCGACCGCGTGCGGGATGGGGCGGTTGTGGTGGGAGTGGGACCCACGGGGTGGGGTCCTGGGTTTCGCGGGCGTGGGTGCATGCCAGTGTGTGCGGTGGCTGCTGGTTGGGTAGGTGGGGATTGGTAGTAGCTAGGGTTAGGGTTTGGGGTAGGACTAGGACTAGGATTTAGATTTTTATCTCGGGTAGTAGGCTGCTGCCAGCTGGGCCTTTGGGCCTGGCCGGTGGTGGCCTCCCCGGAAAAAATAGTTTTTATATCTTTTAGTTTGTTTTAATTTTAAAGATGGTTTTCTTTTGTAACAGCTTTTAGACAAAACAAAATATTCGGAAGAAGGCCAGGGTTTTAATTTGAAATAGAGACGAGGGACATTTAGAAAACAAAGGTAGGCTTTTAGAAAATAGTTTTTGACGAACTTATGCATGATGACATGACGATACTCAAATTCAAAGTGGCATGATGACATGAGCATGCGACCATGATGATGCACAAAATGAAAACAACACGCGTTTTTCTATTAGTGATTTTACAAGGGTGCTACCTCTTGGGAGACCTTTTCTTAAATACTGCAGGAGCTGTTATTAATTGTAATCAAAGGAAGGTGACCATCAATGTTAATGACAAGGAACATACTATCTATTTCCCCAAGAAGATTGATAGGAATTATGGTTTTGAATTCAATTGAACATGTTGAGGGCATTCAAGTTGGAGAAATATATTGTCCTATACCAAGAGAAAAAATTGAAACAATTATGATTGGTAACATTGCTATCAAGGTTGAGGTAACATAATCATTAGTGGAATACAAAGTTTTGTCTCATATGAAATTGTTTTGGTAACAATACTTGATCAACCTTGTTAACAAAAGGATTTCATTGAAGAAAGCAATGTTTTCACCATGATTATCTCCCCTTACTTCTATTCTATCCATATTAGTTTTTGCTTATGCCTAACTTAAAGGCATTAAAGAAAAGTACTTATTGGGAGATAACCCAAAAGTTTTAGATGAGTCTTGGAAGTTATCTTCTCCTTTTCTTTTTGTGCCAAGAGTAACCTCTAATGAGAGAGAAGTAATGATTGGGAAAGTTGTTGTCCCGAAACAGATTTCTGTGCTTCACCATAAAAATCCGTGTAAAATCTATGAACATCTTTTTGAGGTGTGAATTTTTGTGATTCTTCCCTAGGTTGGTATCAAACTTTCGTTAGTTCAAAACTTTTTGATTTGAGCAACAGAAGGTCTTAGAAAAATTCATCTTTACCTGCTGGTCTGTTTTGACAGATTTCTGCCATTTTCTGCATTTTTGCTTCTTGTTGGTTCCTTTTTGAGTTCTTTTGTGGAATTGAGCTTTTTGAGAGAAGTGATACAGTATCTGGTGTTCTAATGAAAGTTTATTTGGTGTTTGAACTGAACCTTAAGACTTATTATCTTGAGTGCACTAATGTTGCTAATAAAGATTGTGTGAAGTTTTGTATGAAGGAAAAATTTCAGGTGTATGGAATGAATGAGTAATGAGATGAAGGATGGACTAAAGCTCAAGCTTAGAGATGCCACGCGTGCCACCCCAAGAAATATCCAAGAAGTACAAGCGTCAAAGCTTGGGGATGCCCAAGGCATCCCCTTCTTCATCAATAAAAATCCCAAATTTCTTCCAAACGCTTCATTTTTAATGTTTCATGCAGAGTTGTGTTGTTCTTGGAGCGTCTTCTTATTCATTTTTGTTTTGGTTTTTTGTTTGCTTGGTTTTCTTAGTTTGATTAATAAATTGGTTGGACCCCCTCTTTCGTACATTGGTGTTCAAATAGTTTGGTTTGGTTTGGAAAAGAGTAGGAAAGCTCATGCTTAAGTGGTAAAGAGAGCTTGTTTTTTATTGTGGCCTATGCTTTGTCATGCCATGCTTGATATTGTTTTGGCTTTATGCTTAGTATTCTTTGTTGTAGCATGACTTATTGTAAACAATTCAGATTGCTTAATGTGCCTTGGATGAATCATGCGTTGTTTTAGCATAGTATAGTGGTATTCTCCTTTGATGCTTTATCTGGGTTGACTTGGCACATGCTCACACCATGTTATGACTATACCAAGTCACCATAAGCCTTTATGATCCTTTAGTTTTCAACTTGTAGTATCACTTTATGCTTTAATCAATGATGTTTTGTCGCTCTGCATGATTATGGCCATTATTGCTCTCTCGTTTGTCGCTCCCTTACTATTGCTAGCCTTCACTTACACCGAGTATGTTTTTACTCAAGTTTCCAACTCCCTAAAACCAAATATTGCCAAAGTGTCCACCATACCTACCTATTAGCATCATTTGCTACTTCCGTGCATATTCAATATGCCTTGTTTTCTTCCGAATAAAATGTTTGCTTGTTATGAGAAAGTTAGTTAGTAAAGCTCTCACGAACTTGATGGCACACTTTATTTTCTTGCATTTAATAAACCTGAACCATTGTGTCCTTCTTTGTTGTGTATATGCTTGCGCTTTATAAGTTGAAGTTAGCATAACCATGTATCATGAGGAACGCTTTCAACATTGCATTGGTACTTAGTACCTCGTTGATATCATTTCTTTTGCTTATGGATCCCGGCGGTGTGAAATAAAAGTGGAACTTGTAAGATCATGGAGTTTGTATGTAGTTAGAGAAACGCCTGGGCCGCTAGCCTAATCCATGCCTAATCATGGTGGAAACTTGCAGCATAACCATAATGAGCATTCTATGAAGCATCCTCAATAAAAATCTATGCACATAGTAAATAAAAAGATCGCTGAGATGGTCATTGTCTGCTTGCCTTGTCATTTTGATTATAGGATAGCTCATGTATCATGTGCAAGGGGTACCCCGTTGGCGGTTCTCTATGATATGTATATACTTAAAATGACAAGAGCTTACTCGTGACTGAAGTTGAGTAGCATGAGCATCGGTCTTCGTAAGTAAGGGGCATGAGACTTTGATTTATAACTTGTCAAGCATATCCTCTTAGTTGTGTCACTTTAACCTTAACCATTTAAAGATGCTTATGATAGGGGCAATGAGAGCTCAAAGCTAATGAGTACCATACTTTCAGCATTTGGAAGCCTTTCAAACTTTTCAAAACCTGTTCAATTCCTTGTTGAGTCTCCACATATTCTTTGAGCACTTTCTTGAGAGCATAGTGGACATTCTTAGTTCTATGTGCATTGTCCCAAGACTTGTTGATTGATGCTTACCTTCATATTGCTTGTTTTAAACTATTTATATGTAGTCACTCTTGTAAACTTTGAAGGTGTCCTATGCATTTATGTTTGCTACTCTATGAGGGACAAGCTAAATGCCACTATGCTATGTTTTCTTTATGTGAAACAAACAAACGTCTTGCAAAGCATTGTTATTCGTGAATCCTTTGTTTATGCCTTTTCATGTTGCAACATAGTTGTTATGTCTTATTGCTAGAACTTTGTCTTTCATGCTATGATTTAAGTACTATGATCCTAGCTATGAATGTTTTACAAATACTTTGATCAAGTTTATGATGGTGCATGTCACCTCAAAAATTATTCTTTGTTTTTATCACTTACCTACTCGAGGACGAGCAGGAGTTAAGCTTGGGGATGTTGATACATTGCAAATGTATCTATAATTTTTGATGTTCCATGCTTGGTTTTATCCACTTTCGTGTGTTTTGTCCACACTTTGGAGTGTTTTTCATATGATTTCTTAGACTAAGCTATTAACAAGAGCCACAGTGCCAGCTGCCTGTTTTCTGCTGTTTTTTGGTTCCAGGAAAGTCAGAAAATGAATATTCTCGGAATTGGACGGGACAAAAGCCAAAGTGCCTATTTTACCGGAAGTCATCTGGACCCAGAATACGAGACGGAGAGGAGCCAGGGGCACCACACCACCTAGCCGCGCGGGCCAGGCCTGGCCGCGCCAGGGGGTGGTGTGGCCAGCCCAGGCATCCCCTCGGCCTCCCTCTTCGCCTATAAGTTTCCTTCTGATCTAAAAACTCAGGAGGGGTCGACTTTTTTCCAGAAGGAGTTCCGCTCTGCCGCCACCACCAAATTCCATGAAACAGCACCAGAAACTCCGTTTTGTCACCCTGCCGGGACGGGGAATTAGAGGAGATCATCGCCATCATCATCAACATCGCTTCTCCATCGACCATCCATATTTCCCCCATCTATGAGTGAGTAATCCCCCTTTGTAGGCTATGGGGATGGTAGGGATTGGATGAGATCGTTCATGTAATGGCATGAGATTGTTAGGGCATGGTGCCTAGTATCTTTTATTAGTGCTTTATGACTTTGTTGCGACTTGTTGTGCTTAATGCTTGTCACTAGGGCCCGAGTGCCATGATTTCAGATCTGAACATGTTATTGATTCATTATGATAGTATTGTTTTTGGTCTTATCTGCAAGTTGTATACACACGTTGTCGTCCGGAACCAATAACCCCGAAGTGACAGAAATCGGGATAACCGGAGGGAATGGCTTTGATGTGAGGATCACATGTGTTCATAGAGTGTTAATGCTTTGCTCCGGTTCTCTATTAAAAGGAGCACCTTAATTGCCAGTAGTTCCCTTAAGGCCCCCGCTGCAAACGGGCTGGCAGGACAAAAGATCTTGTGAAAGTTCTCATTGAGGGCACGTATGACTATATATGGAACACATGCCTAGGATTATCTAGTACTTGGATGCTTTATCTTATTTATCTGCAATTGCCCTATGTTCTGATTGCTATGTGAATTGTCTTGTCCATGCAACGCCCGTCCATCCATCCCTATGCCTACCGCACTCGAATCCCACTGTTTACTGCTATTGTTACTGCTGTCTTTGCTTTTCTACTGCTGTTGCTTTACTACTCCTATTACAAAACTGTTGCTAATGATAAACTGCTGTGAGCAAGATTGTTTCCAGGTGCAGCTGAATTGACAACTCAGTTATTGAGGCTTATAAATATTCTTTGGCTCCCCTTGTGTCGAAGCAATAAATTGGGTTTCATTTCCCTCGAAAATACTGTGATACACCCCCTATACTTGTGGGTCATCAATGGTTGGGTTCGGATGCGATACCATTCCCATTTTACTATACAACCACAATACGTGAGTTGGATAGGGCTTGACTGGAAGTTTATATGTCTTAGTATGGGTTCCCTTGCGGAAGAGGCTGAGCTGAGGCTACCTCGTGATGAATGTCCACCTATGCAGTACCCAAGATGATAGATGGTCATGGTTGGGAGGCCAAACTCATAGGGGAGGTGCCTATACTAGGGTGTGCAATTGAAAGGTTAGGATTGATTATCTGCATACTAAGTATGATGATTCAGGGTTATTCCTGACGGATGTATCAAATTTTGTGGTGAAAGTGTACAATCTCTATAGAGTGTCAAACTATTCGAATAGCCACGTCCGCGGTTATGGACAGTTGGAGTGGCCATACTATTCCGTTGTCAAATGTTTTCAAAATGATTTGTGACTTGAAAGATGACCTTGGCTTGACCACAATAGAGTTGTGGACATGAAAACTAGTTTCCCCCTTAAGTGATATAGAGAACTAAATTAGGTCTGTCTCTTGAAAACCCTTATGAAGTAAATCTGGCTTTTTGCAAAACCAACCTAGAGCTTAGCATTCCTATTGAATTTTACCTTACTTATACTAGTGTTAGTTTGCGAGTACTTAAAGAGTACTCATGGCTTTGTCCCTGGCTATTCCCATGGCCAGACTATGAGGAGGATTACACGGAAGATGGACAACAAGAGGTCTATGACAACTAGGATCATCTCCCATCATCAGCATTGCATGTGACCCTGAAGATGAAGCCCCACTACGTTTACTTTCCGTTGCGTTGATTGTATTAAAGAGTGGATCATGAGATCCTTTGTTTGTAAGAACCTTATTATGGTTTGTAATGGATGATGTAATGTGGTACCACTTCTGTTATGTCTTGCAAAAATGGTAATCGTGGGATTGCGAGGTACGGCATAACAGGCATCTGGACTTAAAAATCCGGGTGTTGACAAGTTGGTATCAGTGCCATCCTGACCATAGGATACCGTAGTTAGAATGGACGCAGGAAAAACCTAGCTTCAAAACAAAGAAAGTAAGTATTTACAAAAACCTATTCTCATTCTTATCCCCAAGATTCTTTCAAAAATAGATCACTTGTTACTCAAAACTCTTACAAATCTACCTTAAATTTGACACACTTGAAACACTCCACTAACTTACTCATCTTAATTCTTGTAGATGGAGGTCAAATACTGGTAGAGCTGAACGTCAAGCCAACTTAGCCACTCTTCAATAGATAACCCAGATGACCCACAATAATCAAGGCCATGCAAACCAAGATCACCATGGATCCAAACTTAAGAACTTCCAAAATACCAACCCACCCATATTTAGCAAGTCTAAGGAGCCCTCAGATGCAGATGATTGGCTGCAAACCATGGAAAACAATATCGAAGTTGCAGGAGTTGATGCAAATGAGAAGGTGCTATTTGTTACCCACTATTTGTCTGGCTATGCCATATCATGCTGGAATAGTACCCGAACAATGCATGGAGGCCAGATGATGACTTGGGAGGAGTTCAAACTCAAGTTCAGTAGAACCCATGTGCCACCAGGTTTGATCAAGAGGATGAGAGATGAATTCCGAGACTTGAAGCAAGGAAGGATGATAGTAGTTGAGTACCGTGACAAATTTCTGTCACTAGCCAGATATGCCCCTGATGAGATTGACACAGAAGCCAAGAAGAAAGAAAGATTCCTGAACAGTCTGCATGATGAGATGAAGACAGTGCTAGTCAACATCCCCTTTGGTGACCTAGAAGCCTTAGTGGACTCTGCCATCTAGATGGAAGGCAAGGTTAACCAGGCCAGCGAGAATCGCAAGCATCGAATGATGCACCAACCAGGATGCCACCATACCCCGAAGTATCGCCCCAACCCGTCTGCAGGATATGCACCCCGAAACAACAACATACCCCCAATGACACGCCCGAACTATCCCAACCGTGGAGGTGGAAACCCAAGGCCCGGAGGAAACCACAACAACAACCCTGGCAACCCCAACAATTTCAACCGTGCCCTGCCCAAGTCCAACAACAACAACAATACTGCCCGAGGACTAGAAGCAATGATGTGCCTATCACAGGAAAAGACAAGTCAATGATCACTTGTCTTAAATGCGGAGTCATGGGTCACTACTCCAACGAGTGTCCCAAGAAGCTTGCCGCAACTACCAATGTGAATGAACCTGCCCAACAACAATGTCGTGTCCAGCCTGGAAAGAGATTTGCCCCAGGAAACCCGCACAACCGTAATGGCCGTCTTTTTCACATGAATGCTGAGGAAGCCCAGGAAGCTCTAGATGTCATGCTGGGTATGTTTTCTGTTAACTCAGTATTAGCCCGAGTATTGTTTGATTCTAGAGCATCGCACTCGTTTGTTATAGAAGAATTTGCATGCACTAGTAAGATTCAACCAACAAATCTGAAGCATGCTATGATAGTTCAAATCCCTGGTTCGACCACCAAAGCTAGAAAAGTTTGTAAAGCCGTACCTATCAGAATCCATGGGATAGATTTTTATGCCAATCTAATAGTACTTGGAACCAAAGGTTTGGAAGTAGTGCTAGGGATGGATTGGATGTCAAAACATCAAGGATTAATCGACTGTGCTAAGAAAGCCATAACCATGACCAGTATCACCGAGTATCAGTAGAACATGTATCTGAGACCTTACCCCGTCAATTCAAGTGCAACAAGAGTCTAGCCAAGACCACCATTGACCAAGTCAGAGTAGTCTGTGAATACCCCGATGTGTTCGCAGATGAATTGCCCGGTATGCCCCCAGATCGAGATATCGAGTTCATCATTGAACTAATCCCTGGAACCGGACCCATAGCTTAGAGAACCTATAGTATGAACCCATCTGAACTAGTGGAACTGAAGAAGCAACTTGATGATATGCTGGGAAAAGGACTAATTCAACCAAGTGCATTGCCATGGAGATCACCTGTTTTGTTCGTTGATAAGAAGGATGGTGCCAACCGTCTTTGTATGGATTATCGAAAGCTGAATGACGTCACCATCAAGAACAAATACCCCTTGCCAAAGATAGAATATCTGTTTGATCAACTGACTGGTGCCAATGTGTTTTCTAAGATTGATCTTAGAACTGGTTATCATCAATTGAAGATTCGTGCAACAGCTATTCCCAAGACTGCCTTCACCACCAGATATGGATTGTATGATTAGAATGACATGTCTTTTGGATTAAACAATGCCCCCGCTTATCTCATGAACCTCATGAATAAGATTTTCATGAATTTTTTGGATAAGTTTGTTGTTGTTTTTATCGATGACATTCTGATCTATTCCAAATCAGAAGAAGACCATGAGCAACATCTTAGAACTATCCTTGAAACCCTTAGGGAACATCAATTATATGCCAAGTTCAGCAAGTAGGATTCATAGGCCATATGCTATTGGCAGGAGGAGTCGCTGTTGATCCTGCCAAGATCAAAGATGTTGAGGAATGGAAAGCCCCAACCACCCAAACAGAAGTCCACGCTTTTCTTGGATTAGTCGGATACTATCGCAAGTTTGTTGAAGGATTCTCGAGCATCGCAAGACCGATGACCTAGTTGTTGAAGAAAGATAAGAAGTTTGAATGGACTGACAAATGTGAAGCAAGTTTTCAAGACCTCAAGAAGAGATTAGTTTCAGCCCCAATTTTGATCATGCCCGATATCAAGAAGCCTTTTGATGTGTACTGTGACGCATCCAAGATTGGTCTCAGATGTGTGTTGATGCAAGAGGGCAAAGTTATATCCTATTTGTCCAGACAATTGAAGCAGCATGAACAGAACTACCCCACCCATGACCTAGAACTAGCTGCAGTAGTTTTAGCTTTGAAGACATGGCGTCATTACCTCATGGGTAAAGGACATTTTAGCTATTTTCACCTAGAAGGAGCTCAATATGAGGAAAAGGATATGGATTGAGTTAATCAAGGATTATGCCTTGACATTCACTATCACCCCGGCAAAGCCAATATGGTAGCGGATGCTCTTAGCAGATTGTCGTGTGGATTAAACACCATGATTAAGGAAACCCAACCAAGTCTGCATGAAGAGATGGAGAAGTTTAGAGTGGAACTAGTTAGCGAATGATTCTTAGCTAGCATAGAACTCCAACCCACCTTGATTAGTCAGATAAAAGAAGCCTAGAAAGGAAACACAAGTATCGATGGAATCAAGCGTCGTATCAGAACAGGAAAAGTACCTAGATTCACCGAAGATGAAGGAGGAACTTTGTGGTACAAAGGACGTATCTGTGTTCCAGCAGATTCGGAATTGAAACAAGTCATTATGCATGAAGCTCATGATACTCTTTATTCTATCCACACGGGAGGAACGAAAATGTATCAGGATTTGAAGGAGCAATTTTGGTGGCACAAAATGAAGAGAGAAGTCGAAAGCTACATAGCCAAGTGTGATATTTGTCAGAGAGTCAAAGCGGAACATCAGAGACCCGTAAGACTATTGCAACCATTGCAGATTCCGGAATGGAAATGGGATTCCGTCGGAATGGACTTTATCACCGGTTTTCCTACATCTAGTAGGGGAAATGACTCTATTTGGGTCATAGTCGATAGATTATCTAAGGTAGCCCATTTCATACCCGTAAAGACAACCTACCAAAGTTGAAGCTAGCGGACTTGTATATCGCTAGGACATCAGTTCGCATGGAACCCCCAAGACCATAGTATCGGATTGAGGAACCCAGTTTACCTCAAGATTTTGGCAGAAAGTCCAAGAAGGATTAGGAACCAAAGTGAATTTCAGTATCGCTTATCACCCGCAAATCGACGGACAAACTGAAAGAGTCAACCAGATCTTAGAAGATATGTTGAGAGCGTGTGTGCTAGAGTATGGATCTAAATAGGAAGATTGTCTACCTTTCGCGGAATTCTCTTACAACAATAGTTATCAAGCCAGTTTGCAAATGCCCCCTTTGAATTTCTGTATGGAAGGAAGTGTCGTACCCCTTTGAATTGGTCTCAAGTAGGAGAGAGTCAGATCTTCGGACCCGACATCCTACGAGAAGCTGAAGAGAACATTCACAAAGTCCGTGAGCACCTCAAGAACGCTAAATCGAGACAGAAGAGTTATGTGGATAAAAGACGTCGAGACCTGACCTTCAATGTCAGAGATTTCGTGTATCACAAAGTATCACCATTCAAAGGAACAAAACATTTTCTTCTGAAAGGAAAGTTAGCCCCCAGATATATTGGACCCTTCAAGATTCTGAATCACAGAGGAGAAGTATCGTATCAATTGGAACTGCCTGAAGAGATGTCAGCAGTGCACAATGTGTTCCATATCTCGTTACTTCGCAAATGCTTAGAAGTTCCGGAGAAGACCAAAGTGTTCAAAAACATCGATCATAGAGCCATAGATATCGATAAGGATCTAACCTATCGTGAAGTGCCCATCTGTATTTTAGAAGAAGCATTTAGAACCACCCGGACCAGAAGTATCAAGTTTCTCAAGATTCAATGGAGTAACCATACCGAAGAAGAAGCCACCTGGGAACGACAAGATTACATTAGTACTGAGTATCCCAATATCTTTAGTTCCTAGTTTTTCCCGAATCTCGGGACGAGATTCTGTTTAAGGAGGGAAGGTTTGTAACATCCCAAAAATATTAATCAAGCTTATCAAGCTCTAATCACCCAAGTTTAGGGTTGACAAAAACATTTATAATTAATCCTAATAAGAGTGTTTGTGTGATTTGCATTTGTGTATGAATGATTGCAATTGCCATGTTTGATGGATACAAATGATAAAGAATGGTTTAAAGATGAATACTACATCATCTAGATCATTTCCAAGCAGAATCAAATAAAGGAAAAATCAATTATAAGATATATGAGCAAATGGTCATTTTGGCCGAACTCATTCACTAGACCACTTTGAGTGTTCCTAGTAAAGAATTTTCAACAGAAACAATTCCATTTCTTTTCACCCCTTGCTAGACCAACTAAAAGTGAATCCAAGCAAACTTTACAAAGTGGTAGAAACAAAATTCAAATCTATTTAAGAGGCAGTGCAAAATTGAATCAAGATCATATGTATAGATCACACTTTCTCAAAAAACACTCTAATCAATTCCACTTGACAAATCCCAGCAACCACAGTCCACCAAGCAAACAACAAGATCACTCACCAAATATATTTCAAAAATTCGAATTATGAATTCATGAGGCCATTGTGTCGAACACTTGGCATTCACAGTACAATCTCACCAATTAAAAACTATTTGGAGTTGTCAATTGCTCACAAAATGTACTACAATCAACCCATTGAATTGTCCTAGATCATCCCTGGTACTTTGCCATGCAGTGGAGAGCCATTTGCCCACCGTTGCACTAGTGGCATGGCCATGCCGAGCCATCCATGCCGGTCGAGCATGAGCCAGTCGCAGCATGCCGCGCCGCCCTCTACCACGACCCCCACGAGGTAGGTGTGACCTCACCGCCACCCCCTGACCACCGCTGGACCAACAGCGAGGCAAGAAGGAGCCATACCAGCCACGTCCATTTCACCCTTGGCCATGCCGAGAGCACGACGGAGAGCCACAACCGCCTCGCTCACACACGTCGCGCCTCACTCTCCCCGCCCGTACCCGCGTTCGCCGTGATACAAGTGAGCTGCTAGACATGATCGTTCGCCGTCTTGCGCCCCGTTACCACCGTACCAAGTGACGAACGCCAGCGTACCCGTCCAGAGCACTGACGTATTCCGGCCAATGGAGATTGCAACCTGTAGCAGCGTCGCCGGAGTACCCCGACCATGCCGCCCAACCGCCACACAGGGTGTATAAATAGGGACCACCCCAGCCCTTAATCTCCACACCATTACACTCCGCACTCACCACAGAACCTCACCGTCCCTTCCCCGGAGCAAGGCGAGCACCACACCGCCGGAATTTGGCTGGAGTTCGCCGCTGCAGAGGAGGAAGGAGCCTGTTGATTGTGACCACCCCAGGAGCCGCCGTGACTACACCTCGAACCACCATCGATGACAACCCCATTCGCCCCCATCGCTGACTCTTGGTGGAGCCAAGGTGAGCCTCACGCGACCCCCACCACCGCGTTAGGGTTCAGTACTCGCTGGAGCTGTTCGACGTAGACGACGAACGTCAGCCGTTAGATCATGTTCTAATCGTAGGGCTAAGATTGAAACTTACCGTTTCGGTTAGATAGAGTCACTGATGAGTAGGACCCGTCTGTCAGTAGCCAACTGCGCCTGCGCTGTGAAGTTGGGCCGGCCCGTTTAGTTTCCCGCGCAGAGCCCACCCGTTCAAATAGTATTTTTCCATTTTAGTTAAAACTAGATTCTGTCAGTAGATTCAAAAATCAATTCAAAGAGATTCACTGAACCAAAATGCATGATTCCAATTTTGTTGGAAAGGTATTGAAATTATCTAATCACTCCCGTTGGATTCAAACCAATTGGAAATACAGATCACTTATACCAAAAATAACAAGACAGAGACTTTTGACACTTCAAACATTTTTCTAAAATAAACTATGAATACTTTTTAGATGATTCCACCTCTCAAAAATCTCATTTACCATGCTCTACACGAATATGTAAAAACATTTAGTTGTACAAATATTAAACTTGGAATAGTATTAAAAGAAGGCTATATAGGCTTTTCTAGTCATTTAAATCTTATTAAATAGTAATATTAAATCTTGTAATGATTAACCACCTTTTTAAATCACATTCCCAAGCTTGAGAATATATGGTGAGGACATGGTCCATAATAACCTATATTCTAGTTGGAGAATATTAAATCTTAAGCAATTTCAATGAGTAGAAATTACTTTTCTCATTAAAGAGAAATAAAAATGTGCCATTATAACATGAAATGATTGAGATGATATTAGATCATCTAGTATGAGCCTTGTGTGCTAAATAGGAGTAGTGAAGTGTTGTTTGGTGATTGTGTATATTGCATGTATTTATAGATGCTAGTACCGACCCGGGATTCAACGAAGAGGAGTACTTTGAGGAGGAGGAAAACTTCAACGACCACAACAACTGCTCTGCTCAAGGCAAGCTATAATTGAAAGCTATTAATGCAAGACATCACTAAATGCAAGATAGAACTATGCATACTATATATGCAAGCCCCTCATACCAGATGCACTAGGCATACCTGGTTATGCAACTTTAACAATTCCCAGTTTTTACTCCAACCTTTACTTTCCCCTTTACTACAGTTTTTACTTAGTTAATGAATTGTGAGTAGTGGAAAATAGAATGGATAATATCAAGATGATAGGATTAGTCTTGGATACTTATACTAGATTAGCACCCTCAAATAGTGAATACCATCAATTTTAGTGGCTAGTGCTAAGCATAAAACTTGATCACTTTAGATGGGAATACTTGGTGAAAATCATTATGAAAACCTTAGAATGATGATTCATTCTATTCAAATGTTTTGACATGTGTTGAGAAACACAATGGTTGATGATGAAAATGTTGAGGCATGAGCCTTGACCCTTTATAAAAAACTGATGGTTGGGTTCGGATACGATACCATTCCAATTTTACCATATAACCACAATACCTGAGTTGGGTAGGGCTTGAATGGAAGTTTATATGTCTTAGTATGGGTTCCCTTGTGGAAGAGGCTGAGCTGAGGCTAGCTCGTGATGAATGCCCACATATGTAGTACCCAAGATGACAGATGGTCATGGCTGGGAGATAAAACTCATAGGGGAGGTGCCTATACTAGGGTGTGTAATTGAAAGGTTAAGATTGATTATCCACATACTAAGTATGATGATTCAGGGTTATTCCTGACAGATGTATCGAATTTTGTGGTGAAAGTGTACAATCTCTGCAGAGTGTCAAGCTATTCGAAAAGCCGCGTCCGTGGTCATGGACAGTTGGAGTGGCCATACAGTTCTATTGTCAGATGTTTTCAAAATGATTTGTGACTTTAAAGATGACCTTGACTTGACCACAACAGAGTTGTGGACATGAAAATTATTTTCCCCTTAAGTGATATAGATAACTAAATTAGGTCTTTCTCTTGAAAACCCTTATGAAGTAAATCTGGCTTTTTGCAAAACCAACCTAGAGCTTAGGATTCCTATTAGCTTACTTATACTAGTGTTAGTTTGCGAGTACTTAAAGAGTACTCATGGCTTTGTCCCTGGATATTCCCATGGCCAAACTATGAGGAGGATTACATGGAAGATGGATAGCAGGAGGTCTATGACAACTAGGATCATCTCCCATCGTTAGCATTGCATGTGACCCTGAAGATGAAGCCCCCCAATGTTTACTTTCCACTGTGTTGATTGTATTAAAGATTGGATCATGAGATCCTTTGTTTGTAAGAACCTTATTATGGTTTGTAAAGGGTGATGTACTGTGGTACCACTTCTATTATGTCTCGCAAAAATGGTAATCCTGGGATTGCGAGGTACGGCATAATAGGCATCTAGACTTAAAAATTCGGGTGTTGACATGTGCCAACCTTTCATCATCGGTGGAAGGACAACAATGCGAAGCATCACCTGAGCAAGCAACTATGACTTGCAAGGCCGACTGTCTATCAAACAATAGGAAATCGGATGTGTCCAAGGCAATATAGAGGCTATAATGAGTATAAATGGTGTACGGAAACCAAAGCATCACAACACGGATAGCAATAGATCAACAGGAGGAAGTAAACACTATAAATACACAATAGGTAGAAAGGGGGAGAATGCTCGCCTAGGAAACACTGTTGAGGATACATTATCCGAAGGTCTTGTTGACACTCGCATCAACTCATCGGCCTAATCCGTGAAGAAGCAAAGCACAAAAAGAAACACTAGATGCATTATTTAATACTACGGCAGAAGATCGAGCACGATGCATGACATGGCAAAGATGCAGTGCAAGTAGGCAATATTAAGCGGAACTGGGGGTCCTGACAAGTAATTATTAGGTTCATGTTGTTTAGATACCCCACAATTTAAATATGGTATTAACAGTTCGCTACACAAATTTAAATGGAGCCAATATAAGACAAGAATAAGCCGCATATAGTCTCCATATTTAATTATTAGGTGAGTCGACAAAATACCCCAAAAAAATGAATATATATGTGTCCATGAACAATTTAATATGCAACAGGATATATGTCATATATTATAAAAAATAGAGGTCTCGAATAGGGGTCACACATTGGTCCGAAAATCTTGGAGGTTCGGGGTTCGGTCTTGGCGGCATGGAGTCTTGGGGTTAGACGGAACGGTGCTCGGATCCAGGATCGGTCTTCGGGGTCTCGGCCATTGGATCCACTCTTTAGTTCCAGGGTCGGGGATCATATCTGTGAAGGAGAAGTCGGGGTCTTCGGGTCCAACTCCAGGGTCTCGGCTGTCGGATTCGCGAAGGGGGTCATCGCGTTCCGAGACGGAGGTCTTGGCGTCTTCGGGTCCCGGGAAGAAGAAGCGTCGGGTACGATGGTGAAGATCATTGAGTCCAGGCAGGGAACTTAAGGGCCAAGACTTGCGACATGGGCTCACTACATCTTTCTTTTGACACGACACAATGCCACCAGGGCTTCGGTAGACACACGTACTATGGTATAGTACCCATCTTGGAACCACATGAGCATCACGGGTTGTTTGGACTCACAAACCAGGAAGAGGCGCTGCTGATGGTCGCTGATGTCGAGGCGGATAGGATCACTGGCCTGCCGAGGGGAGCCGGTTAGTGCTGGTATGCGCAGAGGCTCGCAGGGAGGCGGGGAGAGGCGAGCGCCTGCGGGCGGCGCGCAGGACAAGGTCAAGGCTGGCGGCAGCGGCCTGGAGGGGGACTCGACGGCGCGCGGCCGTGACCTGCTGCCAGAGGCGGGGAGGAGGCTGGGAGGAGAGGAACGTCGAGGCCCCTCCCGGGGCTCGCTGGAGCTGTTACAGAGGATACCGAGTTGCAGGAGAGGGAGCCCGCGAGGTAGTGGTGCGGGCCGGGCCGGGCCGTGCTCCGGCAATACGGGGCGCAGGCGGCCGGGCGAGGAGAGCAAAGCCGTGGAGGCGACATACTTTAGAGAGAAAGCAGTGGCGACAATCGATAGCCTTTGGGGGCGCTGGGTGAGGTGGTCTCGCGCCATGGCGGTGGAGCTATGGTCGAGGGCAGTGGAATCTTAGTGAAGGGGATCGCGGGGATGGCGTAGGTGGCGGCGGGGTCGTTCGTCGGGGTGGGGGACGGTTCACATTGAGAGCAGGGTGCAGGACCGCGTGGGATGCAGCATGGGGTGGGTCTGGGCGAGCGCTATACTTCGCGTGCATGTCACTACAGCATGACAGGGGTAGGGTGCGGTTGCTAGTGTAGGTGTGTGTACCGCGCGGGCAGGGTGAGTGCGGCGGCTGAGGGAGCGAGGCGTTTGGTTTTGGTTAGGTAGGTCTAGAGTTTAGGTGGTGTTAGCTGGTTAGGGTTTTTATCTAGGTAGTAGGATGCAGCCAGCTAGGACTATGGGCCTGGCTGGTGGTGGCCTCCTCAGGTAAAAAAATAGTTTATATTTTTATTTATTGAAATATTCTTTTGTAAAATAGTTTAGACAAATAAAAGATCTGGGCGAACCAAGGGTTTTATATTTAAAATAAAGAGGGTGATTTGGAAAACAAATAGATGCTTTTATAAAATAGTTTTTAGCCAAAAGATGCATGGTGACATGACGATTCTTAAATGCAATGAGGTATGATGACATGAGTGTGGTCATGATGATGCACAAAATAAAAACAACACATGATTTTCTAGTAGTGATTTTACCCGGGGTGCCACAATTTGACACCACTAACAAGGGATCTCACTCTCGAGATCCACCTCATGGTATAGGGAAGAAGACCGACGATCGAAATCTTCTCGCTTTGTGCAGATCCTTGTGATGGTACTAACAAAGATCCTTGGTCCATCTTGAAATTGTTGACACCACCAACATGGGGTCGCTCCTCACGTTCGTTGAGAGAACACTCCGGAGAAACAAAGGACGAAGGTCGAGGTCTCAAAAGATAAGGCCACCTCTAACTTCCATGACACGAGAGAAAAGGTGTAACCTAATCCACTTCAATGTACGAGAGAAAATAGAATCAGTAGTCGGCATGGGGGCCAATCCATCACGCACCGAAACTATTACTCTACACATGTAGTAGAAAAGCGTACAACCCATTCTCGGAATTAGACTGAAGATCTTCACAAACAATGTTCGGAAACAAAGGAGTGATGGAGGCTCTTCTGATGTAGATGATGTTATCGCAGTGAAAAACACCGGAAGATACAAAAGAAATCATATGAAAAGACCTAATGATTAGGCTCCGCGATGGTTCCATTGGCATGAACAACACATGCTCAAGGTATACTCCAACTTCATCAATGCTCATCCTTCTCATACTGTTTTTTCAAAAATACGGATATGCATCAAGGTGTAGATACAGATAAAGAGTTCAAGGACCAAAAACATTGGATGAAGGGTACAATACACGAGATGTAGATTGATGATTGTAGCACCACCGTTATAAAATGGAGAAGGCGAAAACCTTGAAGTTACGACGGAAAACCAACCACGAGAAACCCTGGACTCGAAGAAGGGTAATAGAATAGATTCAAAACACGCGAGGTAAGAGGAGAATAACACAGAGTTAAGGAGTAAAAGCAGAACTAATCAGATATATCCAACCAATTTTGCAAAATAGTTTTGACACTCTACATCGCCGTTAGCTAGGTTATCCTACAGGCTGGACTAATGGGGTATCATAACTTCTAGGCTCTAATACCACTTTGTAACACCCTCGTATCGGCCCTATGTAGATTTTAGCGCTCCCTGCCAAACCCGCATAGAAATGATTCAAAGATGCCCAACAGGCACATCCGTGCGGGTGGAAAATGAAGTAATAACATTACACAACAGGTCATAATGGAACCCACAGAAACATATATATACAATAACGACTCAACAAGTCAAGAATATAGATATATGGTACAAAGATCCAAATCACCTTGAAAACGATACAACATCCGAGTACGGATAAGATGCAAATGGGGCTAAGGGCCCTAAAGAATAACCAATGGCGTCGATAACCCTGCCCAGGCAAAGCCGGAAGGGTAACCCTCCTAACAACGTCGAACATATACATGTTAAAACAAAAGTTCCGACAAAGGGAAAAAGGAAAAAAGGGAGCGGTCAGTATTGAGGCCAGTACACGGCAAGTCTAGAACTCAGCGGCTCTAGCCTACATAGGTATGGTGGACTGAAGCGGTAGTGAAGCATGCACTAAACAACCTATAGAAACTCGATACAACTGTCTGCTATCAGAGAGGGATAAGAAAGACCTATTCGGGACCACTTAACACTAACACCAAACATACCTATCCTGGTATTTCCCCCTCGAGACCAGATGAGGAAGTCATTCCGAGGAAACTCACACAGTTGTCAGTTTTATTCATTCATTCCATGGTGGTTGTCCAACTTACTAGTCATATCATATACATTAGTTATAGTTGTCTATGATCGAGAAACTATGCTCCAAGTCGTCCATAACCGCGGACACGACGTTTCGAAAATATTTAACCCTACAGGGGTGCACCAAAGTATGCACATGCACATCAACCCTTGTTGTCAGATCCGAATATGAGCAAGATCCTGAACATACACCCAACGGTATACGACGGGGCTTCAGACACGATGTTTCCCAGACCCAAAGCAAGTACATGGGGGCCACCCCACTAAGCTACCCACAACAAAGTCAGTGGCTCCGAGACGGACCCAGGGTTTGCGTCATTGGTTGTAAACAACTGGGAACCCGAAAGTGTGATTTGGCTTGTCGATACTGCAAAAACACTCTACAATCCTAAACAGTATAGGCGCTCCACGTGCAATCGTAAATAAAGTAGCAAATCATGGCATAAGTATAGGATATTAATAAAGCCCCAAACTACTTTGTGGCCCCTAGCATAGTACTTTGAAATCAGGTAGTAAGACGATGGGGTGCCCACACACCCACTTGTGGTTAGCGCGCTCGATATTGGAACAGGTGTCAAGAACTCGGGTCCTAGGTGGACACAATTGGGCGATTAAAAACCAAATATTGACTATTACCCACCGTTGCCTCTGCATTATATCTATTTCCAACATTTTAGTTAACAAGTTATAATGAAAACCATGATCATCTCCACCATTAAGCATCTCCACCATTAAGCATGTGTCAACCGTTCATCAACGGTGGAATGACAACGACGCGAAGCAGCACCTGAGCAAGCAAATATGACTCGCAAGGCCGACTGTCTATCAAACAACAGGCAATAGGATGTGTCCAAGGCAATATGGAGGCTGCAATGAGTATAAATGGTGCACGGAAACTAAAGCATCGCAAAATGGATAGCAATAGATGAATAGGAGGAAGTAAAGACTACAAATGCAAAATAGGTAGAAAGGGGGAGAATGCCTGCCTGGGAAACACTGCTGAAGATACATTATCCGAAGGACTTGTCGACACTCGCATCAACTCAACGACCTATTCTATGAAGAAGCAAAGCACTAAAAGAAACACTGGATGCACTATTTAATACTATGACAGATGATTGAGCATGATGCATGACATGTAAAATATGCGGTGCAACTAGGAAATATTAAGCGGAACCGGGGGTCCCGACAAGAAATTATTAGGTTCATGTTGTTTAGATACCATGGAACCAATATAAGACATGAATAGCTCGCACATAGTCTCCATAATTAATTATTAGGTGAGTCGACAAAATACCCCTAAACAAATGAATATATATGCGTCCATGAACAATTTAATATGCAACAGGATAGATGTCATATATTATAAAAAATAGGGGTCTCGAATAGGGGTCACACATTGGTCCGAATATCTTGGGGGTTTGGCGTTCGGTCTTGGAGGGATCGAAGTCTTGGGGTTTGACGGAACGGATCTCGGATCCAGGATCGGTCTTCATGGTATCGGCCATCGGATCCACTCTTCAGTTTCGGGGTTGGGGTTCGGATCCCTGAAGGAGAACTCGGGGTCTTCGGGAACAAGAAGCGTCGGGTCTGATGGTGAAGATTATCGAGTCCACGCAGGGAACTTGAGGGCTAAGACTTGCGACATGGGCACACTACATCATTGTTTTAACACGGCACAACGACATCGGGGCTTCGTTAGACACATGTACTATGGTACATTACCCATCCTGCAACAACATGAGAATCACGGGTTGTTTGGAATCACAAACCAGGAAGAGGTGTTGCTGGTGGTCACCGATGTCGCGGCGAACAGGGTCTCTGGCCGAGGGGAGTCGGTCAGTGCTGGTATGGGAAGAGGCTCACGGGGCGGCGGGGAGAGGCGAGCGCCTGCGGGCGGTGTGGAGGACAAGGTCGAGGCCAGCGGCGGCGGCCTGGAGGGGGACTCGACGGCCGTGACCTGCTGTCAGAGGCGGGGAGGAGGCTGCAAGAAGAGGAACATTGAGTCCCCTCACGGGGCTTGATAGAGATGCTCGCGGGGCTCGCTGGAGCTGCTGAAGAGGAGGCCGAGCCACAGGAGAGGGAGCCCGCGAGGCGGCGGCGTGGGCCAGGCCGGGCCGTGCTCCGGCGAGTTAGGGCACAAGCGGCCGGATGAGGGGAGCGAGGCCGCTGAGGTGCCATGCTGTAGAGAGCAAGCAACAGCGAGGAGAGCAAGGCCGCGGAGGCGCCATGCTGTAGAGAGCAAGCAGCGGCGGCGGTCGACGGCCTTCGGGGGCGCTGGGTGAGGTGGTCTCATGCCATGGCGGTGGAGCTCTGGTCGAGGGCGGAGGAATCCAAGCAAAGGAGATCACGGGGATGGGGTAGGTGGTGCCGGGGTCATTCGTCAGGGTGGAGGACGGTTCGCATCGGGGGCAGAATGCGGGACTGCATGGGACACGACGTGGGGTGGGTCTAGGAGTGCGCTATGCTTCGCGTGTGTGTCACCGCAGCGTAATAGGGGCAGGGTGCGGTTACGAGTGTAGGTGTGTGTACCGTGTGCGCGGGGTGAGTGCGGCGGCAGGTGAGGGAGTGAGGGGGTTTGGTTTTGGTTTGGTAGGTCTAGGGTTTAGGTGGTGTTAGCTGCTTAGGTTGCTGCCTACTAGGCCTTTGGGCCTAGCCGGTAGCGGACTCCCTATGTAAAAATTAGTTTATATTTTTATTTCGTTTTGAAAATATTTTTTTGTAAAATAGTTTAGACAAATAAAAGATCTGGGCAGACCTAGGGTTTTATATTTAAAATAAATAGGGGTGATTTGGAAAACAAAGAGATGCTTTTATAAAATCGTTTTGAGCCAAAAGATGCATGCTGACATGACGATGCTCAAATGCAATGTGGCATGATGACATGAGCATGTGGTCATGATGATGCACAAAATAAAAACAACACTCGATTTTCTAGTAGTGATTTTACCCGGGGTGCTACAATCCATGAATCCGGATCGAAGGTATCAGCGTGCAAGCCCTAAACCTAGCCATGGCAAGCAAGCCCTAACCCTAGCCATGTCAAGCAAGCCATAATCCTAGCCATGTTGCACGAGCTAGCAGGACAATCGTGCGGAAGAACTCGTACTGGAGGGCAAGAACCGAAAGAAATCGAAGAGGAGGGGAAGAACCGAAAGAACTAGCCTCAACCGATATGAGAGGAGAACCGTCGTGTGTCATCTCAAAGGTGCGGTCGTCATCGTCGAGCATATCCTCCTCCCCCCCCCCCCGCGCGTGGCTGTCATCGTCGAGCATCCCCTCCCTCCTGCCTGGCCGTCATCACCGAGCATCTCCTCCCTCCCGGCGTGGCCATCGTTCCTAAGCGTCTCCTCCCTCCCGCATGGCCGTCCATGAAGTTTGGGTCGGTGGCGTGGTTCAGGGTGTGGATTGGAGATCTGGGGATGAGTGGGTGCGGTGGGGTGGGGTTTGGGTGGGTGTGGTGGGGTGGGGTTTGGGTGGGTGCGCCGGTGCGGTGGAGTGGGGTTTGGATGGGTAGGTTTGTCCAAAATATCCCCGTCTTTTTCACTTTTGTGAGGACTATTTGGTCTTTTCACCAATAAATTTAGGTGCAGGAAAACCTAGGAGTACCTGCGAGGCGGGAAATTTTCGGTGAAAACCTAGGAGGCGAGAAGAGCGGGGACGAGTAGAGCGGGAGGTGGGAAGAATTGGAGGTGGAAAGTGGGGGACATTTTGACACAATTTTTATAAGTTGTTTCCTTTGTAAAATAAACACAATTACATGTACAACTATGTACTTTGTACCATTTTAAATAGGTTTTAAACTTAAAAAACATGCCATGAACTAATATTCATTCAAATAATATCGGCATGGCTCCCAACAATATTGCAGGAGGACATTTCCAAATTTATTGTACAAAAGACTAATTTTCATTTTCCAAGCATCACGAAACGGGTGTTTTATGAAGCAGCTACCGGGAATATGTTGCAAAATTGGGCAAACGCATTTTTGTAAAATATTCGACCCTATTAGGTGTATAATTTATCAATTGTTGGAAACTCCATCCTTTTTAGACACTCCTCGTAAAAAAGACAAATCCTCGCTGATTCCGGAGGAACTCTGATAGATTTTGACCCGGGGATGATTCAAATCTTGCTCATGCTTTTTTTCTAAAAATCAATTTTAGCTTCATAACATGTGATTTCATGGGATATACAATAGCAGATTTTCAAGATTCCAACCAAAGCAAAGAATGGCCGTGCCCACCATTTTCGAGGCGTCCTAGCGCTCTGGCGCCCCTTTCCCAAAGAAACCCTAATCCAGGGCCCCCAGAGATCTACATCAGTAGTGTTCTCCTTGCGAGGGTCGGCCAATGGACCTTTCTATTTCCTTTGGATTTATTTGGATATATCAACATGGTAAACCAAGGTTGAGCCCAAGATTCCACCGGTTTCCCAGGCGTAGAGACATAGCAGGAGTTTCCTCCCGCACGTGCAGGAAATTTCTGTGTGTTATCGCATGGGTGTGAATAGGCTCACACTCGGGTGCTATAAACTGCCTATCTAGCCCTCCCACCACACTTGTTAACATATGATATAGACACACACAAGTTTTCAAGGTGTTCTGGTGCCCCTTTCCCAGAGAAACCCTCATCCAGGGCCATCGAAGATCTACACTACTAGCATTCTCCGTGCAAGGGTCGACCGATGGACTTTTCTCTTTATTTTGGGCTTTATTTATCCATAGGAACATGTTACCAAGGTTGAGCCCACGGTTCCACCGATTCGCCATTCGAAGACACACAGCGGGAGTTTCCTCCCACACGTGCAAGAAATTTCTGAGTGTTATCGCATGGGTGTGAACAGGCTCACACCTAGGTGCTATAGACTGCCTATCTAGGCCTCCCACCACACTTTTGAATATATTATATGGAAACACGCAAGATTTCGAGGTGTTCCGTCGCTCCAACGCCCCTTTCCTAGAGAAAGCCTAATCCGGGGCCCCGTAGATCTTCAGCACTAGTGTTCTCCATGCGAGGGTCGACCGATGGACTTTTCTCTTTCCTTTGGCTTTATTTGGCCATATCAACATGGTAAACAAAGGTTGAGCCCAAGATTCCACCAGTTCCACATCTAAAGAGACATAGCGGGAGTTTCCTCCCACACGTGTGCTGACTGCAACTTCACAGATCGTTTGTAGCTAGTTTCAAAATAAAGATATCGATCCCACATGGAGCAGGAGTCTGAAGTCTAATAACTCTTTGAACAAAATATCTAAATAGTAATGCTAAATAACATTCTAAGTAACAATATAAAATGTGAGTTTTGTGGAAAAGATATTTTTGGGTTTTCAAATAAGAGAACAATAAGTAGACTAAAGCTGTAAGTAAACAAGAGCATGCAAGTATGATTACGAAAGTCTCCAAGATGATGGAAAGAGTTCTCAGGGAGTAGTGGATCCACCACTAGTAATTGGAAAGAGTGATCAAAATTATAATAATGAATAAGACCATTTATGATATGTGTGGGAGGAGCTCCATCTATGGACGAATAGGCAACAACCACTACTCACATCATCCGTCATAACCACAACAGACATCAATCGAATTAATGCGCTATTAAGGGACTTTACCTAGTAGGATGTATCCCATGGCATGGAACATGTTCCGTGAGTTCTCCTCGGTTCCCAAGTTGATACGTAAGTAATACAAACAGCTTTATAATCACCGTAAGTGTTATCATCCCTCCGTCTACCAACAAGTAGTTCCCCCCATCTAGTCCTCAGTGAGGCAAATATTCAGTGGCACGCTTCACCCAACATCAAGATGAAGGAAATCTAACACAGACACATAATGAACAATATCACATAATAATCTTTATCTCAATTCAATCTCATACTAGGGTTTCTCCATCTCCCCAAGAACAAAGGAAACTACTCACACATGAAGGCAATCAACATCATGGATACAATATGGATGAAGTATGATGATACAATTGAAGACAAGTGCAAATCCAAGATTCAATCTAGAATTACAACAAGTAACCAAAGGGGATCAATGATGGAGACGTTGTTGATGAAGATGATGATGTAGATCGATGTGGAGGCCTTCAAGATCCTAGTACCTTCTCCTCTTGTGTGCTGGTGATGGTGTAGATATGATTGGAGGCGGCTATGGAGGTGGCACGGTGGCAGGGCTTCGCCGTGGTGGAGGATATGGCTTGGTGGCTCTGTCTTGGGTCCTCCCTCCTTTACATAGGCCTTGGGGGTGCCCTAGGGTTCCCCCAAAACCGTCATATGACTTAGGGAAGGTTCTAGGGCTTCTCTGGGGAAAAATCCTGTCGTTCGCGACCTTTTTCACAACTATACGGCCGGAAAAATGCTTCTGGTCGTATAGTTGCTCGTAAAACCGTTTATACCCTTTAGTATTTTGGTCGCTATTTCTTCATACGAACTCCGTTTCGGGTGTTCTTGGGCTCATTGAGTTTGTATCATCGACGGATAAAACCCTGTGGTCTTGGATATTTATTTTGAGGAATTGGAAAATTTCACTTTTCCAACACCTCAAATGGCTAAGTCTGGTCCATGTAGCTCCTCCATACTATGCTCTCTTTGTTCCTTTTGCCTTTGTTTTATCCATAATCATCATCAACCCCTACACACATGTCATAGACAAGGAAAGTGATAAAGTTCTACCTAAACTACTAAATGTGCAAAGCTCATATGAAAGTAAATGAGAACTAGAACTCATGCATATAAGGCATAGATATAGCTAGAAGAAACATGATATGAGAGATAAATGTCTCATTTTATATGGCTAAAAGAGGTGGTATTTCATAGCCACCAACGTGTATGAAATTTCTACGTATTATCACATGGGTGTGAATAGGCTCGCACTTGGGTGCTATAAACTACCTATATAGGCCTCCCACCACACTTGTGAACATATGATATGGAAACACACAAGTTTTTGAGGCGTTCCATCGCCCCGGCGCCCCTCTCTCAGAGAAACCCCAATCCCAGGGCCCCGTGTATTTACGGCACTAGCGTTCTTCGTGCGATGGTCGACCGACAGACTTTTCTCTTTCCTGTGGCTTTCTCTGTACATATCAACATGTTAAAACAAGGTTGAGCCCAAGATTCCACCGGTTCCCCATTCGAAGAGACATAGCGGGAGTTTCCTCCCACACGTGCACGAAATTTCTACGTGTTATCGCATGGATGTGAACAGGCTCGCACATGTGTTCTATAAACTTCCTAGATAGGCCTCCCACCACACTTGTGAACATATGATATGGACACACACAAGCGAGGTGTTCCAGCTCCCCATTCCCATAGAAACCCTAACTCGGGGGAGGGGGGCGTAGATCTACAACACTAGCATTCTCCGTGCATGGGTCAAACGATGGATTTTTCTCTTCCTTTGTATTTCTTTTGCCATAGAAACTTGGTAAACCAAGGTTAAGACCAAGATTACACCAGTTCCCAATCCGAAGAGACATAGCGAGAGTTTCCTCCCACACGTGCAGGAAATTTCTACGTGTTATCGCATGGGTGTGAAAAGGCTCGCACCCGGGTGATATAAACTGCCTAGATAGACCCCCACCACACTTGTAAACATATGATATGGATACATGCAAGTTTTCGAGGCGTTTCGGCACCCCTTTCCTAGAGAAATCCTGATTCAGGGCCCCGTAGATCTACATCACTAACATTCTCCGTGTGAGGGTCGACCGATGGACTTTTATATTTACTTAGGCTTTCTTTGGCCATATCAACATGGTACCCCAAGTTTGATCCCAATATACCACCGGGTCCCCATCCGAAGAGACATAGCGGGATTTTCTTCCCACATGTGCAGGAAATTTCAAAATGTGTAGCACCCCAATTGTCTAACAATTGTAATGCTACTTGTCCTAGTAAGATATTGGCTACTCCATAGAGATTATTATTGCATCATAATCATATCATGCTCATGTCATCATGCCACCTTGCATTTGAGCATCATATAAAACTCCTTTTCTTTTGGCTCTTCTATCACCTGCATTATTAATTGTATTTGCCTCTTGATATTGTATTTGGTTATTGGTATATTGTTTAAATGCCCAAGTTGAGTTGGGGGCATATCTTTTATTTCCATTCCACCACATTTATTTCTATCACTTTATAATTCCACCATCCTACTAGATCATGAGCTTGTTTGTTTTAATTTGGGGTTTCATTTAGCTCATGGGCAATAGGGTGGATCTAGTCCCTTAATTCTTTTGCATGGTTTTATCCCACTTCTTGGAAATGCATAAGATTGATGCCATCATATTATTATTGTCTTCACAAAATAAATAATGGCATTATTATTTTGCATGGGCCATGCACAATTCTTCACCACCTTTCTCTTCTTTGGTTTTTCTTTGGGTTTAGTGGATCCTATCTTGGAATCCATCTCCTACCACTCCACCTCCCCTTAGTCACAACCATATCATCTTCTTTTAGTATTATTTCACCATGTATGGACCATATGAGGCTTACCCCATAATTCTTTTCTTTTTCTTTCTCTTAGAATTCTTTTCACCTCCACCTCATGATCAATCTAACCTCCACCATGCCCCACTTGGGATGGTCTTATCCACATTCTTTTGTTTTCTTTTATTTTATTTTATTCTTTTTCTACATGTATGATCATATGAGAACCTCTCCACCTAATTCTTTTCCTCCTCTTTCTTTCTTTCTTTCTTTCTTTCTTTCTTTCTTTCTTTCTTGTCTCTCTTCCACATTAGATCATGCAAGCTCAAGCCCCATGGATCTTCTTGTTTTCTCCTCATAATCAAAAAATAAAATCTAAAACCTAATAAAATCTAACCTACCTAGTTCTCTCTCTCTCTAATTTTCCTCTAAACCATAACTCTAATCCTCTCCTCTCTCTCTCTCTCTAGCATGACCACCTGACCCACACCTCGGTTAGCCCCTCCTCTCTCTAAGCTAAGCCACACCCTAACCCTAACCCTAGCTCCAAACCCTAACCCGAGCCATGCCATCTAACCTAGCCTAGCTAACCCTCCCTCTCTTCTCTCTCCCTCGTGCCAGCCCCACCCTGCAGCTGCGCTACGCCAAGCCCCACCTGCAGTCCCTTCTGCCGCCGTCCAGCCCCAGGACGAGCCCCAGCCTGGCCGAGCACGTGCTCGAGGGAAAAAGGGCAAAGCCCGAGCCCCCTTTTCCCTGCCGTGCACGCCTCCCTCTCCTCCTCCCTCTCCCTTCTTTTCCTCCCTCCCCACGGCTCTCAGGGCTCGCCCAGATCCACCCCGAGACGCCCCCTTCTTCCCCTCCTTCCTCTCCGTCCACCAGCAGCCGACGCCGGTCGCCGCCAGCAACCACCCCGCCCCGACGAACCAGCCCCGCAGCGCGACCGTGCGGTGGCTGAGGAGATCCAGGACAACCACCTGCACCACCCCGACTGCGCATACGCGAAGGAGAAGCTCCCCAGCAACCCCGCGCCTCGCCGCCCTGCAGGAAACCCTAGCCGACGGAGCGTCTGCCTCCCCGACGCTTTGCCGCTCCTCGCGCCGATCCAAGCCCACCAGCGAGCCCGCGGTGAGCATCTTCCCCTCCCTGACAACCTCCGCCTCGCCGTGCCGCCCTAGCGCCGCCGACCGTTTTGTCGAGCACTCTCAGGGCACGCCGTCCGTTGTAGTCTGCAGCCTCCTCGCGCCGCGCAATCCCTAACTAGCCCGCGCCCTCCTCCCAGACAGCTCCCCTAGCACTACCGCACCGGCTCGCACCCCCAGCGCGAACGCCCGCGTCCCAGGTTCGAGTCCCCGCCCCGCGCTGCGCACCGGATTAGCGCCAGACGCGCGAAGACGATAAACAGTAGCCGCCCGTGGTCGTTTTGCAAAAAGCCCCTCCCCTTTTTAATTACTGCAGCCCGCGCTCCAAACGGCCCCACCTATCCGTCGCCTGGCCTTCTTGCAGAAACCACCCCCAGCTTTCCTGGCCGTAACCCACGGTCCAGCTGGTGCCCCACCAGTCAGCCGCTGGGGCCTGTCCCCACTGGCACGTGGCCCCTTCCGCGCTGGCCCGCCTGTCAGCGTCCGCGGCTAGCCCAGTCCCCGTGCAAAACGCTTTTTCTCGCGCGCGTGGCCCCAGTCCGCGGTGTCCCCATCTGTCATTGTCTGGGGTCAATTTTGCCTGGGTATAAAAAGTTTTTCCCTGAGTCTGATTTTATTCAAATCTTTTCCAAATTAATTTAAATTCAAATTCTTCTCAGATCCAAATAATTTTTAAAATACAAATCCAAATAATACAAATAATATATGTTTTGAAATCAGAAAAATGTGAGGAATCCAAATATGCCCTTCAAAATAAATTTTGAACACTTTAATTTTCGAGATGATTAAAATTACAAGAAAATGCCCTTTTCCTTATTTAATTAATAACTTTTGTTTTATAACTCCAAATTTGACAAATAAGATGTCTAAATCGATCAGCGCGATGAGCCCGTTCTATTTATGCAATCCTTGTTCTGAATTGAAGCATGCATCATATTTTCATTTAAAATCTGAACCGTTTATGACAATAAAACTTGGGCAAATAAATAATAAAGTGCTTTATTTCTTGTATCCACCCCTCACCATTGCCATGCTACTTTAATGCCATGTAATTGTGCATCATTCATCATGGCATGCTTGATTGCTTGTCGCATTTTAATTCATATGCTTGTGCACTTTATTTATGTTCGCCCTTGTTTGTTTGGTTCTTCTTTGAATAGACGCCCGGCAGGAGAATTACCAGGAGTCCCAGGAGTATTACCCAGATCCATCTCTCGCTTCAACTGAGCTGCCAGGCAAGCACTACCACATGCTTGCATACATATAGTACCTATTGCCTCTATCTTATTCTTGCATCATTGAGTCGCGATTGCATTAAATTGAATCCCAAGTGCTGCATAGCCTTTACTTTTAAACCACATTAAGCCTGTTCCGTCCCATGAGCCATTACTACAGGAGTTGTTTGAGCCATGCGAGTCGTAGAAAAGCATGAGTAGGGTATGTGAGTGTCTGATGGATAACGAGGTACCTAAACAACATAACCTGAGTAGTAATGGGATAACTAATGAAAGAGGCACCGGTGAGCAATATCTGCTATTTGGTTTTTCATGCTCACTTGTGTCCCGTAGGACCCCGAGTACTTGATTCCTGTTCCTTGACTATTCGCACTATCCACATCCGGGAGGCCTTATGGACCCCCCTGAGCCAGAGCCTGATTCATTCTTATTTCTTGGGGCCACAAGTAGTTTGGGGATTTATTACTATTCTATACTTATGCCATGTTACTGCTTTATTTCAGATTGTGCGTGGAGCACCTGTACTGTTTTGGATCGTGGAATGTTTTCGCGGTATCGACAAGCCCAGTCACAATTTCGGGTTCCCAGTCGTTTACAGCCATTGAAACAAACCTTGGGTCCGTCTCGGAGCCGGCCAACTTCGTTGCGGGTAGCTTGATGGGGTGGCCCCCTGAAATGTTTCTAAATCCTGTGATTGCTTTGTCGTGAATGCCTCGTTGGTTTTCGATTTGGTTTTTCCGAGGTTGATCGAGTGTGTGTTGCTATTCGTGCACCCCTGCAGGGTAAATCTTTCTGGAAGCCGTGTCCGCGGTTATGGACGACTTGGAGCACAGTTTCTCGATCATAGACAAGCATAACTAAAGTACCGCTTTTAAATTGACCAAGTACTTGACTAGTAAATAGTGCAACACTCATGGAATGGTTAATAAAACTACCAACGGATGATGGGGGGGTTGTTCGTCCACTTCCTCGTTGGTAAGCGAGGAGGAGGATGGATCTGTTAACTATACGGTTATAACTGTTGTTCTTAATCCACGGACTTCCGTCTATCATTGGTTAGGCGGAAGGTTAGCGAGTCTCTATAGAATTGCTAGGTATTATCTTTTGCTGCAATTGCGTCACCCCAGGTTGTGTCCCCTTTAGCGGCATTAAGACTTGCTGAGTACCCCTAGGGTCTCACACGATAAATTGTTTGATTCAGATGAACAGGTGTACCCGCAAGATGGATACTGGGTGGAAGAGACAGATGATGTTGGCAACGATCATTCGGTGTAGAGATTCTGGGAACGGGGATCCGTGTGATCTGTGGGCGGGATGTGTTTATTTATGGGGCATCTTATGCCAATTTGCTTCTTATCCGTACTCGGATCTTGTTTTTCGCTTCCGCCTGATACTCTGATGTGTGATGTATGAGGAGCTATCCTAAATTATTATATCTATCTAGGATGTTTGGATCTTGCCGTATGGCGTTGCAATATTTCTATTTCTTTTAGATGGAATGGCTCTGATGTACTGTCGTATGTGGCTTGCATACATACCCACTTGTGTATGTAGTTGATCCCTTCGCCTGCCGATTACGCCGCTCGTTTTTGTCCCGTTGTTTGAAAGTGGTTAGGACGGCCGAAAGGTCTAACGTGAGTGCCCCTGGGCCCCACCGTACTATTTTAACCACTTTCGTTCATCCAGGCATTAACTAAGAGCGTAATTCACCGAGGTAGTTACAAAATGTTACCGCATGGGTGTGACCAGGCTCGCACCCGGGTGCTATAAACTGACTAGATAGGCCTCCCACCACACTTGTGAACATATGATATGTACACACGCAAGTTTTTGAGGCGTTTCGTCGCTCCGACACCCCTTTCCCAGATAAACTCTAATCCGGGGGCCCCGCAAATCTACATCATTAGCGTTCTCCGTGCGAGGGTCGACCAATGGTATTTTCTCTTTTCTTTGGATTCCTTTGGACATAGCAACATGGTAAACAAAGGTTGAACCCAAGAATCCACCAGTTCCCCATCCAAAGAGACATGGCGGTCCTACCACATGTGCAAGAAATTTCTACGTGTTATTGCATGGGTGTGAACTGGCTCACACCTGGGTGCTATAAAATGCCTATATATGCCCCCAACCACACTTGTGAACATATGATATGGACACACAAAAATTTACGAGGCATTCAGGTGCTCTGATTCCCCTTTCCTAGAGAAATCCTAACCCAGGGGCCCCATAGATCTACAACACTAGCGTTCTTCATGCGAGGGTTGACTGAAGACTTTAACATTTTCTTTGGTTTTATTTTTCCATAGAAACATGGTAAACCAAGATTGAGCCAAATATTCCACTTGTTCTTCATCCAAAGAGACATAGCGGCAGTTTCCTCCCACATGTGTAGGAAATTACTAAGTGTTATCGCATTGGTGTGAACAGGCTTGCACCGGTGCTATAAAATGCCTAGCTAGGCCTCCCACCACACTTGTGAACATATTATATGCACACATGCAACTTTTGGAGGCGATCGGTTGCTCTGATATCCCTTTCCTAGAGAAACCCTAATCCGAGTACCCCGCAGATCTACAGCACTAGCATTCTCTGTGCGAAGGTCGATTGATGGAAATTTCTCATTCCTATGGCTTTATTTGGCCATATAAACATGGTAAACCAAGCTTGAGCCCAAGATTCCACCGGTTCCCCATCCGAAGAGAAATAGTGGGAGTTTCCTCCCACACGTGTAGGAAATTTCTAAGTGTTATCACATTGGTGTGAACAGGCTTGCACCCGGTGCTATAAAATGCCTATCTAGGCCTCCCACCACACTTGTGAACATATTATATGGACACATTCAAGTTTTTGAGGCGATTCGTCGCTCCGGCGCCCCTTTCCTAGAGAAACCCTAATCCAAGGACCCCGGAGATCTCTGTGTGAGGGTTGATTGATGGAATTTGCTATCCGCTCCATCCGAGACATAAGCATCGTCGATTTCTTCGAGGAAGCTGGGCCCTTCATTCCAGCGATGCACAAAGGCATACTGAATAAGATTATAAGCACATGCTTGGCGCCGAGTGATGCACTCTGGATCATTCATCCACTTGGATCTGGTGCGCATGCGATCTAGAATATTCAGATCCAACATCTCATACCACGAGAAGACGAAGCTCAATGCAGTATCAACCCCACGCGCATCTGACTCCCTTCAAAGGTTTAGTTGGGTTTCACATTCCATCAGCTTGGCAATAAAGACTGTACTGCCTTTGGTAGTGGGATCAATGGGCTAGAGAGCATTGAATATCCAGACAGCTGCAGGCATGATGTCCGCTCCATAATTCTGCATCACTTCAACGCAAGCGGCAAGTCTCACCAGCATGTCCTCCATGTCATAAGGAATAGACTCGGAGTCAGGACCTTGTATGTGTCCAGTAGACGCTCGAACTCAGAAGTTCGGAGGTTGGTGGTGATTTGAAAGAAGCAAATAATAGTTCAAGAATAAGAAGAGATATTCGTAGTTCGCAAGATCCAGGCCAAGTGGAACTTAACCCGACTCTAGGTGTGTGAATATTCGATGTTCGCAAGATCCAAGTGGAACTTAACCCGGCTCTAGGTGTGTGAATAATCGAAGTTCGTAGATCCGGGCCAAGTGGAACTTAACCCGACTCTAGGTGTGTGAATATTTGAAGTTTGCCAGATCCGTGCCAAGTGGAACTTTACTCGGCTCTAGGTGTGTGAATATTGGAAGCTACTAAGGACCTGTACTAGTTTTCTAAGAGCATCCGGCCAAGTAACAACTTACTCCCCCGAAGGCTCGGGGACTAGTGATATAGCAATAAGTGTTTCTACATATTAAAGGGCATGGCGGAAAAGGCATTACCTCCATCATCTGGCCAGCGAAGGAAATGGCCTTGGTGGTAGTGTTCATCTGTGCGCTGAACTCAGCCGGACCAAATTTCTTTGGGAGATCATCTTGGGGGTTGATAAACTCAGCGTCATTCCAAGCGTTGACATATTCAATGAGCGCCGGGCTATAACTCTCTCGGCTGAGCACTTGGCTCATCACTAGACCTTTAGCGTGGGCCTCTCGCCTCGCGATCTGAGTAGCAGTTGTACTGCTGTCCAAGATGAGCTGTTTGCTACCATCAGATCCGGCGGCAGATGACTCAGAGGCGGCGCTACCCTTCTTAGTCTTGGAAGTGAGTGTATGCTGTCCAGACTCAATGTTAGTGTCCTTAGAGGCTGGGTCTTTGGCAACCTCAGCAACCTTTTTTCTCTTGCTACCGGGCTTGGGCCGCTGTAGAGTAGCCAAAGTTTGCGATCTGAATTAAGCCTACGATGCTGGTTGGAATATATCCTTAATGGAAGGAGTTGATACGGAGGCAGTTGCCCGAGGCTTCTTGGGCGCTGGTGCTGACACTAGTGTTGCTATTGCTATTGCTACTGGCGTTGTTGTTGCTATTGGTGCTGGTGCTGGCATTGTTGCTGGTACTGGTGTTGTTGCTGGTGCTGGTGCTGGTACTGGTGACGATACTGGTGCTGGAGCTGATGCTGCTGGGGATGCTGGTACTTGAAAAGAAGAGGTTTGAGGCGGTGTCGAGGTTATCGGCACCTCGGAGGTAGCTGGCTGCGGCTAAACCAAAGAAGTACTAGGGAAGTTTGGCATAGCCCTATCCTCGGCAGCTCCACTTCCCCCCGCACCGACATTACCCTCCTCATGACCAGGTGGGCTCGAATTCAGCACAGGCTCTAAGCTCTCTTGGATAGGACTCAACGGGCGAACGTCGTCGTCACGGGGGGAGATGGAGCACTCCGGACAGGAGAGGCAATGCTGGGACCACTCTAGGGGATCACCCTAGGAGGCCTACCGAATTAGACAACAAACATCAAATTAGAGGGACAAAAGAGAGATAAGTAATATTCGAAGACAGAGAAGCATTACCCGGAAATAAACGAGGAAGGAAAAAGAACTTACTCGGCCGAGGTTGGAGGTTCCCGGGGATTGGGCGCTCTTCGGACAGTGGCCTTGGGTACCGGCTTGTTGGTACCCTTAACACCGTACTTCTTTTGTCTCTTCTTGGGCGGTGGCGCATCAGAACTTGCGGCTGAGGTTGCCGGGCGTTTTTGGGAAGGGGCAGGAGATGGATCATCCACGACAAGGGGAGGATCCTCGTCGACCTGCCCAGTCGGGTTAGCTGGAGTTGAGTCAGCCAAAAACACGTAAGAAATGGGAACCAGATCAAGTACCTCCATAATTTCAATATGAGAGTCGTCATCATCATCCGGCTAATCCCTTAAATAAGAGGCCTTAACAGAGGTTCGTCTGGATCCATCCGGGGTGGGTAAGAACATCTCAGTGTCCAGCTCCACCAAGTCCGAGACCAGGCGGTCCTTGGCCAATTTGAGGGATGGCTCCTTTCCATCTTCCATAGTTTGCTGAAGATACAACTGAGAGCAAAAATACTAAAGGATCAAATAAGGATACGGTTCGACATATCACGAGACTCGAAAAATGGGTTAAAGAAAGAAACATACCGGAGGAGATAGCCTATCCCGGCAGAAGTGATCCAATCCCCATTCTCATTCCTTGGAGAACTCCTTGTCTGTCCAGAAGATGGCCTTGACCTAGAGGAATATCTTGGTGTTATTGATCTCGAAGGAGGAGGTTCGGTTGGGGTCAAGGTGCCCGCTCATGTGGTAGAGCTTGTGGGTGCGCTTCTGTAGGGGAAAGATCCGGTTGTGAACAAAGGTGATCATCACGTGCTCACTGTGTAGCCCCAGGTCCTTTACTTCCTTGAACCGTTTACCCACCTAATTCGCCAAGGTAGTTGGCATCTTTGGGATCCAGTCACACAAAGAGGTATCCGGAACACCCATCTTGAAGGGGAGCAGCCGGATCAAGTGCTCATCTGTGTTATTCTTCACGTAAAAAATGTTCGGGCCCAACCTTTGCATGATTCAAGTCATGTGACCCGAGGAAACAGAAGTTTTTGCAGGGAGAGACAGAAGCTCCACCACACTAGGTCAAAAGCTTGTCAGCTGGGGAAAGATGAGGGTCAGGAATGATGTTCTTGTGAAGACCAAAGAACTAGATCCATATTTCCTTGGTAGGATAGAGGCTGACATCTCGCTCTATGTCGGAAGCAAAGGAAGAAAGGGAAGTAATGGCGTTTGCCAAAAGATGGTGGGGCTGAAGTTGGTAGGTTGGATGAGATCATGGAAGAAGTCACTGAGGAGGAGGGCGAAGCCACGCTGGAAGTGAGACAAGAAGACCAACAACACACCCGGATTGGGGGAGGGAGCGATCTCCTCGGCGGCAAGGGGATAGCTGACTCCGGCGGGGATGCGGCGTGTCTAGTACAACCACGTGATGTCATCCTCACAAACCCCAGGAGCTGGCCCAGGCACCACATTCATGCGCCTCAATCTCCTCCTCCTCAGTCATGTCTAGGTCGCTGCCTTCATGAGAACTGTTTGCGGTGGGGGGCAACGACCTGGATTGGCGAGGCAGCATAGAGGCAAGGTTGCGCGGGATTAGCAGCGTAGCTACAGCGGAGCAACAAGGCAGCAAAGTATAGCAGTGGTGGCGCTACGCGGAGCTGAAGCGATGGCGACAGCGGCGCTGTCAAGAAGAGGAAGGAAGAAGATGCGCAGGGGCGCGTGCGAAGTGAGGAATAATCCCCAGTGGCCGCCCCTTTCCCCTAATTAACCACGCCCCTAGGAGGCGTAGTGGGATCCAATGCTGCAGTGGTGCCACACGAAGCGGGCGTGTATAAGCCAAGTCAACCAATCATGTGTGCGCCACACCAAGGGCCACAGGGAGTAGCAGATCCCACAACACGACATGGTGATGCAGTTAACGAGGAGGTTGCTACGACGTGACGTTTCCAGCAGTTATTCCTGACAATGAATACAGTAACTGGTGCAGTACCTGGAGCGAGCCCTTAAAATGAGGCAAAGTGATGATTACCCTCCACGTAGGATGTGGGGAAGTGTACGAGACAAGGAAGAATGACCTGGATAAGTGGGAATAACCCGGCCAGCGAGTGGAAACTCGGAATGAGCCAAGGGAACATCAAGTCAAAAGAGTTGGGTTACAACATAACTCGGTCAAGAGAACATGAATCTTGATAGGTTCAACCTGCTGTGCCCTTATCAGGTGAAGTTGCTAAGACCGCACCAACTTTGGGGACTAATGTTGGGGGTATACCCCCGGGTAGGGTCATGCCGAGGTATAAAGGCCGAGTTAGCCGAGGTACAGCAAGGTCAAAGCGAGTGTTGGCCGAGTCACCTCAAGGAAGACTAACTTACGGAATGACCCGGCCTGGAGGATGCACGCCTAACAGTAACCCGGCCAGCATAAAACATATGTCAGCCCTGTTTGATCTACCTTGTTTGCAGGTATGTGCGTGGCCGAGTTAGCCGAGAATGATCCGGGTTGTAGCTTGGCTTCCAGGAGAAGGAAGGAATCTCGCTCGCCAAAACGTGGCCTCTGTCCACTATAGCATGAGCCAGGCGGACAAAGGAGAGGATCAGCGAGGCATGGCCGACAAGGGTGACGCACCTAGTGTCGACTAACACCACCAATGTCGGATGACGTTGCACCGCAGAGGGGCTCAGGGAGGCTTATGCCCTAAGTCCGGACTAGCCCTTTAAAGTGTAAAAAGAAGCATCTTGCTTTACCAAAGGGCATATTCGGAGAATATGCCTCCACGTGTGCCCTAGATTTGTAACCTGGGCTCCCCTATATAAGGAGCACTAGGGCCTCCATAGAGGGGTATCAATCATTTTAGCTAAGGAAGAACTCTAGAGCATAGTAGTGACCAGTGAGAGAACTAGTCTCCTTCTCACGAACAGCTCGAGGAGCCTTTGTAATCCTTCATCAACAAGAGAGAAATACAAATACTTGTGTGTGGAATCACCATATTGTCCCTCCTTGGATTCCTCTAGTGCACATTGGCCCCATCTTTAGCCTATACATGGCATCTGGCGTGCCACCACCACGATAGCTCCCGAGGGTAGCGCCTCCTCTCCAGCATCGAGCTTTGCCAGAGTAGCTCGGAGGAGGCGAAGAAGTGCATCACGAGGAAATATGTCAACAGGGACAAGCCCGTGCCAGGGTCGCTCACCAGGTACGCCACCCTCGACACCGCCGGTTCCTCCTCCTCCTGTGCGGGGAGCTGCCGCTGCCGCCCTCCCTCCCTACCTCCGGAGAGAGATTCCTCGGGCTACCATAACTACGCATTCGAGGAATCCGAAAGCTCTGACACAAGCTCCGACAACGGCATCATTGAGAGGGACTTCGTCACCTCTGACGTAGTCGAGGAGTGTTGGCATGGCTACAACACTGCTCCAAACGTGCCCATTTCAATAAGCGGGTGAGGGAGGATCGGGAGCTTTCCGACATGCTCTTATTAATAGAGCGGTAGAAGGAGGAGGAGGTGGCTGTGGAGTGGCTCAAGTGCTAGAAGGAGGAGGAGGACGTGGCAGAGCGGGTGAAGCGCATGCGCTAGGACGCCGTAATCATCTCGAGGGATGATGATAACTGAGCGGCGTCGCCGCGTCCAGGAAGGGTGATCGCCTCCACTTTGAGGATTTTGTTGTAAAAATTATGCATGAAAGACTGATGAATCATATGTTCTTCGCTTTAACGTTAGCTGAAGCATATGTTCTTCTCTCTGAATTTTGCCGCAAAGGCATTTCTGGCGAGATTTTCAAATTGTGGTTTCTATTACGGTTTCTGTTATTTGTTAGATAATATAGAACTGCAAAGCGAGAGTTTAATTCCCCTCACTCGCGCTTTTACATTTTGGGATATATGGTAGCTGCTAGAGTTGCTCTAACATTAGACCTGTTGAACTCAGAACAAATATTAGCAAAAAGTTTAACTTTCCGATTCCTTACCGTAGAGTCTTTGATGGGAAGGAGATGGCTCTAGAATTTATTCATGACAAGTGGAATGATAGTTTTCACCTGTTGTATATTTTAAAAGCTGAGTTAGACAAAAATCACCTGGTAGTCTTGTTGACATTGATTATGAGGTTGTTAAAGGAAGAGAAAAGGTCTCAAGGGGGGTCAAGTATAAACATGCAGATAAAATATGCTTCAAAAGATGTTTTGTCTTCCTTAAGTCCTGCTGGAAGGGGTTCCTAGACGGCTTCAGGCCATACTTGGCAATAGACACACCTTCTTTAACAGGGAAGTTCAGTGGACATCTCGCTTCTGCTTGTGTTATGGACACACATAATGGCCTTTTTCTTGTAGCTTATGCTGTTCTTGAGGGTGAATCAAATGAAAGATGGACATGGTTCATTCGGAGACTATGGGCAGTAATTGGTCACTCTGAAGGCTTGGTGATACACACTGGTGCATGCAAGGGGCTTGAGAATGCTATTGATGTTGTGTTTCCTATGGTTGAGCATAGGTAATGCATGCGACACCTCGCTACTATCTTCACGAAGAAGTTCAAAGGAAAGATCTTTGAGGAGAATTTGTGGCGATCAACATACACATACACCCCAACATGTATATAGTGCCAAAGGTGAAAGAATACCTTGAAGAACATCACAACAAGCTATGGGCCATAAGCAAGTTTGGTGAGTTAAGCAAAGTGGATTTTGTTTGCAATAATTTGGCAAAGAATTTAAATGCTAAGATTTGGAGCATGAAGACACTTGCAATTGTTATTTTGTTAGATGCAATAAGAGAGTGCATAATGGTGAAGATAGATTTAAGGCAAAGAATTTGTTTAAGAAAATTTTAGGCCATAAAATTCTTCCAAAGGTGGTTATGTTACTGAATTCATGAACCAGGGCAATGAGAACGATAAGATGATGATGGTTGTACATTGGTTGAGGTTTATGCAGAGTACAAGCATGGAACTGAACGGAGGTATACTGTAGACACTGGAAACAAGACTTGTTAATGCAGGAAGTGGCAGATTACTGGTCTACCATGTCACCATGCACTATACTTCATCTTAAAGCTAGGAGGTAGCGGTGCTAAAATATAGAACTATGTTCATAACTATTTATTAGTAGACAAGTTTGCTTCATCTTATGCAGAAAATGTACCACCTATGGATGATGAAAATGATTGGAAGATAGTCGATCCAGGGTTCAAACTTGAACCACCAATTCTTAGGAGGCCACCTGGGAGGCCTAGAAAGCTAAGGATTGAAGCCTCCACTAATAAGGATTCAAGGCTAGGAGCAAGGAAAAGGAAATGCAAATGGTATGGAGGATTGGGCCATATCAAGAGATTGTGCAAAAACCCAGTTCCACATGTTCTTGAATATGCTAACCCTATCCCTGTTCACACCACAGAGGCAGAAAATGAGGCTTCTCAGCCAGAATTGGAGGAAGAGCATAGAGATGATGAAGAACTTGAGGAAGTGCACTATGTGGAAGAAAATAGTGATGAGCATATGGAGGAAAACATCAGTAAGCAACAAGCTAATGAAGAAGTGGAGGTGGCAGTGAGGATAGGGGTGAAAAGAAACAAAAGGGCAAGCGAAACAGGAAGGACAATGAAAATAATGGAGGTGAATTAGAATATGAAGAAGTTGCTGGGGTGATTGAGGATGTTCTTGAGGATCTTTCGGCTAACTACAGGAGAAATAATAAATCCCTGCCAATTTCATCTATGTACGATTCTCTAGATGAAAGGTAAGCTTAAAACTTGTTTTATTTGGAATTTCGATCAATTTTATTTCCATCCTCATCAACTGTTGTTTAATGCAGCGTGGGCTTGAAGAATAAGAAGAGGAGTAGAAATAAGCAGGCATAATAACATCATTTCTTGAATTTTCATTGAAACTGAACTAGTTATGTGGTTTTTATTTTGTCTGGCACGTGCAACATGTATGTGATGAGGTCATGTGGACCAGATTACAACCATATTATCCATAAACTAAAATCTTGTATTTTTTACCTGTACATCGATGCCGCCATTGGTTCCCATCACGAACGACAAGCATATTGCTAACCTACTCCCTACCACTCCCCTAATGACCAAAATTATGGTTCTGCCATCGAGTAGGTAAGGTGCACCTCCCTTGGATTCCCATAAGGAATAGCACGCTCATCCCCTTTGCCTCTAGCACACTCCAAAATTATGGTTGTGTCATCCAGTGATGGGAGCAGAGTCATCGTATCGTCCCATCAGATTTGCTAGGAACGTGCGAACTGTGTTTTTCAGGTGCGCACGAATTTCGATTAATTTCAAAGACAAAGACACCTAAAACATGGCCAATATATGCCCTGCAATATTCTATGGATAGAATTCCTCCCAAAATTGCTTTGAAAAATTTCAATCCAAATATTCCATCAAGCTACCATTCATAGATTAAATTTAGGCTCAAGTGACCCTAATCGACTATGCCGCTCACGCTGTCTTCTTCATCGATGACATCGTCCATGTCACCGTCCTCCTACTCCATGTCGGAATCAATGGTGACATCCCTGGACGCATTCCTCCTCCTCATGAACTCTTCACGACGCACTGCCTCGATAACGGTGGAGGTCGTATGCCCATGCAGTTCCCAGAAGATCTGCCACCCTTCGGGGTTGCGCAAATCCAGGTGGATCTCCTATCGGTGGGCTCCGCACAGTGAAAGCAACTCCATCCGCTCCTGCTTGAACCTCTTTTCCTAGTATGCACTTGTGCGCGAGTACCAAGCCATTGCCCTCTTCTGCCCCGGTAGCTAAAGGAAGCGCTCCTCGATCTGCCTCGCCCACGTGTTGCCGCGCAAGAGTGGCATGAAAAGCACCCCGGTGTAGCTGAGCTCGAAGCCAGCCGGAAGCCTTGCATGCGGAGGCACGAGTATGTTATAGTGGGTGAACTTCTTAGCCTCGTACAAGCTGAGATTGGGCCTCTCTATGACAAGAAAGAACCAAGATTTGAGATTCGCCCCCACGGTCACGATATAAGGTCAAGGAGTAGGCCCAGTCGTGGCTGCGAGTGCCAATCGGTTCGTAGAGCACCCTACTCACGGATCGCCCTGATGAAGGACAATCCTTATCGTCCACCCTCCCCGATACAACGGTGCCTAACATTCGGGACACAGAACTATCCTGCCCTCATGGGGGGATTCCAGAAGACATGATCTAACGGCTACCATTGGCTGCTAGGGGAAATGATCCAATGGCTATTGGAGTGTGTGTGGTCATGTGGATCATGGTGGTTTGTAAAATATCACATTCAATAACTCTTGAAACTCCATGTGTCAAACCATGGCCAGAAAGCCCATGGAATGGTGCACTAGTGTGACAAAAGTTGCATCACCATGGTTAGAAATCCCAAAAAGTCCTTGGGATATAATGCAACTACCACATGGAATGGTGCACTAGTGTGACAAAAGTTGCATCACCACATCTATTGGAGTGTGTGTGATCATGTGTATAAAGGTGGTTTAGAAAACAACACATGCAATGAATCTAGAGACTCCATGTGTCAAAGCACGGTTAGAAATCCCAAAAGCCTCTAGAATGCAACTTCCACATGGAATGGTGCACTAGTGTGATAGAAATTGCATTAGCACATCCATTGGAGTTGTGTGGTCATGTGAATCAAGGTGGTTTGGAAAAACACATCCAATGACTCTATAGACTACATGGGTAAAACCCAAAATCCAAAAAACACTTTGGAATGCAACTACTACATGGAATGATTCCCTAGTGTGACAGAAATTGCGTCACCACATCCACTGGAATGTGTGTGGTCATGTGGATCAAGGTGGTTTGGAAAAAAACACATGCAATGACTCTAGTGTATTAAGGTGATTTTTAAAAGAACACATGCCATGAATTTAGAGAATCCATGTGTGAAACCATGGTCAGAAAGCCCAAAACACATAGGAATGCAAGTGCCACATGGAATGGTAGACTAGTGTGATAGAAGTTGCATCACCACATTAATTAGAGTGTGTGGTCATGTGGATCAATGTGGTTTCGAAAATAACACATACAATGACTCTAGAGACACCAAGTGTCAAACCATGGTCAAAAATCCCAAAAGCACATAGGAATGCAAATGCCATGAATGGTGCACAAGTGTGACAAAAGTTGCATCACCACATCTAGTGGAGTGTATGTGGTCATGTGGATCAGGGTGGCTTCTAAAACAACACATGCAATGACTCTAGTGGATCAAGGTGGTTTCGAAAAGAACTCATGCAATGACTCTAGAGACTCCATGTGTCAAACCCAAAAGCCGAAAAACACATAGGAATGCAGCTGCCACATGGGATGGTACACCAGTGTGACAGAAGTTGCATCACTAGATCCATTTGAGTGTGTGTGGTCATGTGGATCAAGGTGGTTTGGAAAAGAAAACATGCAATTCCTCTAGAGACTCCGTGTGTCAAACCATGGCCAGGAATCCCAAAAAGCCCCTGGAATGTAACTACCACATGAATGGTGCACCAGTGTGACAGAAGTTGCATAACCACATACATTAGAGTGTGTGTGGTCATGTGGATCAAGGTGGTTTGGAAAAGAACACATGCAGTGACTGTAGAGACTCCATGAGTGAAACCATGGTCAGAAAGCCCAAAAACACATAGGAATGCAATTGCCACATGGAATGGTGAACCAGTGTGATAGAAGTTGAATCACCAAACCCATTAGAGTGTGTGTGGTCATGTGGATCAAGGTGGTTTGGAAAATAACACATCCAATGTATCTATAGACTACATGGTTCAAACCCAAAATCCCAACAACACATAGGAATGCAACTGTCACATGGAATGATGCACAAGTATGACACAAGTTGCATCACCACATCCATTGCAGTGTGTCTGGTCATGTGGATCAAGGTGGTTTGGAAAAGAACACATGCAATTACTATAGTGTATCAAGGTAGTATTGAAAATAATACATGCAATGACTCTATAGACTTGATTGGTGAAACCATGGTTAGAAAGCCCAAAAACACATAGGAATGCAACTGCCACATGGAACGGTGCACCAGTTTGACATAAGTTACATCACCAAATACATTGAAGTGTGTGCAGTCATGTGGATCAATGTGGTTTGGAAAAGAACACATGCAATGACTCTATAGACTACATGTGTGAAACCATGGTCAAAAATCCCAAAAATACATAGTAATGCAACTGCCACATGGAATGATGTACTAGTTTGATAGAAGTTGCATCACCACATCCATTGGAGTGTGTTTGGTCATGTAGATCAAGGTGGTTGGGACAATAACAAATGAAATGACTATATAGACTATATGGGTCAAACCTAAAAGCCCAAAACACATAGGAATGCAACTGTCACATGGAGTGATGCACCAGTGTGACAGATGTTGCATCACCACATCCATTGGAATGTGTGTGATCACGTGGATCAAGGTGCTTTGGAAAACAACACATGAAATGAATATAGATACTCCATGTATAAAACCATGGCCAGAAATCCCAAAAAGCCCCTGGAATGCAACTGCGACATAGAATGGTGCACCAATGTGACAGAAGTTGCATCACAACATCCATTGGAGTGTGTGTGGTAATGTGGATCAAGGTGGTTTAAAAATAACATATGAAATGCCTCTAGTGGACCAAGGTGGTTTTGAAGGGAACACATACAATGACTCTAGAGACTCCATGTGTGAACCCATGGTCAAAAAGCCCCAAAACACGTAGGAATATAGCTACCACATGGAACAGTCCACCAGTGTGACAGAAGTTGCATAACCACATCTATTGGAGTGTGTGTGGTCATGTGGATCATGGTGGTTTGAAAAATAACACATGCAATAACTCTAGAGACTCCATGTGTGAAACCATGGTCAGAAATTCCAAAAAGCCCTTGAAATGCAACTTCCACATGGAATGATGCACTAGTGTGACAGATGTTGCATCACCACATATATTGGAGTGTGTGTGCTTGTGTGGATCGAAGTGGTTTGGAAAAAGAACACATACAATGACTCTAGATACTCCATGTGTCAAACCATGGTCATAAATCCCAAAAAGCCCCTAGCTTGTAACTACCACATGAAATGGTGCACCAGTGTGATAGAAAGTGCATCACCACATCCATTGGTGTGTGTGTGTGGTTATTTGGATAAAGGTGGTTTGGAAAATAACACATGACATGACTCTAGATAATCCATGTGTCAAACCCATAATCCCAAAAACACAAAGGAATGCATCTGCCACATCGAATGGTGCACTAGTGTGAATAAGTTGCATCACCACATCTATTGGAATGTGTGTAGTCATGTGGATCAAGGTGGTTTGGAAAAGAACACATGTAATGAGTCTAGTGGGTGAAGGTGGTTTTGAAAAGAACACATGCAATGACTCTAGAGACTCCATATGTGAAACCATGGTTAGAAAACCCAAAAACACATAGGAATGCAACTTCCAAATGAAATGTTGAACTAGAGTGACAGAAGTTGCATCACCACATACATTGGAGTGTGTGTGGTCATGTGGATCAAGGTGGTTTGGAAAACAACACATGAAATTACTATAGAGACTAAATGTGTGAAACCCTAGTCAAAAATCCCAAAAAAACATAGGAATGCAACTACCGCATGGAAGGATGCAGTAGTGTGACATAAGTTGCATCACCACATCCATTAGAGTGTGTCTGGTCATGTCGATCAAGGTGGTTTGGAAAGCAACACATGCAATGACTCTAGTGGATCAAGGTGGTTTCATAAAGAACACATGCAATGAACTAGATACTCCACTAGTATGAAAAGGCTTATCCACATGGGCCATATCAGTGGTGCACGTCCAAAAGGTGCCCCACAGATAGATATCCATGGCACACGCCAAAAATATGCGCCACTGACCTGCACATACCCGTGGCGCATGTCCGGATCGGTGCGCCACGCATATGCGGGCCCCACGGCTGGTGACCGACCCCATCCATGGGGGGTATATCTATGGTGCACAGAATAAGTGTGCGCCACAGATAATAACAACATATGTGGCGCACAGCCTTTCGCTGTGCCACGGGAAAAGGTGGGCCCGGGCATCTAAAAAAGGTGGCGAGTTACCCGTGGCGCACGGCAGCCGAGGTGCGCCACTGACCATATTATCCGTGGTGCACGTTATGTTGGTGCGCCATGGGTGTGAGAATATCATTTTGCGGCCCGAAAGTTGGGGTGTCCAGGCAACGCGGTACCCGAGTTCCCTGATATCATCCGCGATGACTATAGTTGGCATGCCAAATACTTAGAGGGTCTTTTTTGGCACGAATTCAACTTTATGTTTCAATACAAAAAATCAGGCTAACGGCCGTCAAGTTGGGCCCTCCTGTCAGTTCTCGCTGTTATGTCGCTCCTGTCGCTCCCGTCGCTTAGGTGTCAATTAGGCTTGCAGCGTTGGTGCCTGCATCCATTACACGTCTTCTTCTTCCCCAGAGCGGCAATTTGTGGGGCGTCGCAGCCATGGCGTGGAGCTGGGACGTGGACGAACCTGCTCGACCTAGCTCTCCTCCATGTAGGCTTGCAGCGTTGGCGCCTCCATTACTCGTCTTCTTCCTCGGAGCGGCAATCTATGGTCGTGGCCATGGCGTAGAGATGGGAACTGACGAAGATGCTCGGCCCCGCTCTCCTCCCCATCCCGAGTCGGAGCTCGCCCTCACCATTAACGCACCCATGGCACGGTCGGGAGGAGAATTGGTTCCCGGTGAGATCTATCACATTGTCGACCATGCTCGGTTTTGTTTTCCTCCTCTAGAATCCGAGCTCGCCATCGTCGTGGTTGCACTCGCACCAATTCAGCCACCTCTGCCGAGGTCTCTATGGAAGCTCAAGTTCTGGGGCTCTGCCACTTCTGCCATCTTGGGCCTATAAGTGTTGTTGTATGTTAAACTAGCAAATCTCTTTTGTTCAAATCTCTTTGGCTGTACCAACTTCATTGTGTTTAATTATGAAAGACAAAATATACATGACTTCTCTCAATTTCTCGCATAGAAAAATGCACAGCTAATTTCATATTCTCGCAGGAACTGGCCCCACTTGTTGAATCGGCAGCAGTGCCACGATCTCCACGTAACCACGGTGAGTTCTCGAACCGAAAGTTGCAGTTACCACGTTTCTTCTGCAGTCATTCCTCTTCCTCAGTCATTCCTCTGCAGTTTTTCCTGGGCGCTTCTTCTTCCTCTGTTCTAGAAACTTCAGTTCATCTTCTTCTTCCTCTTGCAGGCAGTTCCTTTCACCCATTTCCTTGCAGACATGGACGATGGGAAACGCACAACAGAGACCCACTTGGTCCCTGCCCATGGCACCACGACTTTGACAGTGGTGTACACAAATGATGAAGCGACTGTGGAGACAACTCTCGCCAGGTTTGAGCAATTGCTTGAGAAAGAGAAGAACAAGTTTTTAGGGCTAGACTTGGAGTACACCCGTGCAAATAAGAGAAAAAAATCCTCCACAAGAGATCGCTGTCGTGCAAATCGCCATACATGAGGAGGTCCTCGTTTACCACTTCTGCAGGTATGTGAAATTTAAATTTGAGATCACCACTTATGCATCCCTTGTTCCCTTACATCCCTAAAACCATCTAAGTGCAGGAGTAAACCAACTGTGATGCGTTGTCTGGCTCTGGTCGATTTCTTGTGTAGGAAAGGGATAAATTTCACTAGCGTGGATATCACAAATGACACAACTATGCTTTCTCGTTCGTTCATAAAAATCCTAGAGGGGCACCACATCGACATCCAAAATCTATACAAGATCAAATCATACCCAACGAAGGATGGCATGGGTGATCTGGCAGCGGAAATCATCGATAAATCCTATTAAAAACTAAATAAATTGAAGCGACTCGATCATGACTACTAGGAGTGGAAGCCGATGAGCCAGTTGCGCCTCGAGTATGTAGCCAGAGATGCCTACATGGCGTACGAGTTATATAGTAAGCTCATTACCATGAAAGATGGGATAGTTAAGGCGGGGTTTTTCGCGAGAGAGCTATGCCCTGGTTGCAAGCTAGCCCAGGAGAAGAAGCGTGAGGAGGACAGAAAACGGTTTCAGGACGAGCAGGGATCTTGGGACGGTGGCGACATCAAGCGGCTGAAGGGGAAGCAAGTCAAGGACGACAACAAGTGGTGGTGGTACATTATGTGTTTGAACTAGATTCTAGTTTCTAGTTTATTATGTGTGTTGTACATTTAGTTACTTCAATACCAAATTTTGACCAATTTAACTTGTTGATGTATTTCTTGACAATTTTAATATAATCGAGCACTAGAAATATTTTGTAGTGTGCATGAGCATGATCAGTAAATATAATTGAACACTAGAAACTTTAAGGCAGTCCATATAAAGGAGTAGATTAATATATAAGGTTCACTAGAGACACCATGGATATATTGTCTTACATGCCACACACAGGTAATAATTAACTAGAACAAAATAAAAGCAGGGGCTGCAGCAGCAGGCCGGGACACGGAGACGCCTGGTAGGGCAGGGGTTTATCAGCAGGAGGCAGCGACAACCTAGTCGATGAGATACAGGCCAGTCCTGACATACTCCCGGAGGAATTTGCCGTAGGCTGCGTGTCGCGCCAAGGTAATCACCTTATGGCTACCTCCGCCTCTGCCAACGCCCTCCGTGTGTTGGATCATGCTGTCGAGGTCCATGTTAATTGCTCTGCCACATAATGGGCAAAACAGTCCCCCCTATGGTGGAAACGGATTAGCCCACACCGTAACCGCCTCAGCACGTAGCGGCTCTTGCTGTCCCTGGATTCCTTGCTATCGTCCACTTCATCATCATCCTCCTGTTGATTTTTAAGAACATAACTTAGAACTCATACATATGATTGAATTGTATTACAACTCAAGAATTGATAACATGTATATGTAATACAAATATCCGTGGATATCAAAGATAAAGCATCTCAACAATAGTTTGATCGGTTCATATATCATTTCATCTCAACACAATGACAAATAATTGCATCAGATTGCGGCCTCATAAGTTTCTTTAGGGATAGAGTCAGCGAACCAAGTAACAATTGCACAACCTGTAATGTTGTTGTACATCGCCCTAGGTTCACTAACTCATCCCTGAAAAAATCTGACACCAATATGTCTGCCTCTCTTTTGGGACAAATTTGAATCATTGGCCACAATAAGAAATTGAAATGTAACCGTACAAAACATTATTCAGGGATATACATAGTCAGGTACAAAAACAAGCCTCAATATTGTAATTATAAATAAAAAACCAAACAATTAATCTTCAGGTGCATGTTAAAAATACTTATGATCAAAAACCATTCATATACATATGCATCATACCAATCATTAAAAAATCAGAAACAATTCAAGGATCATATATGTAGTTCCATATGAGAATAAATCTAGGGCCTCATAATTTGTTTCAGAGATGGAGTTGGCAAACCAAAGTACCAACAACACAACCTATATTGTTTGTGTGCATTGCTACCTCAGGTTCACCAACCAATCCCTAAAACACGACACCATCATACGTGTCTCCCCTTGAACTCTTTTGGGGCTAATTTCAATCATCGGCCTCGGTGACAAACTAAAATGTAATTCTTACACACTATGAATGCATGGAATAGATAATTCGAATATCATAGTTCTATGAATGTAGAATAAAGATTGCGTCCTCATAAGTTTATTCAGGGATGGCATGAGTGAACCAAGTAACAAGTGCACAACCTATATTGTTGTTGTACATCGCCCCAGGTTCACTAACTCGTCCTTGAAAAAATCTGACACCAATGTGTCTACCTCTCTTTTGGGGAAAATTTGAATCATTGGCCACAATAAGAAATTGAAATGTAATCGTACAAAACATTATTCAGGGATATACATAGTAAGGTACAAAAGCAAGCCTAAATATTGTAATTATAAATAAAAACCAAACAATTAATCTTCAGGTGCATGTTAAAAATACTTATGATCAAAACCATTCATATACATATGCATCATACCAATCATTAAAAGATAAGAAACAATTCAAGGATCATATATGTAGTTCCATATGAGAATAAATCTAGGGCCTCAAAATTAGTTTCAGAGATGGAGTTGGAGAACCAAAGTACCAACAGCACAACCTATATTGTTTGTGTGCATTGCAGCCTCAGGTTCACCAACCCATCCCTAAAACACGACACCGTCATACGTGTCTCCCCTTGAACTCTTTTGGGGCAAATTTCAATCATCGGCCTCGGTGACAAACTAAAATGTAATTCTTATACACTGAATGCATTGAATAGGTAATTCTAATATCATAGTTCTATGAATGTAGAATAAAGATTAAGGCCTCATAAGTTTCTACAGGGACGGCGTAAGTGAACCAAGTAACAATTGCACAGCCTATATTGTTCTTGTACATTGCCCTAGGTTCACTAACTCGTCCCTAAACAATCTGACACCGATGTGTCTACCTCTCTTTTGGGGCAAATTTGAATCATTGGCCACAATAAGAAATTGAAATGTAATCGTACAAAACATTATTCACAGATATACATAGTCAGGTACAAAAACAAGCCTAAATATTGTAATTATAAATAAAAACCAAACAATTAATCTTCAGGTGCATGTTAAAAATACTTATGATCAAAACCATTCATATACATATGCATAATACCAATCATTAAAAGATCAGAAACAATTCAAGGATCATATATGTAGTTCCATATGAGAATAAATCTAGGGCCTCAAAATTTGTTTCAGAGATGGAGTTGGAGAACCAAAGTACCAACAGCACAACCTATATTGTTTGTGTGCATTGCTGCCTCAGGTTCACCAACCCATCCCTAAAACACGGCACCGTCATACGTGTCTCCCCTTGAACTCTTTTGGGGAAATTTTTAATCATCGGCCTCGGTGACAAACTAAAATGTAATTCTTATACACTATGAATGCATGGAATATATAATTCAAATATCATATCTATGAATGTAGAATAAATATTGCAGCCTCATAAGTTTCTACAGAGATGGCGTAAGCGAACCAAGTAACAATTGTACAACTTATATTGATCTTGTACATGGCCGCAGGTTCGCTCACTCATCCCTATAAAAATTTGACACCAATGTGTCTGCCTCTGTTTGGGGAAAATTTGAATCATTGGCCACAATAAGAAATTGAAATGTAATCGTACCAAACAATATTCAGGGATATACAAATGCATCATACAACGCATTCATAGATCAGAAACAATACAAATCAACACTCAACTAGCAAACTCAACTAGATGGCAGATGAGCAGATTGGGGTTTTGTGACTAGACGGATTGGGGTTTTGTGACTAGATGGCAGATGCATCAATCAACCGATCGAATCATATATATACTACCCTACTTCAAGAGCAAAAGAATCTGTACACGATTGAGCAAATCCTATGTATGAACAGTGAAAACTGCGGCTGCGACTAGAGAAGCTAGCAATGTAGTACCTCAGACTCCTCATCAGGGACCTCCTCCTCGAACTCATCATTCTCCGCGATTGCGTCAATGATTTCTTGAACGGCGATGGGGTCATCGATGTAGATCATCGGATTGCCTCCGCCTGCCGCCTACCCCCCATCCAGATCTGTCGCTGGCACCACGACATTGTCGGCCATGACGTTGTCGGCCACTTGCTACTTGGCGGCGACGACTACTACTGGCTGCTCGGCGGCGATGGCTACCACCTGCTGCTCGGCGGCGACGACTACCAACTGCTGCTTGGAGATGATGGCTACCACCTGCTGCTCGGTGCCGATGGCTACTGGCGGGACGGATGAGTTTGCACCCTCGACGGCGCGGCGGCGAGCGGCGTTCGTGCCCGGAGAAGACGCCTCCATCTGCATGGCGACGACCGAGTCGTCTGCTGCTTCACCTTCAACTGGCTTCACCTCCGGATCTTCTCCACGCGTACACTTCATGGCGCACCAAGGGAAGGAGGTAGTGCAAACGAGGGAGATTCGGCGCATGCGGCAGGTGTAGATTGGGGTCTTGGGACTAGACAGACTGGGGGGAAATGACACGAGCTCATGGAAGAAGAAGGTTGAGGGGGGTTATAAACACCGGAACGTTTGTAGTCTGCGAGTGGACACGTGTGGTGGGCGGGGGGGCTACCCCAATCTCCACCCCTTTTTTCGGTTCCCTTTTTTTTGAAACAGCCACGATCTCCACTTTAGAGCTGCATTTTAAACACGCTCATGGCAGACCTCGATTCAACTGCATGCAAGTGGCGTGGAACTAATTTCTAGCAACGTCAAATCTACTCGAGGGGGGCCCTTGACTCATGGAATTTACTAGCGTTAGGGCCCAGTTGGAAGTGAGATTGAGAGCGCTGCATATAAATGGGATATGTCTGATTAAAATCAAGTGGCATTAAATTGCAGCGTCCCGTCGACAACCATGCACTCTATGACCCCGTTGCCCTGTGCATGAGTTGTAGTAGCAGTAGTAGGCTTTTCATACTTGATTAAACTTGACATGACCGCTCGACGACTTTTTCCATGGACATCATCGTGTTCCTTCCTGTAGAAGTCTCGAGGAGGGAGATGTCTGTGTTGTCTCACGCTGTACTATGAAGGGCACGAGGTGTGCAACGATCATCGTTGGATCGCATAGAATCAACGGTTGGTGTGCACGATCCCCCTGACAACTGTGACAACCAATCAGGGAGTAGCAGATAGGGTGAGCACAGTTTTGGGCTTCTATGAAAGATAGAGAGGGGGGTGGGCAAAACTAAGTAGTACCACATAAAACCAAGGGCAAAACCAAGTAGTATAAAAATGTAAAGTGTCTTGTACAATGAAATACATCGTGGAATACATCAAATTATGCCAAGATAGATCCACTAGAGTTCATTGGATGTGTGTTCTTCTCATAAACCACACATGGATCCACTAGTGGCATTGCATGTGTGTTCTTCTAAACAAACCACATAAGGATCCACTAGTGTCATTGCATGTCTGTTCTTTTCATGAACCACACATAAGGATGGGCCCACCAGTGTCATTGCCTGTCTGTTCTTTTCATGAACCACACCTAGTGTCAGTGCATGTGTGTTCTATTCATGAACCACACCCAGTTTCACAGCATGTCTTGTACTTCCAAAAACCACATAAGGATCCACAAGTGTCATTGCATGTGTGTTCCTCTAAACAAACAACATAAGGATCCAGAAGTGTCATTGGATTTGTGTTCTTCTAATGAACCACACCCAGTGTCATTGATGCGTGTTCTTCTAAACAAACCACATAAGGATCCACCAGTGTCATTGCCTGTCTGTTCTTTTCATGAACCAGATAAGGATCCACCAGTGTCATTGCATGTCTGTTCTTTTCATGAATCACAGCTAGAGTCATTGCATGTCTTTTACATATGGATCCACCTAGTGTGATTGCATGTCGGTTCCTCTAAACAAACCACATAAGGATCCACCAGTGTCATTGCGTGTCTGTTCTTTTCATGAACCACACCCAGTGTCATTGCATGCGTGGTCTTCTAAACAAACCACATAAGGATCCACCAGTTTCATTGCCTATATGTTCTTTTCATGAACCACACCCAGTGACATTGCATGTGTGTTCTTCTCAACAAACCACATAATTCATTGCATGTCTGTTCTTTTCATGAACCACACCCGGTGTCATTGCATGTCTGTTATTTTCATGAACCACGGCTAAAGTCATTGCATGTCTGTTCCTCTAAACAAACCACATAAGGATCCACCAGTGTCATTGCATGTCTGTTCTTTTCATGAACCACATAAGGATCTACCAGTGTCATTGCATGTATGTTCTTTTCATGAACCACACCTAGTGTCATTGAATGTGTGTTACTTCCATAAACCACATATGGATCCATCTAGTGTATTACATGTTTTTTCCTTCCATAAACCACATAAGGATCCACCAGTGTCATTGCCTGTCTGTTTTTTTCATGAACCACTCCTAGTGTCAGTGCATGTCTGTTCTTTTCATGAGCCACACCCAGTTTCACTACATGTCAGTTCTTTTCATGAACCACATACGGATCTACTAGAGTCATTGGATGTGTGTTCTTCTCATGAACCACACGTGGATCCACCGGTGTCATTGCATGTCTATTCCTCTAAACAAACCACATAAGGATCCACTAGTGTCATTGCGTGTCTGTTTTTTTCATGAACCACACCTAGTGTCATTGCATGTGTGTTCTTCTAAACAAACCACATAAGGATCCACCGGTGTCATTGCATGTCTGTTCTTTTCATGAACCACATAAGGATGGGCCCACCAGTGTCATTGCATGTCTGTTTTTTTCATGAACCACACCCAGTGTCAGTGCATGTCTGTTCTATTCATGAACCACACCCAGTTTCACTACATGTTTGTTCTTTTCATGAATCACATAAGCATCTACCAATCTCATTGCATGTCTTTTACTTCCATAAACCACATGTTGATCCACCTAGTGTCATTGCATGTTTGTTCCTCTAAACAAACCACATAAGGATCCACCATTGTCATTGGATGTGTGTTCTTCTCATGAACCACACCCAGTGTCATTGCATATGTGTTCTTCGAAACAAACCACATAAGGATCGACCAGTGTCATTGCCTGTCTGTTCTTATCCTGAACCACATAAGGATCCACCAGTATCATTGCATGTCTATTCTTTTCATGAATCATAGCTAGAGTCATTGCATGTCTTTTACTCCAATAAACCACATATGGATCCACCTAGTGTGATTGCATGTATGTTCCTCTAAAAAAACCACATAAGGATCCACCAGTGTCATTGCGTGTCTGTTCTTTCCATGAACCACACCCAGTGTCATTGCATGCGTGTTCTTCTAAACAAACCACATAAGGATCCACTAGTGTCATTGCCAATCTGTTTTTTCGTAAACCACACCCAGTGTCATTGCATGTGTGTTCTTCTAACCAAACCACATAAGTCATTGCATGTCTGTTCTTTTCATGAACCACACCCGGTGTCATTGCATGTCTGTTCTTTTCATGAACCACGGCTAGAGTCATTGCATGTCTGGTCCTCTAAACAAACCACATAAGGATCCACCAGTGTCAATGCATCTCTATTCTTTTCATGAACCACATAAGGATCTACAGGTGTCATTGCATGTCTGTTCTTTTCATGAACCACACCCAGTGTCATTGCATCTGTGTTACTTCCATAAACCACATATGGATCCACCTAGTGTGATTGCATGTTTGTTCCTTCCATAAACCACATAAGGATCCACCAGTGTCATTGCCTGTCTGTTCTTTTCATGAACCACATAAGGATCCACCAGTGTCATTGCATGTCTGTTCTTTTCATGAATCACAGCTAGAGTCATTGCATGTATTTTACTTCCATAAACCACATATGGATCCACCTAGTGTGATTGCATGTCTGTTCCTCTAGACAAACAACATAAGGATCCACCAGTGTCATCGCGTGTTTGCTCTATTCATGAACCACACCCAGTGTCATTGCATGCGTGATCCTCTAAACAAACCACATAAGGACCCACCAGTGTCATTGCGTGTGTGTTCTTTTCATGAATGACACGCAGTGTCATTGCATGTGTGTTCTTCTAAACAATCCACATAAGGATCCACTAGTGTCATTGCATGTCTGTTCTTTTCATGAACCACATAAGGATGGGCCCACCAGTGTCATTGCATGTCTGTTCTTTTCATGAACCACACCCAGTTTCACTGCATGTTTGTTCTATTCATGAACCACACCCAGTTTCACTGCATGTCTGTTCTTTGGATGAAGCACATAAGGATCTACCAGTGTCATTGGATGTCTTTTACTTCCACAAACCACATGTGGATCCACCTAGTGTCATTGCATGTGTGTTCCTCTAAACAAACCACATAAGGATCCACCAGTGTCATTGGATGTGTGTTCTTCTCATGAACCACACCCAGTGTCATTGCATGTGTGTTCTTCTAAACAAACCGCATAAGGATCCACCAGTGTCATTACCTGTCTGTTCTTTTCATGAACCACATAAGGATCCACCAGTGTCATTGCATGTCTGTTCTTTTCATGAATCACAGCTAGAGTCATTGCATGTCTTTTACTTCCATAAACCACATATGGATCCACCTAGTGTGATTGGATGTATGTTCCTCTAAACAATCCACATAAGGATCCACCAGGCTCATTGCGTGTCTTTTCTTTTAATGAACCACACCTAGTGTCATTGGATGCGTGGTCTTCTAAACAAACCACATAAGGATCCACTAGTGTCATTGCCTATATCTTCTTTTCATGAACCACACCTAGTGTCATTGCATGTGTGTTCTTCTAAACAAACCACATAAGTCATTGCATGTCTGTTCTTTTCATGAACCACACCCGGTGTCATTGCAGGTCTATTCTTTTCATGAACCACGACTAGAGTCATTAAATGTTTGTTCCTCTAAACAAACCACATAAGGATCCACCAGTGTCATTGCATGTCTGTTCTTTTCATGAACCACATAAGGATCTACCAGTGTCATTGCATGTATGTTCTTTTCATGAACCACATATGGATCCACCTAGTGTCATTGCATGTGTGTTACTTCCATAAACCACATATGGATCCACCTAGTGTGATTGCATGTTTGTTCCTTCCTAAACCACATAAGGATCCACCAGTGTCATTGCTTGTCTGTTCTTTTCATGAACCACTCCTATTGTCAGTGCATATCTGTTCTTTTCATGAACCACACCCAGTTTCGCTACATGTCTGTTCTTTTCATGAACCACATAAGGATCTACTAAAGTCATTGGATGTGTGTTCTTCTCATGAACCACATGTGGATCCACCAGTGTCATTGCATGTCTATTCCTCTAAACAAAACACATATGGATCCACCAGTGTCATTGCGTGTCTGTTCTTTTCATGAACCACACCCAGTGTCATTGCAGGCGTGTTCTTCTAAACAAACCACATAAGGATCCACCAGTGTCATTGCCTATCTGTTCTTTTCATGTACCATATAAGGATGGGCCCACCAGTGTCATTGCATGTCTGTTCTTTTCATGAACCGCACCAAGTGTCAGTGCATGTCGGTTCTATTCATCAACCACACCCAGTTTCACTGCATGTCTGTTCTTTTCATGAACCACATAAGGATCTACCAGTGTCATTGCATGTCTTTTACTTCCATAAACCACATGTGGATCCACCTAGTGTCATTGCATGTATGTTCCTCTAAACAAACCACATAAGGATCCACCAGTGTCATTGGATGTGTGTTCTTCTCATGAATCACACCTAGTGTCATTGCATGTGTGTTCTTCTAAACAAACCACATAAGGATCCACCAGTGTCATTGCCTATCTGTTCTTATCATGAACCACATAACGATCCACCAGTGTCATTGCATGTCTATTCTTTTCATGAATCACAGCTAGAGTCATTGCATGGCTTTTACTTCAATAAACCACATATGGATCCACCTAGTGTGATTGCATGTCTGTTCCTCTAAACAAACCACATAAGGATCCACCAGTGTCATTGCGTGTATGTTCTTTTCATGAACCACACCCTGTGTCATTGCATGCGTGTTCTTCTAAACAAACCACATAAGGATCCACCAGTGTCATTGCCTATCTGTTCTTTTCATGAACCACAGCTAGAATCATTGCATGTCTGTTCCTCTAAACAAACCACATAAGGATCTACCAGTGTCATTGCATGTGTGTTCTTTTCATGAACCACATAAGGATCTACCAGTATCATTACAGGTCTATTGTTTTCATGAACCACACCCAGTGTCATTGCATGTGTGTTACTTCCATAAACCACATATGGATCCACCTAGTGTGATTGCATGTTTGTTCCTTCCATAAACCACATATGGATCCACCAGTGTCATTGCCTGTCTGTTCTTTTCATGAAACACTCCTAGTGTTAGTGCATGTATGTTCTTATCATGAACCACACCTAGTTTCACTGCATGTCTATTCTTTTCATGAACCACATAAGGATCTACCAGAGTCATTGGATGTGTGTTCTTCTCATGAAACACACGTGGATCCACCGATGTCATTGCATGCGTGTTCCTCTAAACTAACCACATAAGGATCCACCAGTGTCATTGCATGTGTGTTCTTTTCATGAACCACACCCAGTGTCATTGCATGTGTGTTATTCTAAACAAACCACATAAGGATCCACCAGTGTCATTGCATGTCTGTACTTTTCATGAACCACATAAGGATGGGCCCACCAGTGTCATCGCATGTCTGTTCTTTTCATGAACCACACCAAGTGTCAGTGTATGTCTGTTCTATTCATGAACCACACCTAGTTTCACTGCATGTCTGTTATTTTCATGAACCACATAAGGATCTACCAGTGTCATTGCATGTCTTTTACTTCCATAAACCACATGTGGATCCACCTAGTATCATTGCATGTATGTTCCTCTAAACAAACCACATAAGGATCCACCAGTGTCATTGGATGTGTGTTCTTCTCATGAGCCACACCCAGTGTCATTGCATGTGTGTTCTTCTAAACAAACCACACAAGGATCCACCAGTGTCATTGCCTGTCTGTACTTTTCATGAACCACATAAGGATCCACCAGTGTCATTGCATGTCTGTTCTTTTCATGAATCACAGCTAGAGTCATTGCATGTCTTTTACTTCCATACACCACATATGGATCCACCTAGTGTGATTGCATGTCTGTTTCTCTAAACAAACCACATAAGGATGCACCGGTGTCATTGTGTGTCTGTTCTTTTCATGAAACACACCCAGTGTCATTGCATGTGTTCTTCTAAACAAACCACATAAGTCGTTGAATGTCTGTTCTTTTCATTAACCACACCCGGTGTCATTGCATTTCTGTTCTTTTCATGAACCACGGCTAGAGTCATTGCATGTCTGTTGCTCTAAACAAACCACATAAGGATCCACCAGTGTCATTGCATGTTTGTTCTTTTCATGAACCACATAAGGATCTACGAGTGTCATTGCATGTCTGTTCTTTTCATGAACCATACCCTGTGTCATGGCATGTGTGTTACTTCCATAAACCACATATGGATCCACCTAGTGTGATTGCATGTTTGTTCCTTCCATAAACCACATATGGATCCACCAGTGTCATTGCCTGTCTATTCTTTTCTTGAACCAGTCCTAGTGTCAGTGCATGTCTGTTATTTTCATGAACCACACCCAGTTTCACTGCATGTCTGTTCTTTTCATGAACCACATAAGGATCTACCGGAGTCATTCGATGTGTGTTCTTCTCATCAACCACACGTGGATCCACCAGTGTCATTGCATGTGTGTTCTTCTAAACAAACCACATAAGGATCCACCAGTGTCATTGCATCTCTGTTTTTGTCATGAACCACATAAGGATGGGCCCACCAGTGTCATTGCATGTATGTTCTTTTCATGAACCACACCTAGTGTCAGTGCATGTATGTTCTATTCATGAACCACACCCAGTTTCAGTGCATGTCTGTTGTTTTCATGAACCACATAAGGATCTACCAGTGTCATTGCATGTCTTTTACATCCATAAACCACATGTGGATCCACCTAGTGTCATTGCATGTCTGTTCCTCTAAACAAACCACATAAGGATCCACCAGTGTCATTGGATGTGTGTTCTTCTGATGAACCACACCTAGTGTCATTGCATGTGTGTTCTTCTAAACAAACCGCATAAGGATCCACCAGTGTCATTGCCTGTCTGTTCTTTTCATGAACCACATAAGGATCCACCAGTGTCATTGCATGTTTGTTCTTTTCATGAATCACAGCTAGAGTCATTGGATGTCTTTTACTTCCATAAACCACATATGGATCCACCTAGTGTGATTGCATGTCTGTTCCTCTAAACAAACCACATAAGGATGCACCGGTGTCATTGTGTGTCTGTTCTTTTCATGAACCACACTAGTGTCATTGCGTCCGTGTTCTTCTAAACAAACCACATAAGAATCCACCAGTGTCATTGCCTATCTGTTCTTTTCATGAACCACACCCAGTGTCATTGCATGTGTTCTTCTAAACAAACCACATAAGTCGTTGAATGTCTGTTCTTTTCATTAACCACACCCGGTGTCATTGCATATCTGTTCTTTTCATGAACCACGGCTAGAGTCATTGCATGTCTGTTCCTCTAAACAATCCACATAAGGATCCACCAGTGTCATTCCATGTTTGTTCTTTTCATGAACCACATAAGGATCTACCAGTGTCATTGCATGTCTGTTCCTTTCGTGAACCACACCCAGTGTCATTGCATGTGTCTTACTTCCATAAACCACATATGGATCGACCTAGTGTGATTGCATGTTTGTTCCTTCCATAAACCACATAAGGATCCACCAGTGTCATTGCCTCTCTGTTCATTTCATGAACCAGTCCTAGTGTCAGTGCATGTCTGTTCTTTTCATGAACCACGCCCAGTTTCACTGCATGTCTGTTCTTTTCATGAACCACATAAGGATCTACCGGAGTCATTGGATGTGTGTTCTTCTCATGAACCACACGTGGATCCACCGGTGTCATTGCATGCGTGTTCCTCTAAACAAACCGCATAAGGATCCACAAGTGTCATTGCGTTTCTGTTCTTTTCATGAACCACACCTAGTGTCATTGCATGCGTGTTCTTCTAAACAAACCACATAAGGATCCACCAGTGTCATTACTATCTGTTCTTTTCATGAACCACATAAGTATGGACCCACCAGTGTCATTGCATGTCTATTCTTTTCATGAAGCACACGCAGTGTCAGTGCATGTCTGTTCTATTCATGAACCACACCCAATTTCACTGCATGTCTGTTCTTTTCATGAACCACATAAGGATCTACCAGTGTCATTGCATGTCTTTTACAGCCATAAACCACATGTGGATCCACCTAGTGTCATTGCATGTCTGTTCCTCTAAACAAACCACATAAGGATCCACCAGTGTCATTGGATGTGTGTTCTTCTCATGAACCACACCTAGTGTCATTGCATGTGTGTTCTTCTAAAGAAACCACATAAGGATCCACCAGTGTCATTGCCTGTCTGTTCTTTTCATGAACCACATAAGGATCCACCAGTGTCATTGCATGTATGTTCTTTTGATGAATCAGAGCTAGAGTCATTGCATGTCTTTTACTTCCATAAACCACATATGGATCCACCTAGTTTGATTGCACGTCTGTTCCTCTAAACAAACCACAAAAGGATCCACCGGTGTCATTGCGTGTCTGTTCTTTTCATGAACCACACCCAGTGTCATTGCATGCGTGTTCTTCTAAACAAACCACATAAGGATCCACCAGTGTCATTGCCTATCTGTTCTTTTCATGAACCACAGCTAGAGTCATTGCATGTCTGTTCCTCTAAACAAACCACATAAGGATCTTCCAGTGTCATTGCATGTGTGTTCTTTTCATGAACCACATAAGAATCTACCAGTATCATTGCAGGTCTGTTGTTTTCATGAACCACACCCGTTGTCATTTCATGTGTGTTACTTCCATAAACCACATATGGATCCACCTAGTGTGATTGCATGTTTGTTCCTTCCATAAACCACATATGGATCCACTAGTGTCATTGCCTGTCTGTTCTTTTCATGAACCACTCCTAGTGTCAGTGCATGTATGTTCTTTTCATGAACCACACTCAGTTTCACTGCATGTCTGTTCTTTTCATGAACCACATAAGGATCTACCAGAGTCATTGGATGTGTGTTCTTCTCATGAACCACACGTGGATACACCGATGTCATTGCATGCGTGTTCCTCTAAACTAACCACATAAGGATCCACTAGTGTCATTGCATGTGTGTTCTTTTCATGAACCACACCCAGTGTCATTGCATGTGTGTTATTCTAAACAAACCACATAAGGATCCACCAGTGTCATTGCATGTCTGTTCTTTTCATGAACCACATAAGGATGGGCCCACTAGTGTCATCGCATGTCTGTTCTTTTCATGAACCACACCCAGTGTCAGTGGATGTCTGTTCTATTCATGAACCACACCTAGTTTCACTGCATGTCTGTTATTTTCATGAACCACATAAGGATCTACCAGTGTCATTGCATGTCTTTTACTTCCATAAACCACATGTGGATCCACCTAGTATCATTGCATGTATGTTCCTCTAAACAAACCACATAAGGATCCACCAGTGTCATTGGATGTGTGTTCTTCTCATGAACCACGCCCAGTGTCATTGCATGTGTGTTACTTCCATAAACCACATATGCATCCACCTAGTGTGATTGCATGTTTGTTCCTTCCATAAACCACATACGGATCCACCAGTGTCATTGCCTGTCTATTCTTTTCATGAACCAGTCCTAGTGTCAGTGCATGTCTGTTCTTTTCATGAACCACACCCAGTTTCACTGCATGTCTATTCTTTTCATGAACCACATAAGGATCTACCAGAGTCATTGGATGTGTGTTCTTCTCATGAACCACACGTGGATCCACCGGTGTCATTGCATGTGTGTTCTAAACAAACCACATAAGGATCCACTAGTGTCATTGCATGTGTGTTCTTTTCATGAACCACACCCAGTGTCAGTGCATGTGTGTTATTCTAAACAAACCACATAAGGATCCACCAGTGTCATTGCATGTCTGTTCTTTCCATGAACCACATAAGGATGGGCCCACCAGTGTCATCGCATATCTGTTCTTTTCATGAACCACACCCAGTGTCAGTGCATGTCTGTTCTATTCATGAACCACACCTAGTTTCACTGCATGTCTATTATTTTCATGAACCACATAAGGATCTACCAGTGTCATTGCATGTCTTTTACTTCCATAAACCACATGTGGATCCACCTAGTATCATTGCATGTATGTTCCTCTAAACAAACCACATAAGGATCCAATAGTGTCATTGGATGTGTGTTCTTCTAAACAAACCACACAAGGATCCACGAGTGTCATTGCCTGCCTGTTCTTTTCATGAACCACATAAGGATCCACCAGTGTCATTGCATGTTTGTTCTTTTCATGAATCACAGCTAGAGTCATTGGATGTCTTTTACTTCCATAAACCACATATGGATCCACCTAGTGTGATTGCATGTCTGTTCCTCTAAACAAACCACATAAGGATGCACCGGTGTCATTGTGTGTCTGTTCTTTTCATGAACCACACTAGTGTCATTGCGTCCGTGTTCTTCTAAACAAACCACATAAGAATCCACCAGTGTCATTGCCTATCTGTTCTTTTCATGAACCACACCCAGTGTCATTGCATGTGTTCTTCTAAACAAACCACATAAGTCGTTGAATGTCTGTTCTTTTCATTAACCACACCCGGTGTCATTGCATATCTGTTCTTTTCATGAACCACGGCTAGAGTCATTGCATGTCTGTTCCTCTAAACAAACCACATAAGGATCCACCAGTGTCATTGCATGTTTGTTCTTTTCATGAACCACATAAGGATCTACGAGTGTCATTGCATGTCTATTCTTTTCATGAACTACACCCAGTGTCATTGCATGTGTCTTACTTCCATAAACCACATATGGATCGACCTAGTGTGATTGCATGTTTGTTCCTTCCATAAACCACATAAGGATCCACCAGTGTCATTGCCTCTCTGTTCATTTCTTGAACCAGTCCTAGTGTCAGTGCATGTCTGTTCTTTTCATGAACCACGCCCAGTTTCACTGCATGTCTGTTCTTTTCATGAACCACATAAGGATCTACCGGAGTCATTGGATGTGTGTTCTTCTCATGAACCACACGTGGATCCACCGGTGTCATTGCATGCGTGTTCCTCTAAACAAACCGCATAAGGATCCACAAGTGTCATTGCGTTTCTGTTCTTTTCATGAACCACACCTAGTGTCATTGCATGCGTGTTCTTCTAAACAAACCACATAAGGATCCACAAGTGTCATTACCTATCTGTTCTTTTCATGAACCACATAAGTATGGACCCACCAGTGTCATTGCATGTCTATTCTTTTCATGAAGCACACGCAGTGTCAGTGCATGTCTATTCTATTCATGAACCACACCCAATTTCACTGCATGTCTGTTCTTTTCATGAACCACATAAGGATCTACAAGTGTCATTGCATGTCTTTTACAGCCATAAACCACATGTGGATCCACCTAGTGTCATTGCATGTCTGTTCCTCTAAACAAACCACATAAGGATCCACCAGTGTCATTGGATGTGTGGTCTTCTCATGAACCACACCTAGTGTCATTGCATGTGTGTTCTTCTAAAGAAACCACATAAGGATCCACCAGTGTCATTGCCTGTCTGTTCTTTTCATGAACCACATAAGGATCCACCAGTGTCATTGCATATATGTTCTTTTGATGAATCAGAGCTAGAGTCATTGCATGTCTTTTACTTCCATAAACCACATATGGATCCACCTAGTTTGATTGCACGTCTGTTCCTCTAAACAAACCACAAAAGGATCCACCAGTGTCATTGCGTGTCTGTTCTTTTCATGAACCACACCTAGTGTCATTACATGCGTGTTCTTCTAAACAAACCACATAAGGATCCACCAGTGTCATTGCCTATCTGTTCTTTTCATGAACCACAGCTAGAGTCATTGCATGTCTTTTCCTCTAAACAAACCACATAAGGATCTTCTAGTGTCATTGCATGTGTGTTCTTTTCATGAACCACATAAGAATCTACCAGTATCATTGCAGGTCTGTTGTTTTCATGAACCACACCCAGTGTCATTTCATGTGTGTTACTTCCATAAACCACATATGGATCCACCTAGTGTGATTGCATGTTTGTTCCTTCCATAAACCACATATGGATCCACCAGTGTCATTGCCTGTCTATTCTTTTCATGAACCACTCCTAGTGTCAGTGCATGTATGTTCTTTTCATGAACCACACTCAGTTTCACTGCATGTCTGTTCTTTTCATGAACCACATAAGGATCTACCAGAGTCATTGGATGTGTGTTCTTCTCATGAACCACACGTGGATACACCGATGTCATTGCATGCGTGTTCCTCTAAACTAACCACATAAGGATCCACCAGTGTCATTGCATGTGTGTTCTTTTCATGAACCACACCCAGTGTCATTGCATGTGTGTTATTCTAAACAAACCACATAAGGATCCACCAGTGTCATTGCATGTCTGTTCTTTTCATGAACCACATAAGGATGGGCCCACTAGTGTCATCGCATGTCTGTTCTTTTCATGAACCACACCCAGTGTCAGTGCATGTCTGTTCTATTCATGAACCACACCTAGTTTCACTGCATGTCTGTTATTTTCATGAACCACATAAGGATCTACCAGTGTCATTGCATGTCTTTTACTTCCATAAACCACATGTGGATCCACCTAGTATCATTGCATGTATGTTCCTCTAAACAAACCACATAAGGATCCAACAGTGTCATTGGATGTGTGTTCTTCTAAACAAACCACACAAGGATCCACGAGTGTCATTGCCTGTCTGTTCTTTTCATGAACCACATAAGGATCCACCAGTGTCATTGCATGTTTGTTCTTTTCATGAATCACAGCTAGAGTCATTGCATGTCTTTTACTTCCATAAACCACATATGGATCCACCTAGTGTGATTGCATGTCTGTTCCTCTGAACAAACCACATAAGGATGCACCGGTGTCATTGTGTGTCTGTTCTTTTCATGAACCACACTAGTGTCATTGCGTCCGTGTTCTTCTAGACAAACCACATAAGAATCCACCAGTGTCATTGCTTATCTGTTCTTTTCATGAACCGCACCCAGTGTCATTGCATGTGTTCTTCTAAACAAACCACATAAGTCGTTGAATGTCTGTTCTTTTCATTAACCACACCCGGTGTCATTGCATATCTGTTCTTTTCATGAACCACGGCTAGAGTCATTGCATGTATGTTCCTCTAAAAAAACCACATAAGGATGCACCAGTGTCATTGCATGTTTGTTCTTTTCATGAACCACATAAGGATCTACCAGTGTCATTGCATGTCTGTTCTTTTCATGAACCACACCCAGTTTCATTGCATGTGTCTTACTTCCATAAACCACATATGGATCGACCTAGTGTGATTGCATGTTTGTTCCTTCCATAAACCACATAAGGATCCACCAGTGTCATTGCCTCTCTGTTCATTTCATGAACCAGTCCTAGTGTCAGTGCATGTCTGTTCTTTTCATGAACCACGCCCAGTTTCACTGCATGTCTGTTCTTTTCATGAACCACATAAGGATCTACCGGAGTCATTGGATGTGTGTTCTTCTCATGAACCACACGTGGATCCACCGGTGTCATTGCATGCGTGTTTCTCTAAACAAACCGCATAAGGATCCACAAGTGTCATTGCGTTTCTGTTCTTTTCATGAACCACACATAGTGTCATTGCATGCGTGTTCTTCTAAAAAAAGCACATAAGGATCCACCAGTGTCATTGCCTATCTGTTCTTTTCATGAACCACATAAGTATGCACCCACCAGTGTCATTGCATGTCTATTCTTTTCATGAAGCACACCCTGTGTTAGTGCATGTCTGTTCTATTCATGAACCACACCCAATTTCACTGCATGTCTGTTCTTTTCATGAACCACATAAGGATCTACCAGGGTCATTGCATGTCTTTTACTTCCATAAACCACATGTGGATCCACCTAGTGTCATTGCATGTTTGTTCCTCTAAACAAACCACATAAGGATCCACCAGTGTCATTGGATGTGTGTTCTTCTCATGAACCACACTCAGTGTCATTTCATGTGTGTTCTTCTAAACAAACCACATAAGGATCCACCAGTGTCATTGCCTGTTTGTTCTTTTCATGAACCACATAAGGATCCACCAGTGTCATTGCATGTCTGTTCTTTTCATGAATCATAGCTAGAGTCATTGCATGTCTTTTACTTCCATAAACCACATATGGATCCACCTAGTGTGATTGCATGTCTGTTCCTCTAAACAAACCACATAAGGATCCACCAGTGTCATTGCGTGTCTGTTCTTTTCATGAACCACACCCAGTGTCATTGCATGTGTGGTCTTTTAATTAACCAAACTTAGAGTCATTGCATGTCTGTTACTTCCATAAACCACACATGGATCCACCGATGTCATTGCATGCCTGTTCTTTTCATGAACCACACCCAGTGTCACTGCATGTCAGTTCTTTTCATGAACCACATAAGGATCCACCCAGTGTCATTGGATGTGTGTTCTTCTCATGAACCACGGATAAAGTCATTGCATGTCTGTTCCTCTAAACAAACCACATAAGGATCCACTAGTGTCATTGCATGTATGTTCTTTTCATGAACCACACCCGGTGTCATTGCATGCGTGTTCTTTTCATTAACCATAACTAGAGTCATTGCATGTTTGTTACTTCCATAAACCACGCATGGATCCACCGATGTCATTGCATGTTTGTTCTTTTCATGAACCACACCTAGTGTCATTGCATGGGTAGCCATTAGACTGAGTCTTCTAGAAGGCACGCCCTAACACAGTTGTTCTGCTTGATGATTGTTACATACCGTTCGATTGGGGCACTTGGACGATTGGGATGGTCTTCGTGAGAGCGATCCGCGAGTAGGCTGTTCTGCGGCATGATTGGCCATGCTTGCTTTGGACAAACTGGCAAGACCGGGCGCTCCCCTGTTGCGAGTGTCACGTCTCAAGAGTTCAGTGGGCCACATCCCAGTGTCACGTCCCCATTACTTCTCTTCCTCCCTGTACTTCTCTTCCTTACCCTCGAAGCCACTTTCCCCACCTCACTCCCATCCTGCCGTAGCCGCAAGCCGACGGTGCCTCCATCCCAATCCCCTCTCTGGCAGCCACCCCCCCACCTCTCTCGCCATGGGGCCAAGGGGAGACGGCGAGGAAATGCGTCGTGATGACAGGGACGGTGATTTCGATGTGAGTCGTCTCATCTCTATTTCTATCATTTGTGGCTAGTTATCTATTTTTTGAGCTAGATCTAATCTGTTTACTCATGCACGTATGATGTGCTAGGCCAACCAGACGATGTATGACTCCAACTATCATGGTTTAGAGGATGAAGACAGTCCTCTGGTATGTAAACATGGATATGTGCCTGCTAAATTTGTAGCCTTCGAAGGACGAAACGCATGCAGGAGGTTTCTACGGTGTCAAGGACATCGTGCAATGATGCAAGGTGGAAGTTGCGGTGTTGCCAAATGGGTATATCCAGAGTGGCCCAAATCGATGCAGAAAACGCTGGACAAACTATGTGAAATGACTGTCGAGTTGAAAGAATCCGTATTCAGCTCACTTCTTGAGAGTGTTGAGATGAAACTATGGGAACCAGTTGACACGACCAAGCATAAGCAAGATCTCAGGTGGGTGCAAGACAAGGTTATCAAAGTAGAGAAGGAGAGGGACGCGGTGTTGGCCCTGAAGTCTTAAGTAGAGCAAGAACTGACTCAAGCAAGGAACGATCTCCACCAGGCCAAAGTCCTGCAGTACACAACTACGAGTATTGACAAGTGCATGAGGAAAAATGCATAGAAACAATTGAAGTTGTGCAAGGAAGATGCTAAAAGGAAGGAGCAGACAATTTGATCCTTGCTCTCGCAGGAAGATGCACATCGGGCCAAGATTAGGAAGATCAAGGAGATGTGTGATAACTAGTTCTATTTAGCTTAAGATCTGTGCCTTTTTAAGTTGTAATATTTGTACTTGTTGACCTAGCAGTCTAAACTATTGGTCCCGGATTCTTGGGAGGAAAAAAATTTCTCTAACCCCGCATTAATTTGTGGAAGAATTTGTGATTTAGATCAATTTCTGCCTCGATGTAGCTCTCTATCCTGGATTAGGAACGTAACCGTGGACCAAAGACACCTTTTCTACTAGTGTATTCTGACACTGGTGGTTTGTTTAAACGTAATCTACGTGGATTGTGCCGCATGCAAATGGCACAACCACAATTTATAAAGTGGAAGCACGTACACCCGGTTACTGGAGATCCGGGAGCTTCGCCAGATGCAGGGGATGCTGGAGCAGAGAGGCGGTGAGATAGACAGGCTCAAGATTAGGCCAGAAAGTAGTACCCATTTCCTCCTCATCTGGGAATTATCGGTGAGAACATTGATATTTATGTTGCCACGTCGTTGTGTAGCATCTGAAATAAGTTGCTGCTTCGTGAAGTGTGGCAGCTTAAATAATTTATTTATGTGGCACTTACATTCCGTCATATTTGGAGACCTCCTTCCCCTCAGCAATCGTGGAACCGGTGTATCCTTGTTTTCAGATAGCAGTGGCACAATCATAATTTCGGATTCAACTACTGACTCGGTTGTTTCCAAACCCTAAGTCGCGGTACATTTTACTCAGAGAACGTGGGTAGATTGTTTCGCCCAGCAACGTGCCACACACAGAGTGATCAGAATTTAACAGAATTACATATATAGGTTCAATTTCAACACATTACTATGCATCTTCATTGCCAGCAACATTCTTCTACAGCCTAGGTGCGAAGCCTTCACGTCCAATGGGCTTCTTCATTTCCTACCTTCTTCCTCTTCCTCGGTGCCAATTTTCCTAGCTTCACATACTCTGCATCGCCGGGACAATGGGCACCAGAATCGTGTCCAGCATCATCTTTCCACTCGTTTTTAATTTCTTTGGGCAGCAAAATGACATCTTTCCACTCGTTTTTAATTTTTCGGGCGGCAAAATGACTGACCCGGCTGTCATGTTTCTAACCTTGCAGCGCTTCCTATCAAAGAAACAAGATTGTTCCATAACTGCCCAATATCTACAGAGTAAATAAAACAAAAATTACAATTCAGCACAAACATGCAAACCCCAAGTGACCTTTGCTTACCAGGAGCTAATTGGGTTCGAGCAACCACCCTGTCCAAGAATAGATGGGCGACTCCCAGTTGCAGCAGCTTCCACATCTAGTACATCACATTTCAGCTCAAACATGGCAGCCGAAGCATACCTTTTCATCAACCCAATTAGCTGACTGTCACACGTTATAGGAACCATGATGCCACGTTCATCCATGAAGCTGAACTTTGCAGTCTGCTTCGGCCATAATTCAACATGATTACGCAGAGCAGCAACCATACCAGATATAGTGTAGATCTACGCAGGCGCTTCTTCCATCGTGAAACAACGGTGTCCATACCTCTTGCCCTTAGAGTCGTACCTATAGAGGACTACCGTAACTAGGTAAGGGGGGTCCGCGCAGATCCCACTTGACATAAAACTGTGGACAAAATATGTTTGTCAGTGTTGGGCTAACAAACAATTTGAGGTTCAGTAGCCAGCTAGCAGTTGTAACTAGTGCGAATAGCAAAGAGAAGGGTAGGTCACCCGCTTGTAGACATAACTTCTTCTTTCTTGATAGTAGGATCTGCCATCCTCCGAGCTGCTCGGCTCATCGGCGGCGGAGGCGGGCTAGAGCCTCGCAACGGCGGCTACGACATGCGCCATTGGAGCTCGGGATCAGTGACTGGGCGCAGCAACTTGGCGCCAGAAGTCAAATGTCCGAAGGGATCGTCCTACCTGGAGGGTGGATTCCGACGCCGCCGGTGCTAGGGGGAAGCTGGGAATGGATTTGTGAAATTGGTCAACGCATCCAATCCACTTAGCTGCTCGATTTGCCTAAGAGGTTGCCGCGTTGGCGCCTGCGTCACGGACAGATGACCGACATGAGGGTCCCGACCGTCTACTTCACGGGGCAGTTTAACGGAATGTTTGAATTTGGCAGGGGTGAGATGAGTTTGCCTCGAAATGGCCCCTCTCAGTAGTTGGCGGCCCAACTTTTCGAAACACGGTAATTTCAGGCAACTTAGGTACTTCCATGCGCTGGCCTGCCAACTTTGGTACTGCAGACGAACAACCCCCACAGGTGTGTCATGCAAACCACATAAAAGGTGGCACTTTCCCCTACCTACCTCCACTAGTGCAAGCACACCATTTCTTCTAGAGATCTAGCTCAGGTTGCTTCTCCTCTCCACCCCATTTGCTCCAATAATTCTTCCATTTTAGGTTGCCAAAGCTCCTTGTGTTGGATGGATCTATAAAGGTACTTCCTCTCCATCATGTAGATCTATAAAGTAAGAGCACACACCTTTTCTCTCTTCCTCCACATCTCTTGTCTCCATCAAGTTTGCGCGACCAAGAATGTCATGCACCACGGAACCACACCGCACGCTCTCTCGTGCGGCCTCGCTCATCTCGGTGTAAAACTTGTGGTTGTTTTGTGTGTGGACAACGATATATGTTGGTGGTATATTATGATGTTGGCTTGTGTATGCTTTGTGTTGTGCAGGTGCCGGTGTGTGGTGCATGAATATTTGCCGAATTTGGCAAATTATCGCACTACCCATATGTCCTATTTATAGGGAAGGTCATGCCGAATTTTTGCATGGTGTGGTTCTAAATATTCTCTTTTGCTCCATACCGCGCAGGAAACCATGGTGGACCACATGAACGAAGCCATGGTGGCTAGATACAAGGCACGCGCGATGCCCGTCATGATTCAGAACAGACATAGATAAGATGTCCTTGTAGGAGATGCAAACTCGGGACCCTAATCAAACCTGATTCCGGGATATTGGAGAAGCACTTGCTCGTGGGTGGTTTCATGCCCGACTACATTGACGAGGATGACAACAACGGGGCGCTGGCAAGAAATGGTGCTCACGAAGACATCGTACATGATTATGATGAACGAGATGCCGAGCATTATTATCATGAAGGAGATGCTGGTGGACATGATCATTGTAACACCTCGAATCAGCCCTATGCAGATTTTAACGTTTCCCGCCAAACCTGTATAGAAACGATTCAAAGGTACCCACTAGGCACTTGCATGCGGGTCGAAAACACAGTAATACCATTACACAATAGTTCATGATGCAACCCATAGAAACATATATATACAACAATGACTGAATGAGTCAAGAATACATATATACAGTACAAAGACCAAAATCACCATGAAAACGATACAACATCCAAGTACGGATAAGAAGCAAATTGGGCTAAGAGCCCTGAAGAATAACCAATGGCGTCCATAAGCCTGCCTAGGCCAAGCCGGAAGGGTAACCCTGCTAACAACGTCAATCCCAAAACCTGCTAAAACAAAAGGGGTGCTGACAAAGGGAAAAGGAAAAAGAGAGCGGTCAGTATTGAGGCCAGTACACGGCGAGTCTCGAATTCGGTGGATCTCGCCTACATAGGTATGGTGGACTAAAGTGGTAGCGAAGCATGCACTAAACAACCTATAAAGACTCTATACAACTGTTAGAGACTCTAAAGATAGATAAGAAATCCCTATTCGGAACCAATCTGATACTAACACCAAACATACCCATCCTAGTATTTCCCCTTCGAGACCAAATGAGGAAGTCATTCCGAGAAAACTCACACAGTTGGCAGTTTTATTCGTTCATTCCATGGTAGTTGTCCAATTTACTATTCATATAAGATCCATGTCAAATTATAACAGTAGTTCTTTAGTTATAGTTTTCTAAGATTGAGAAACTGTGCTCCAAGTCATCCATAACCGCGGAAACGGCTTTTCGAAAAGATTTAACCCTACAAGGGTGCATCAAAGTATCTACAAGTACTTCAACCCTTGTTGTCAGATCCGAATATGAGCAAGATCCTGAACATACACCCAACGGTATGCGACAGGGCCTCGGACATGATGTTTCCTAGACCCAAAGCAAGTACATGGGGGCCACCCCACTAAGCTACCCGTAACAAAGTCGGTCATCTCCGATATGGACCCACGGTATGTGGCGAGTGTAAACGACTGGGAACCCGAAAGTGTGATTGGGCTTGTTGATACAGCGGAAACATGGCACAGGGTTCGTAAACAGTACAGGCGCCATCGTAAATAAAGCAGTAAAACATGGCATAAGTACATGATAGTAATAACACCGCAAACTAGTTTGTGGCCCCCAGTACAGTACTTTGAAATCAGGTAGTAAGCCGATGGGGTGCCCACACACCCACCAGTGGTTAGCGCGCTCGATCTCGGAACAGGTGTCAAGAACTTGGGTCCTAGGTGGACACAAGTGGACGGTTGAAAACCAAATATTGACTATTACCCACCGGTGCCTCTGTATTATATCTATTTCCATCATTTTAGTTAACGAGTTATAATGAAAGTCATGATCATCTCCACCATTAAGAATGTGCCAACCTTCCATTAACAGTGGAACAACAACGAAACGAAGCAGCACCTCAGCAAATAACTACGACTCGTAAGGCTGACTGTCTATCAAACAATAGGCAATAGGATGTGTCCAAAGCAATATAGAGACTGCAAGGAATATAAATGGTGCATGAAAACTAAAGCATCGCAACTCGGATAGTAGTAGATCAACATGCGAAAATAAAGACTATAAAAGCAAAATAGGTAAAAAGGGGAAGAATGCTCGCTTGGAAACATTACCGAAGATATATTATCCGAAGAACTTGTCGACACTCGCATCCACTGAAGGCCTAATCCGTTAAGAAGCAAAACACTAAAAAAACACCGAATATACTATTTAATACTATGGCAAAAGATCGAGCATGATGCATGTATGATACACAACATGGCAAAGGTGCGATGCGACTAGGAAATATTAAGCGGTACCGAAGTCCCGACAATTAATTATATGGTTCAACTTGTTTAGTTATCTCGCAATTTAAATATTAAAATAACAAGGCAAAACATAGCATCGGTTTGCTACACAATAGAAATAGAACTAGGATAATATTTAAATAATATTCCTCCTCGTCCCTACGTCATATATTAGGTAATATGCAAGGCTATAACCAAAACACATGATACATGATGTAAACAGGAACGAGGATGACATATTCATGATCGATGCATTTATTTTTAAGAATTTCAATATAGTACTTTCTGTTTAGAGATCCAGCTCAGAAGTTACATAATAAACTAACTTCTTTTGGATGAGAGGCAAGTAGATAACTAGTGAGCTTATGATTCCCTTTTTTAAAAAAAGGAACGCGCACAGTATTAAGAGACAGTGGTACTGCAACATCTGCATAGCTCAAACAACAAAAATAAATCCTGGATTTTAAATGTTGTACGGCTGATTCAAACTCTGGCTATTGATTTGTACAGGGAGAGAGCACACTGGTCAGACTACACTTCGTATTGTACAAGATGGAGACGCTGATGATTTTTAATCAGCCAAGAATAAGTTTGCATGGATAAAAACAGTAGAAAACAGAGGGGTTTCGGAACTGCAGTAGGCACTAGGCTGTGGTCAGATATTGGTGCAAGAGGAATGGTGCGGAGTTGTATCAGTTAACTCTGGGTCGGGGAGCTGGCTTCAGACATTGCTAGAGAAACAAAGCAGGTCGACCATGAACGACGCCTAGGCTAAACGCAACAACAACATAACATAAATTGTTCGCCGTGACGTGCTCGTGCTTGCTGGGGTGATACGTGCGCGTGTGCATGCTGGGACGGCGTAGGAGAAAGCCACAAGGAGCAGGGAACGTGCAGGTCCTGGACAGTTTATCCATGGCGCACTTAGCTCGGACGGTGGTGGATCGCTACGTAGAGAAGGGGAAAACAGCAAGCAGGAGTGGATGAGAAGCAGCATGGCTCACCGTGTCTCACCGCGTCTGGTTGGAGGTCTTGTCAAGATTGGCGGCAAACCGGAGAGGAGGTACAGTAAGAATACGATCGTAGACAACGACGGTTGCGGTTCTTGGCGGGCGTTCTAGGTAGCCACGGCTCATGCGCTTCAGCACACACAAAGAGGGTGACGTCCTAGTGCTCTCCCCATGCTCAGCTCGGCTTGGTGATCCCCACGGCAACGACACGTTCGACGAAGGCAGCGCTGGAGATCTTGGCTTGACATTTTCGTGGATGAAAAGTAGAGGAAGGACGGGAAACAGCGAGGCAGAGAGAGAAAGAGGCGGTGGGCCAGAATGGAGAGGGGGAGCTAGGGTTTGATGTGATTTGGGAGGGGGAAAAAGGAGGCTCACATGTACGCCATCCATCACGGTGACAACGATAGGAGGGTCCCTGGATGAGCTACCGTACAGTTCGATCAAGAAGAAGAACAAAGGGCATCATGAAGATAAATAGAAGATGGGTCAGGTGGCTTAGATGGGCTATACATGGAGATGAGTCAAGGAAAAAAAGGCCACAGAAAGCCACATATGAAAAACTCTCTCTTTATTATTTTCATATTTCATTTTAAATTGTTACTTGTTTATTGTTTACTTTCAAATTCAAAGCAAAACACATCTGAAACCTTTTTGAATATTTTACACGGGGTTTGAACAACAAGGAGAGAAGGAGGGAATATCAGGAGGAAAGATGCCCACAACACATGTTCAACTTGGGCAGTTATACTAGAGTAAAGATTAGGGTTTATTAAATGGAACAAAACCATTGTGTTGGGGATATACTTTCTGGGTATCCTCACTATGCCTCACTGACTAGGGTGACCCACTTTGGGTTAGATCTTTGCTTCACGGGCGGCCCAGTCAGGGAGAACAGACGGAGTCCAGTCCGGCTACGGGAAAACCCAAAAGACTTACCGACATAGACATATAGTGTTACTTATAGTTCAAGATGTACTCTGTAACCGACTCTAGTCGTAGATGGATAGGTATCTCTTGTAAACCCTAGGCCGGATATCTATATAAGTCATCCTAGGGACCAACATTTAGGGCACCCCACAATAGCCTACAATCTCAACTCGAACAGGCGAAACCCTTGTAACTCATATACCAGCTCTGTCGTATTACTAGATTGCTAGCAGGAGTAGAATCCATCCAAAGCCGGCGGATTCGAACCTGGGTAAACATGTGTTCTCACCATCCCGGAACACCGTACATCTCACATGTCTCTCTTCCACACGCCTCGAGGACCCCCCCTCATGGCTTACTTGTCCTCAATCCGATGACAGTTGACACCCACCGCGGGGAAAGTGAGCTTTGGATCTACGTTATGAGCGGAATCTATAAGAATTAGAATCGGCGAGATAATCGCCGTCGGTCGCGTCCTCTACGCAAACGACATCCCTCTCATCGTTCTCGACGAGACCTGGATTCAGGCTAGGGAGGTTGCGACTACCTACACCATCATGTATTTTGGTGAGATCTACATTTACATCGGTTTCGCTGAGCCTGCCCCACGCACCCCAAGGGTGATGATAGAGGCAGCTGAAGCTTCTGGGTCTACTTTGTCCATGGACACCGTAGAGTTTCGGATCCCGGAAAACCCTAATACCACCCAGCCTGCACCTAACACGGAGATAGTGGAGAAAGCTGAGCCTGAAGCGGATCTTACTATGAACGTTGAATCTAGAGTGGATCCCCTCCGCGACGTTGAATCCTAGAATGATCTTCCCAGCGAGGCTGAAATCCAGGAGGAACAAATCAACAATAACTCTGGTTCTAGGTCTGTCAACGCTGGAATGGAGCAACCGTTCCTAAGGCACACGTTGAGGCGTATTATGTTTCATGACGCCAGCGTGCATAAGATTCTCGAGATCATTAGGCATTTCGAGGAAGCCCACGAGGAAAGCCGCAACTACCTCATGACACACGCATCGCACTTTGTCGAATATGTTGGATCTGGATCTGGCTCTACCGATGCTGGAGACAACGAAGACTCGTTGCTGGAGGCGATCGGAAAAACACCGACCTACCAGCATCTTTGGATGATTGAATGACGTCGGCTGATTTCTGAAAGTTCTCCGACGAATACGAAGAGGAGTTCAACTCCAAAGCTGCGGAAGAAGGAGAAGCCATGGACGAAGGATCCGGAGAGTACTCTCCCAAAGCGCAGGATGATATGTATCTCGGAGACAATCCCAGCATCCAGATGTCTGAAAGTATTGATCAGAGCTTGACTCCAGGAAACGGACCCAAAGCGGTTTTTCGCTATCGGCACTGCCAAGAAGGCAAAGAAGAAGAAGACTCCGACAAAGGATCCTCCGACTGAGGAGGTAATCACCGAAGAATACGAGGAAGACTCTGATGGAGCTCTAATCCTAGACGAGCCGAAAGACACTCCGGTGGATAGACACATGGTTACCCCTGGTGCCCGTAAACTCATCAGAGACGCACTGACTACGCCAATCCTTACTGTTGCAGATATTACACCTGCAGAATTGGAAGATAGGGCCCAAGCCCTAGAAGTGGATTGCCAAGTACTCCTCGATGAAGCTACCAATCTCCTCTAGGAGAAAAAGCGCATTGTGGCTGCAGGACAGTTCAACTCCCTACAGCACTAGAAGACCCAGAATGGCCCTGTGCGGGCTAACTAAAATCTGGAAGTCCATAACACCATCTTTGAGGGAGATGATGCCATCAAGGGAGAACCTCGGTACGATAGCAAGGGAGATCTGGTGTATGGAACACCAGTGGAAAACATTGCTGCAGGTCAAAATATCCTGGCGAACAATCCAAACACAGATCAAATCTGGTTAGGTGTAAAGCTACTTACCAAGGGTCTAGAATAGTAGAAGGCCGCGAAATCCAGGAGCGCAAAACTAGTCTCTAAATCCGACCACTGTCGCACGAATCCGGCCTGGCATGACATAAGGCCCCGACAGAACCCGGAACAACATCACCTTCCTGACCGTCAGGAGGACAATTACTCAAGAACCGGTTCTTCAGGGCAACAGCACGCAGCCACACGTGGCTAGTGTAATGTTGCTCCGTCCACAGAGCGAGACGCAGTTGCAGCATTGGTTCCAAGGCATCCTCCCCGGTGATAGTCGAATAATAGTAGGGAATACGAATAAGAGCAACGACGGCAGGAGGACCAACAAAGGATGCCACCTTCTAGACATACAAGTCGTCCGACTAAACCTCATCACAATGGTGGAAACGACAGACGAAGGAATGACAGACACCGTGCCGAGTCAAGCCGATAGGGGGCTCGTCGCAATCAAGACCCTCCCTAGAATTTGAATAATGATGCTCCAGATGAAGGCTGGCGCTCAGCCGGAAATAATTCACCTGTACCACCCTCTCTACAAAGAATCCATCATAGTGGCTCTCGAGGGGGCCAAGGATGGCGTCGTCGTGGAGGAAGTGGTGGCAGAAGCAGATGTCCGGCTCCCAGGCACCGCATCCATAGTGAACAACAAAGACGGCATTCTCTGTCACCAAGTGACGCGAGGCACCAGATCAACTCTAACATAGAGGCCCGGCGCTACGAGTCATACAATATTTCCAGGCTTGCTGCATCGCCAAAGGCGGAAATAGCTTGGTCGCGACCCGGTATCTCCCACTTATGCTAATAAAGATGACACGATCCTGGCTCAATAAACTTCTAGAAAACACCATCCACAATTCGTATGACATGTAGAGCGCGTTCTTTCAGAATTTCGAAGGCACATATCGGAGGCCCTGTACGGTAGGAGACCTATAGCGTTGCACCCAGAAAGCCAGAGAAACTTGCCGAGAATATCTCAGACGATGGATCGACACCAAGAACACTTGTGAAGGAGTAAACGATCAAAGTGCGATTGAAGCTTTCATTGATGGACTCCTAATTGGTTTACTACGTCACCGCTTGAAGTGCGACAAGGTCACCGATCTGGGAGAGATGATAGAGACGTCAAGCAAGTATGTAGATGCCAACGATGACGCAGAAGGACTATGGAATGTCCTGGTTGTACCACAGTCGGCAAAACATCTGAAGCAACAAACTCAGAAGTGCAAGAACACCTCCGAAGAAAAGCCCAATATGGAAACATCAGTAGTTAATGCTACTTTTGGGTCTGGTGGACGAGGAGGGCACGGAGGCAGCCGTGGACGCGGTCGTGGGACATCTAGAGTACAAGGTAGAGGAAACCAGCAACCTGGAAAAACCTACTCTTGGGCCGACATTGCCAACAATCCGTGTGTGCATCACTTAGATGCCAACGGGGGGTCGTCCCATAAAAATGTCGAGTGTCGTTTCAATGATGACATCAAGAAAGACAAATCCTCTACCTATAGAGCCAAGCAAAGAAAAGGAAAGAAAAATTCCGAGAAAGAAAAAGAGACCAAGGAAGATTCCGACATGGAGGAAGCGGAGCCTTCAAATCCCAAGTCGGATGGAAAGAAGAACTCCCCAACAAAGCAGGACACTTATGTCACTTTCCTTGGGTCTCAACCAGCTAAGGTTAAGAAGGCAGTTTTGCATGAGCTCAACACAACTGTTCTGGCTGTCCCTTAGTTTTTGGACTGGTTGGAAGTGAAAATCACCTTTGACCATGCTGATCATCCGCTAAGTTACACAGGCGAGAAAAGTACGCTCTAGTCGTCAATCCACTTACTGACAGCTATGGTTTCTCCAAGACACTCATGGACGCTGGCAACAACATCAACATCCTCTATGTTGAAACGTTGCATAAACTCAGAAACACAGCTGAATCACAGCTCTGTGATCTTTCACGGAGTTGTCCCAGGAAGACAAGCAAATTCCCTGGGAGAGATCACTTTGGACATTACTTTGGGAACTCCAAAGAAATACCAGATGGAAGCACTTTCCTTCGAAGTGGTCCTGTTCAAGAGAGCATACCACGCTATCTTCGGACGTCCGGCTTACTGGGCTTTTGTAGCTCATCCATGTTACATTTACAATATGATGACAATGCCAGGTCCCAAGGGCATGATCACCATCAGGGGAGACCCGAAGAAAGAACGAGAATGCGAGAACGGAAATGCTGCCTTTGCTAAAGCCGTACTGCACACCCAAGAGTATCAAGAGATCAAGAAGACAATTTACCCGTCCGAGATGCCCGCGATGAAGAAGGAGGTGACAAAAACGACTCCGTAGTTCAAGGAATCAGAAGAGACGAAGTCGACGCTGTTGAAGGATGATGACCCCTCCAAGGTGACTCAGATAGGTGTAGGTTTAGATAGTGCATAGGAAAGTGCTCTCATCAAGTTCCTCCAAGCCAATCAAGATATCTTTGCATGTCAGTCATCTGACATGACCGGAGTACCTAGGGAACTTTTCGAGCACTCTCTAAATGTACACCCGAACGCTAAACCCGTCAAACAGTCCTTACGGCGTTATGGCGATGAAAAGCGAAAGGCAATAGCTAAGGAACTAGCCCAGCTTGAGTTAGCTGGATTCATAGAAGAGGTCATCCACACTCAGTGGTCGGCTAATCCTGTTATGGTCCCTAAAAAGGACACCACTAAATTAAGGATGTGTGTTGATTATACCTCCTTGAAAAAGGCTTGTCCCAAAGATCCGTTCGCTCTGCCTAGAATTGATCAAGTTATCGACTCTAAGGTAGGCTCGGAACTCCTATGTTTTCTCGACGCAAATTCCGGTTATCACCAAATCTGGATGAAGGAATCAGACAAAGTCAAAACTTCATTCATAACCCACTTCGGAACCTTCTGTTTTGTTACGATGCCTTTTAGGCTAAAAAGCACAGGAGCTACATACCAGCGGACTATGCAGCGTTTCCTCCACAATCAAATCGGACGCAATGTACATGCCTATGTGGATGACATAGTGGTGATGTCCAAAAAGAAGGAAACTTGAATTTCTGACTTGGAAGAAATGTTCACCAATCTAAACATATACAACATAATGCTTAATCCGAAGAAATGCTTCTTTGGAGTACCAGCTGGAAAATTGTTAGGTTTCATCATGTCTCAAAGAGGCATAGAGGTGAATCAGGACAAGATTAAGGCTATACTCAACATTTCCAGGTTGACTCGCCTGAAGGACATACACAGGCTAACTGGTTGCATTGCTGCAGTTAGTCAGTTTGTAAGTTGGCTCGGTGAGAGAGCCGCATCACTCTACAAGCTCCTGAAAAAGGCTAAAAAATTCCTTTGGATTGATGAAGCTGAAGATGCACTATAAGACCTGAAAGTAGTACTCTCGTCTGCTCCTATCCTTGTAGCACCGGAACCTCAGGAACCGATGTTGCTCTATCTAGCTGCGACAAATAGAGTCATTAGCGTCATCATGATGGTGGAAAGACCAGAGGAAAAACAGGAACACCTGGTGTAACGTCCGACTTACTGCCTCAATGAAGTCCTAACTGAATCGAAGCTGTATCCGGACTATCAAAAGCTGGATTATGGTGTGTTCTTCGCATCTAGGAAGCTACGATATTACTTTTAGGAGTATCAAATTACCGTGGTGATCACAGCTATTATGAGAGACATAATTAACAACAATGATGCTACATGACGTGTCGCAAAATGGGGAATAGAGCTTTCAACTTTCGTCATTGAGTACAAACCTTGTATGGCAATCAAATCCCAAATCCTCGCTGATTGGATAGAGACAATAGAGAATATGACCCTACGTAAGTCAGAATACTAGACCTTACATTTTGACGGGTCTAAAGCGCTCGGGGGCTCGAGGGCTGGCGTGGTGCTCAAATCACCCCAACGAGGTAAGCTGTTTTATGTGTTGCAGATCCACTTCACGACAACAAACAACATTGCCAAATAGGAAGCACTGCTGCATAGAATCCGGATTGCTAAGGATATCGGCATCCGATGGCTAATGTGTTATAGAGATTCGGATCTTGTTGCTCAACAAGTGTCGGGTCATTGTAATGCAAACAAACACATGGCAGTATATAGGGCTGTCGTGGATGAACTATCTAAATCGTTTGAAGGGATTTAGGTTCAACACATCCCTTGAACAGAAAACAAGGAAGCAGATGCATTATCTCGAATAGGCTCTACACGGAAAAAGGTCTCGGATGGCGCTTTTTTGGAGCACCTCAAAGTTCCCTCTATCATAGGAGTTGATGAGGAATATCCTACCAAATCCGACTCACCTTTAGTAGCAGTTCTGCCTATATATTCTCAGCTGGACAAAACCCTACCTTGATTTCTTGGTAGATGGAAAATTACCCAAAGACGAGGTTCTGAGCCGGCAGATCGTCCGACGAGCAGAAACCTATACAATAATAAATTGTGAGCTCTATAACGGAGTGTATATTGGGTTTTTTAGAGCTACGTATCTCTGGAAGGAGTGGACATCCTAAGGGAAATTCATGAAGGCGAATGCGGCCATCATGTTGCAGCCAAATCTTTAGTGGCAAAAGATTTTAGACATGGATTTTTCTGTCTTACAGCCAAAGCAGACGTCGAACAGCTGGTCAAGACATGCAAAGGCTACCAAAAGTACGCCAAACAAGCTCATGTTCTAGCTGATCAGCTGCAAACAATTCCAATAACATGGACCTTCACGGTCTGGGGGCTTGACATGGTAGGACCTTTTAAACATGCTCTAAGTGGATTTACTCACATCTTACTAATGGTGGATAAGTTCACGAAGTGGATTGAGGCTAAACCCATCACAAGTTGTGATGGAGCAATATTCAGAAGATTTGTGGAGTATGTTATAATCCGATACGGTTATCCGCACAGTATTGTCACGGACAACGGGACCAGTTTTCCTATGGGATAACTTGCCTAATTTTGTAACGATCAAAAAATACGGCTTGACACTTCGACAGTTGCACATCCACAAGCCATCGGACAAGTCGAAAGGGCAAATGGTTTAGTCCTTCAAGGCCTCAAACCAAGACTTGAAGCACCACATCGTCGTGCTGCGGGGGCTTGCGCAGACGAATTGCCGTCTGTAATATGGAGCTTGAGAAAAACTCCAAATAGGTCAACCGGATACACACATTTCTTCTTGGTTGGTGTAGAAGAAATTATTCCTAGTGATTTCATTCATACTTCTCCCCTAGTTGCTGCGTATATCGAAGCGGATGCTAAAATGTCTCGAGAAGATGATCTCAATTTAATGGAAGAAGTTCACGTCATTGGTGAGCAGAGATCAACAGCCTATCAGTAGAAGTTACGCAACTATCATAGCCAGAGAGTCAAAAACCGGTCTTTTAATAAGGGTGATTCTATTCTCCGGCTCGTGCAAAAAATAAAGCACAAACTTTCCCCAGTTTGGGAAGGGCCCTTTTTAGTTAGCCGAGTATTACACAATGGTTCTAAGTATCTAACTGATATGCGGCCAATCAAGGAAAGACCTGCTACTAAGAAGACAAAGAGAGCTGGAGACAGTACAGACCCGGAAGAATTACACAAACCGTGGAATATTGCTTAGCTACGTCCTTTTTATTCTTAAATTTTCTTTCTTTATAATCATATATGTGTACATGTTCAATGAGAAATATAGTATTGGTTGCCTCAATATTTTCTGAGAAGTTTTATATTACCATCTTATTTCCGAATGATCATGTCACAGTCGAAAATCCCAGAATACTTCAAAGTAATTTATGCTCAGGTTTGTTCCAGTTAGATTTCTGATTTTAAAAATGCTACCTTCGTGTATAAATTTAAAGATTTCTAGTTTATACTTTGGTCCTTTGTCTAATTGCTGGATGTGGGTATTTTCCGAGTAGTGAATTGTTGGTACTGGAAGCTGGCTTTTTTTCTAAGTTTAAGCTGGTTTAGCAACTGACACTACTAGGAAAACGGCTATAGGTAATACGCACATCCGTGGCGCACGTGCCAGTGGTGCCCCACGGCTAAAATAGGCATGGCGCACTGCATAGAGGTGCCCTATGGGTAACTGCAGTAAGCGTGGCGCACATATGCACGGTGCGCCATGGATGTGTGTGGGCCAGGGCACTCCCGGCCGTATACCACATAGCCATAGCGCACCTACGGCTAGTGCGCTTTGAGTGTGACCGGTAGTTGTGGCGCACTTGGGCACCATGCGCTACAGGTCAAATCGGGCCACACTGCTATGCAACTAGGAAAACAATTCTGTGGCGCATGGGTGGTATGTGCGCCACGACTGTTCGTTATGCCTATGGCGCACCACGCAACGTGCGCCACGGATGTGCGTGCTTCCTGCTACATTTTGGCAGATAGCCTTTTGCACATTGCCTAGATCTACCATCTCCCACTTCACTTTCCCCTCCTTCTTCCTCTTTGGATCTCGCCCCCCTCCTCCTTACCACCTCAATTTCTCCACTCTTTCACCATTTGTAGCTTGTAAAACTTACCATCGATGCTACATAGATAATAGAGGAAGGCTCTCCTTCCAGCCACCATCTCTCGGTCTCTCACCTCTCCTTCGAGATCTTCTCGCGGTCTCTCGTCTCAGTAAGTTGTCTATGTAAGAGGGATGTGTTTATGTGTATGGATGATATGGTTACATATCTATGGAGAGGATCGATGCTCTCATGTGTTTGGAGAGCATGCATGCATGCTCTCTCATATATTGGCATTGTTTTGCCAAAATGTTGATTTATTTCCATTTTGGCAAGACTTTGGCATTTCGCAAAGGTCCGAATTTTAGGATAGGTCATGCCGAAATTTTCGATCGACCATTTCATGTATGCATTGCTTCTGTGGTTGTAATAAACTTCTAATTCTACCGTGTATACCGCGCAGGCAACCATGGTCCGCATAACGAGCGAAGGCATTGTGGCTAGATTTTTGAAATACGGGACGGCCGACATGATATGAAATAACATGACGGAGATAAGATGTCCGTGTAGAAGATGCAAACTCAATTGGTTGATCGACCCAGATTTCGGAAATCTGCAGGCGCACCTGCTCCGCCATGGTTTCATTGATGGCTACACTCACTGGATAAGTGATGACGAAGACGATGAGGCCGTAAATGGGGCGGCGGAAAATGAGGAAGGCGGGCAACATGATCATGATCACGGCAAGGACGGGCGAGATGAAGAAGAGTCTCCTGGAGATGGTGAAGGTGCGGAAGCAAACCAGGATGATGATGATCTAGATGCCGGAGCAGACGATGGAACAATGTCAGGCTGGGTGTGGGACCCTTATGTTCAAGAACTGCTTCTCAAGTAGACGAGTAACGTCGGGGCTGCCGCTAGAGAGAAAGCCAAGCTTGCGCAACTTGAGAAAGACACGGTTACTCCATTGTATGAAGGATACAAGCCCGATGATACCCGGTTGAATGTAACGCTCAAGGCTATGGAGATGAAGGCAAAACATAAATAGACCGACGCAAGCTTCGACGATATGATGGCATTCTAGCATGATCGTCTCCCGGAGGGGAACACGTGTCCAAATAGTATCGAGGACGCCAAGAAAATAGTGTGTCCTCTTGATCTACCGCACATTAGATACCACGTCTGCATCAATGATTGCATCATTTATCGGGGCGAGGACACGGAGAAAACCACATGCCTAGTGTGCAGCGTTAGTCAATACAAGAAAGGGAAGAAAGATCCTCGAAAAGTGGTATGGTACTTTCCTATCACTCCTCGTCTGCAGCGCTATTTCACAGACCCTAAGGAAGCAAATCTCATGTGCTGGCATGTGGAAAGAAAGAAGCCAGCAGATGACGATGACCCTGAAAAGGACGAACTACTGACGCACCCTTCAGATGGTAGCTAGTGGAAAGCATTAGACCTCGAATAACCAGAATTCGGTGGAGATTCGAGAAACATCAGGCTAGGTGCAAGCACCGATGGACTCAATCCATTCGGTAGCAAGAGCAGCACGCACATCACTTGGCCCGTGTTTGTATGGATGTACAACCTCCCTCCCTCGTTGTGCATGAAAAAGAAGTACATACAAATGAGTATGCTAATTCAAGGGCCAAAACAACCTGGTATCGACATCAATCTATATCTCGGGCTGTTGAAAGAGGAGCTAGCCATGTTATGGGAATCTGGAGCCAATACGTATGACGCTATCGCACAAGTTTATTTCACTATGAGAGCCGCGTTGGTCACTACGGTGCAAGACTATCTAGGTTGTGGATATTTCTCGGGGCAGGTTATCCAAGGATTCTACGCATGCGTTAGGTGCATGGATAACATGACCTATCTCCAAATAGAGAAAGATCCAGGGTCTTCGAAAATCCTGTTCATGGGGCACTGAAGGTGGCTTGGAAAGAATGATGCATGGAGAAAACATGGAGATCTGTTCAATGGAAAATCCGAGACCCGAGGAATCCCAGAGCGGAGGAGCAGCGAAGAAGTGGATGAATTGCTGAAAAACTAGAAAGAGTGTCCTAAACCAGGAAAGAAGCGAAAGAGGCAGCAAGACAAGCCGTTGATGAAGGTATGGAAAACAAGGTCTGTTTTCTGGGAGTTGCCATACTGGAAGTTTCTCCGCACGCCTCATAGCCTTGACATCATGCATATCACAAAGAACGTGTGCGAGAGTCTATTCGCCACCCTAATCAACATGCCAGATAGGACGAAAGATGGTCCTAAAGCAAGGAATGACTTGATATTCATGGGCATCCGGAAGGATCTTCACGGAGGACGCCCTACTCCTAATGATCAGGAGGATGACGATGATCATCAGTCGGAGGCGACACAAGGTCGTTGAAAGGGTAAAAAGGTCAAGAAGAACGAATATTACTGCCCCCTTCGTGCTTCACACTAAGCCAGGATGAGATCAAACAGTTTTTCAAGTGCCTTCTAGGAGTCAAATTTCCTTACGGCTACGCGGGCAAGATAAGAAGGTACCTTGATGAGGCTAAGTAGAGGTTTAGTGGGATGAAGTCTCACGACTGTGCCATGCTAATGACGCAGATACTTCCGGTTGCACTACGAGATATAATGGACGAGCATGTCCGAGAAACATTGTTTGGGCTCTGCAAGTTTTTCGATGTCGTCTCTCGAAAGTCAATTGGCGTGAAACAGCTCAGGAGGCTACAAGAGGAGATCGTTGTGATACTATGCGAGCTGGAGATCTACTTCCTGCCCGCATTCTTCGACATTATGGTGCATCTGCTGGTCCATATCGTGGAGGATATCATCCAACTCGGGCCGATGTTCCTCCGCAGCATGATGCCGTTCGAAAGGATGAACGGACACATCAAAGGATATGTTCGCAACAGGTCCCGTCCAGATGGAAGCATAGCCAAGGGCTCTTTGGCCGAAGAGTGCATCTCTTTCTGCACGAATTATCTAGGCATCGAGAACCCTGTCGGTCTTCCCGTCAATAGGCACCTTGGCAAGATCGATGGATCGGGTCACCGAGAGGGTCGTCGCGTACTGCATGCAGACTACGATTGTTGACACACAGACTTTGATAGAGCAAACCTAGTCGCGCTACAACATTTAGAACTGGTCGATCCTTGGGTACATAAGCACAAAAGGTCAATCGAGAAGAAGTATAGTGACCGAGGCATACAGAGGCCGTAGGGAGAAATAATCAAAGACCACAACCCAGATTTCACGCGTTGGTTTAGGCAGACGCTCCTAGATAATCCCCCGCAATCGCATTCTGCGGAGGAAAACATCATATTAACCTTGTCGCAGGGACCCATGCAACCTGGTGACCTATCAGGCGTATGATATCAATGGCTACACATTCTACACGGAGGAAAAGGACAACAAGTGTGACTATCAGAACTCAGGCGTAACATCGGAATTCTACACCGATGACAACGTGAAGGAAAGATTTTACGGAAGGATCGAGGAGATCTGGGAGGTCAACTACTATGGAGAAAAGGTGCCGATGTTCCGTGTCAGATGGGCCAAGAGCGTCGAAAGAGAAGACCAGTATTTCACAATCATGTTAATAATCGAAGCAGCCAAATCCAAGGCCGCCGGTGCGCACGTCGCCGCGAAAAATGAGCCGTGGGTACTAGCTAGCAAAGAGGACCAATGTTTTTTTATTACCGACCCGACAAAGCCTAGCCGTGTTCTCGTGAGAAGAGGAAAAAGAAACATCATCGGAATGGATGGAGTCGCCAACAAGCAAGACTTCGACCAGTACGGTGATCCAAAGATTGAAGATGACGAAGACTACGATGAAGAAACATACATCACAAGAAGAAAAAGGTCAACCTTACCCAAAAAAAGTAGCCCGTTCGAGCGAAGAAACATAAAAGTGCTAGGGCTAAATTATTCAACCGCGACAAAGAAGGGAAAAAGATTGTAAAACGCTAGCTCAAAAAAGATTGTAAAACGCATGCTCAAAAAAGATTGTATTGATGCATATGGATGGCATATTATTAATGGACACATTATTATTTAATTTCTTTCTACTTTGAATCACTTTTGTACAACTTTTGATGATATATATGTACCATTTTTGTCATATAAAACATATAACAGATATTTTATATAGTTTACATAATTTTTGGGATATTTTTTAACATTTTAAAGTAGTTTTGAAATAAAAACAAAAAATCAGTGGGATATGCAAGTGCTAGTGTCAACTAACGGGGCGACAGCCTTTTGTTTGACTTGTCACAACACTTAGCCGTAGCGCACCCTTACCTAGTGCGCACTAGGTAAGGGTGCGCTACGGCTAAGTGTTGTGACAAGTCTGTATTGCGCACGGTCATCTCCCATCTCCCATCTATCAACCGACAAGTCTGTGCTGCAGCTACCGACGCGCCACCTCCGTTCGATTTGCCGCCTCCGCCGCTCGCCCGCTGCCTGCCGAGGAGGAAGAGAGGAGGCCGCCGCATCCGTGGAGGAGGAGAGGAGGCCGCCGCGTCCGAGGAGGAGGAGAGGAGGCCGTCGCACGTCCGTGGAGGAGCTCCGTCCATGCTCTTCGTCATCGTCTAAGCGCTCTTCGTCGTCGTCGTCATCTTTGAGGTGATCGTCCCCTTTCCCCGCTCTCCCTCTCTCCCCTCTCTGACCTAGAACATAGGGCTACCTACTGAGGGTTTCCTGACCTAGAACACAAAATTTCAACCCTAATTAGGGTTTCCTCCTCTCTTTGGTGTCTGATATTGGACATTGTTTTACCTAGTGAATAGCTTCGAGCACATGAACCCTAGCTTGATTTAGTGATAGTGTTGTTGGTGGTAGGTTTCATTCTAAATGTTATAGTGAGTTGAGACTGAAACATCCTTTCTACTGTATTTTTTCACATATGTTGGTTCCTCTGGACTCTGGTGAACACAGTGCAATTACTTGGATGAGATGTTATTGTTGGTTCAGGGTTCAGTCATTCAGACAGTGCAATAGTTGATCTGTGTTGATCCTAGGCTTTTGGTTGTAGTGTTGATGATAGTTACTGAATTTTGTAGTGTGCCTTGATTAATTATTAGACCTGTTCAATGTGTAAAGCTAATGCTATGGTGGTCGATGCTATAGTTACTGAATGTGTAAAGCTGATGCTATGTGCTTGTGATGTTGCTAATAGAATAGTATTCCTTCAAGTTTACCTGAGATGCATTTGCGGTACTTCACTAGAATACATAGTGACTGTGAAGCATTGGTACAGATCACCCATTTGAAGCAAATAATGTGATGTTTTAATTCAGCAAATCTTAGAACTTAATTTCTTGCTCTTAGAGGTTTCTGTTTGCCAGCCTCAAATAGGCTGATAAAGCCTAACACATGGCATGATTTCCAGCTTTCTTTTGTAGTGCTACTAATAAAGAATATCTTACAATGTGAAAAAAAGGATGGTTATTTTTTTGAAGCTCATATCTGATCATGCAGTAGGTACTAGAAAAATAATAACTTGACACATGTTTTAACTGACACAATGTAACACCCTCGAATCGGCCCTATGCAAGTTTTAGCCCTTTTCGCCAAACCCGCATAGAAACGATTCAAGGACGCCCACCAGGCACTTTCATGCGGGTGGAATACGAAGTAATATCATTACACAACAGTCCTCGATGGGACCCACAGAACAGATATATATACAACACGACTCCATGAGTCAAAAATGCAGATATACAATACAAAGATCCAAATCACCTTGAAATCGATACAGCGTCCGAATACGGAGAAGATGCAAATGGGGCTAAGAGCCCTAAAGAATAACAATGGCGTCCATAACCCTGTCCAGGCCAAGCCGGAAGGGTAACCCTGCTAACGATGTCGATCTCAAACCTGCTAAAACAAAAGGGGTGGCGACAAAGGGCAAAGGAAGAAGAGGAGCGTCAGTACTGAGGCCAGTACACGGCGAGGCTAGAATTCGGCGACTCTCGCCTACATAGGTATGGTGGACTGAAACGGCAGCGAAGCATGCACTAAAGAACCTATAGAGACTCGATTCAACAGTCGGGTATTAGAGAGGGATAAGAAAGACCTATTCGGGACCAACCTGGTACTAACACCAATCATACCCATCCTGGTATTCCCCCTCCAGACCAAACGAGGAAGTCAAACTGAGGAACTCACACAGTTGGCAGTTTTATTCATTCCATTATAGTTGAAGCACTTACTGGTCATATATAGATGGCATGAGTCATCCTGATAGCATAAGTAGTGGGCAGTTTTAGTTAACATTCCGTTGTAGTTGGAACATTTACTAGTCAGATATAATTGTCCTGAGGAATCCCAAAACCCAGTAGTTGTTGGCACTTTTATCACATTCCATTGGAGTTGACATACTTACTAGGCAGATATAACAAGACACAAGGAACCCAAGCTTCACCAGTTGTTGGCATTTTTAATATCCATTCCATTGTATTTGAATCTGATTAGTAGTCACATATTAAGTCAACTTTATAGAACTACTTTAGTTATGCTTGTCTATGATCAAGATACTGTGCTCTAAGTCATCCATAACTGCGGACACGGCTTTCAGAAAGATTTACCCTGCAGGGGTGCACAAATAGCAACACACACTCGATCAACCTCGGAAAAACCAAATCAAAACCCAACGAGGCATTCACGACAAAGCGATCGCAGGATTCATAAAATATTTTAGGGGGCCACCCCATTAAGCTACCCGCAACGAAGTTGGCCGGCTCCGAGACGGACCCAGGGTTTGTGTGGACGGCGGTAAACGACTTCGAACCCGAAAGTGTGACTGGGCTTGTCGATCCCGCGAAAATATTCCACGATCCAAAACAGTACAGGTGCTCCACGCACAATCTTAAATAAAGCAGTAAGATGTTATAAGTACAGGATAGTAAATAAAACCCCAAACTAGTTTGTGGCCCCAAGAAATAGAAATGAATCAAGCTCCGGCTCAGGGGGATTCATAGACTCTCCCGGGTGTGGATAGTGGGAATAGTCAAGAACAGGTATCAAGTACTTGGGGCCTACGGGACACAAGTGGACATGAAAAACCAAATAGCATATATTTTCCACCCATGCCTCTTTCATTAGTTATCACAGCAATTTAATACTTGTATTTAAAGTTGTGATCATCTCCTCCATTAAGCATTTCCACCATTTATCATGTGCCGACTTGCCGTCAACGGTGGAACGACAACAAAGCGAAGCAACACATAGGCAAGCAACTACGACTCGCAAGGCCGACTATCTATCAAACACCAGGCAATAGGATGTACCATGGCAATTTAGAGGCTGCAAGGAATATAAAGGGTGCACGGAAACTAAAGCATCACAACACGGATAGCAATAGATCAACAGGAGGAAGTAAAGACTATAAATGCAAAATAGGTAGAAAGGGAGAGAATGCTCGCCTAGACACTCAAATGAAGTGAGGTAGAATCATAACATCCGAAGAATCAAAGAAGAACTTCCCCGGCGAATCTCGGACTCATCCTCTATCGGAAAGAACCAAACACACATACAGAAAGAAAGAACACAATCAACAAAAGTGTAGTGCAATGAAAACAATGTGATGCCATGACTATTTTAAGATGTATAAGTGGTGAATTAAATGGGCGTAGCAATATTAATTGGTCCAATGCAATTTATATGTAAAAACAAAAGGTAAAAGGGCACATATTTAGTTAAGCGTGTTTGCATAAACAATTGCACAAGGTGATGCATGTATATACATGGCATAATCATATTCCTTGCATTTTTCTAAGTAAGATGGATATATTACAAGCAAGATTTAGATTTATATAAAAAAATGCTAATTGCAAGTTGGAAAAAAAATTGGTCAAACTTTAGTTTGTTAATAGTCAAACAGACGATGGAACTAAATTATTCATGGTTTTCTGATATCCACACACCTTTCTAATTTGGGTCAAAACAGACTGGAATTAGATAGGTTCTAGTAACTTTAAAACAACCGCTTAGTTCGTAGTTTTCCTCGAGAAGCATGAGATACAAATCCCCAGCTGGAATTAAACTCGGGTCCCTCGCGTAGTGCTAGAACATAGCAGGCAATTTCTTTGAATATACCAACCGTGACGTTTTAGCTAGCAACAATGAAGCTGTTGGATCATATCTCAGGTACAAAACTAGCTAGCTGAGAAAGGCATGCTCAAACAAAATAGCGGTGTTGTGCTTGTGCTCTAGAAATAAGCAGCGATAGCAAGCAGAGCTAGCCGCAAGGTAGAGCTGCGTGCGTGTACATGCGTGGCTCCCAGGTCAGACATGCGTGCGGGCGAATGGTGAGATTGGCGATGACCTCAGTCCGGCGGTGCTGGTGCGAGTGTGCTGCAGGCACAAGCAGCAGGACATGGAGCTTCTCCATGGCGACTATGGCAGGTGCGCAGGGTGTTCGGCGAAACGACGCGGTGGTGGCAGTGGTCAAAACTGGAGTTACTGGATGTGCAAGAGTGCAGGAAGAAGAGACTGCTCACCCTGATGTCGATGGAGAAGAGACCGTGCTTGAGGTGGCGATGGTGGTGGCGACGAAGAGGACATCATGTGTGGCTACAGGTGCCCGAAGATGGCGTGGACGAACTCAGCGTGTACAGACCTCCTCCTCCTTGCTCCCTGTAGAAGGTGATGGCAAGGCTCCTGGCGTGGGGCGGATCATATGGGAAAGCTCCAGGACATGGCGTCGTCAGCTTCAATCCGACTTTGGGCTTGGAGAAGGGGAAAGGACCAGGTGAAGGCAGAGTGGTTGGCTCACGCGGCTGCAAGGCTTTGAGATAAAAATAGGACAGGGGAGGCATGTGATGTGGTGGCTGAGGAGGGAGTGGGTCGGTCGGTGTGGTGTGGTTGGTTTGGTAGGTCTAGGGTTAGGGATAAAAAGAGGGAATGGAGTATTTATATAGTCCAAAGTAGTTTAGATAGGACTAGTTTTGGACAAAACTTTAGGCAGACTTTTTGTCACTTTATTATTTTAATAAAATAAGAAAACCTTGTGGTCGCGTACAGACCAAAAATATTATTTTGTTTTAATTTCAAATAACAAAAAGAGGGACGGTTTTAATGAAACCGTGGAGATGTTTTAGTAAAACAAAAATATGTTCTTAGCAAAATAGTTTGCGGTCAAAACATGCGAACATGATATGCATGAGGATGACATGATGGTGCATAAAGCACAAACTCCAAGCAATTTTCTAGTAGTGGTTTTACCGGGTGCCACACACAATCAAGCCATCTGCATAACTCCCTGCATGTGTATTTAACTATTCAAATGACTATATGAGAGAGCAGAGCTACGAAACTTCTACCGATTAACTAATAAGCCGAACTATTTCAAGTTTAGGATAACATAACGTCCTACGATATATTTTCTATAGTTAAACATTTAGAACGCTTTTACTAAATGATTAACTAGCCAATATATCATGTAATGGTTGTTTCTTGTACTGATGTCTTTGGCTACTAGTTTGATCTCTGGTAGTTCTACTGGAGAGATTTCTTTGGCTACTAGTTTCATCTCTACTTCTGTAATTTGCTTGCTTTCAAGACCACCTGAAAGTTCTACATCTGATATATGTTCCCGCCTTCCACCATTCTTGGTTATGCTCTCCTTTAAATCCCAGTTAGAGTGGTTGTTGTGCTTTGTTGTATTCATAGCTATATTACCCTGCCTAGTTGTATTCGTATGCAGATGCTTGTATGAAATGAGTCCTGATTTTCGCCAAAATGTTGATTAACTTCCGTTTCGGTAGAAATCAGGCACTCCTAGTTTAAAAAAATGAGCAAAGTTCATGCCGGATTTTTCCGCACACTTTACTAACCATTATTTGCCTTTTATTAGTGCAAACATGTGTGACAACAACGAGGCTGGATCTTCTCAGCATATCAACACTGAAGGAGAAGTGAGACCTCAAAACAGACCCTTGTCATTATGGGAGGAGGTCGAGCGGCTAGAAAGAATGACAGAGGGTGATGAAGAATACAACCCTTCCGAGAGCGACGCCGATGACATGGAAGACGCGGAGGAAGAAGAAGCGGCCGAAGGATCGGCGGATGATGAAACCACTGATGGCGGCGAGGGCACAACAAGTGGTAGTAATCCGCCTAAGAAGAAGAAGGAAAGGCGCCCGAACACGGTCGGCACCGTCAGAGAGAAAATTACCGAAGTGAGCCCAACAGGGGTTCCTTTGGCGCCCGACCATGTGGTCAAATGGTACGGTGGGCAAGTGGCTGCTATCACCCGGACCACCATCTCGATCAACACCGAGAATCTCCAGCATAAAGATAATGGCCATTTGCACAAACTCCTCTTCGAGAAGCTGCACGCAAGATACAAGTTCCCCCTTCAGTATCGGAACACAGATTATCATGGGAATGAAGTAAATAAATCTGACCTCATGAGGATGAGCACCGCCCTGGCCAGCTGGAGAACTCGGATAAAGAAGAAGATATTAAAGAAGGGAAACGTCTCGAGGAGATCCAGAAGATTGACCCGCAGATCATCGAAGATCAATTCCAGCAGTTCAAGCCCAAGTGCAAATCCGAAGCAGCCAAGGCCTCGAGTAAGTAGGGAAAGGAATTGCATGAGATGAATATAGGTCACCACCATCTCATATCTGGTGGTTACAGAGCTGCAGAGCCCAAATGGGATAAGGAAGACGACGAGTATAGAGCTAAGGGGATACCTAACCCCTTTTCAAAATTCGAAAACAAGCAGCTTCGAAACTTTATCAGGGCTCGTTACCATGTGGACCCCAAAACCAAAGAACTCACTGCGGAAACTAAGGTGAAGGACTTCGAGGTTCTTGCGGTAAGTAATTTAATTACCGCGGATCAAGTCAATTACATTCTAATAGATCAAGTTGAATTTCTAAACAGTTCATGTTACTTCTTCTGCAGGAGCAGGAAATTGCTAGTCAGGGATCCCATGGTACCTCATCCCAAGGGTCGACGATGGCCACCCGGTGGGATAACCCTTTTAATAGGGCAATGAACCGGTCCAAGAAAACCATGCCGGTTACAAAGAAGCCATCGTCGGCTAGCCGTCTAGCCGGCTTCGGGGCTTAGAATTGGGTGGATCATTTTGGTCCACCCCCGAGGACGCGTGTGGAGGGAAGGAGCGACGAGGAAAACCATGAGGTTCAGGAACTTTAGGAACAAGTGGCGCGGATCCCGCAGATCGTCCAAGACAACCTGATAATCACCCTCACCTCCATCCTGCCTACCTTGGTGGAGTCAATAGCAAACTGTAGTGCAGGTGGTCGACAAGGGCCGTGACCGATTCCAAGCATGGTCAGTAGCCACTCAAACAATGCGGCGCCGGCGAACCCGGTGAATTATGTGTTCGTGACTCCGCCTGCTAGCACGGCGGTGCCGGAAGCATTGGTGACTCCGCCCGCAAGCACGGCGGTGCCGGAAGCATTGGTGACTCCCCCTGCCATAATCCCGGCGTCGGAGCTTAATGCAACCGATAGGGAGATTACACCGGTGGCCGGCACTGCGCCATCAAGGAGCCCCTCCGTCTCTTGCACGCCCGTCGTCGTATGCGGTGCCTCGACATTAGCCGAGCTCGACGCCATCACGGTAAACCAAATACTTTACCGCCTTGCCATTTATTACTCTTATGGCATCTTTTTAATGCCATACATGTTTTTCGCAGACGGATGTTCCATGCACTCTCTTAAGCTTCGTGAACAACGAGTTGAGGGATGTTGCCAAGGGTACCATCATTCAACCCTTTCACCGCATGTTCCACTCAAAGCCGATGCCAGATAGCGTGCATAGGGTTAAAATTACCCGGGTGCTAAGGGGCTGCGATGACCTGGAACCTCCCATTCAACCCCCAGGACCGGATGAAGAAGAGCCGGCTGTCCTCAGAAGTTGCTTCGGCTTATTCCTGCTATGGCAAAAGAGCATGATTTGTTTGGGGACGGCCGGGGCCATCACCCCACAGACAACAACACTGTCTGTCGTGCCAGCGCCAAGCCATGGCAAGACCCCCACACCGCTACCGCCGTCACCTCCACGCGATTGTTCGGCTGGTCATATTGACATGACCATGGCACAAGATCCGACGAGGATGACGAACATTACTTCGATGATTTCATCAACACTAATCTTTTCCCCGGCGACCTAAACGAAGACCCAGCTGGTGGCCCTGCAGAGAAAGCCACTTGCAACAAACGTCTTTTTGGTTCTCGCGAGACACCTCTAGCTTGCAACTTCACCGTGCCAGCGGATACATCCAACTGGCCCTTTGTTCTAAGCCCTAACACACTACATAGGACGATCGATGCTCAGATTGCGGTGCCTACCCACTTCCCAAAAGGCAAGAAGACCATGAAAAGAAAATTCGCAGCTCGAGCCAGCCGGTGGAGTCAACTGCGAATCCGATCAGGTTTCAGGACGGGCCACCAAGACCAAAGGGTATTATGTGGAGGATGCATGTGGCGGGTGAGCCCATGCTAACTAAGAAATTGCTCAGGCTCGCCACTTCAGAAATGAGGAGTGTGCATGACGGTGTGCTAACGATAGAGAGACGCCTTCTTGCAGAGAAAGATCCCTCGCACCCGGTATTCGTGGTTAAGATGCCACGAGGCTTGGGTTTTGTTGATAATGTCCCCGCGGATCAGTTCTTCCTGCGGTTTGACGACATCTTCAATATGTTCCACCTGTATCCGCTGCACTATACCATGGTACGCCTATTTTCTCTCAGCCTGGCCATTCAGATCATTAGAGAGAACACCCCGGGCATCGCTATAGTGGACCCCTACTACATGCGTCTGCTTGGGAAGCGCCATTGAACGACGATTCGTGGCCTCGTACCTCCAAGGAATCTTGGTGGCGAATAAGACAAAGGAATACATTCTCGTGCCTTTCTTTCCCGAGTAAGTCATTATTCACTCGCCGCCATAACATGCTTTATTAGATTTTCATCATTCTTTTTCCAACACATTCCGTTTGAATTGTTTTGCACAGAGATCAACACTGCACACTCATCTGCTTGTCGCCGAAACATTCGCAAGCCACGTATTTCGACTCAGGGTGTCAAGAAAAGAAGAAAAACTATGACAAGATCAAGGAATTCTGGATGATGCTCTCCCGGCTATGCCTCAGCGGAAGGCGCCACCTTCATGCGTAAGAAGATCAAGTTTAGCAGGCACGTCTTCATCCATGTGACGGAATTCCCCTGCGTGAAGCAGCTGGCAGGCAGTCAGAAGGAAGCCTACTATGCACTCCATCACATGAGGGCATTCCTACTAGAGCAACAGAATTCTACGCTGCTAGATCATCTCAAACGGTGGGCCGAAGTCAAGGCTAGGATCAATGATTCAAAGATTAGACAAGAGATGTATCGCATCCAGCAGCAGTTTGGGGCAATCATCAGTCGTGATGTCATGACTTTAGGGGGGGTCTTCTACGGAGGCAATCCCCCAAATAACCATGACGTAGTAAATCGCCTAAAGATGCAGGGTGACTATAGGGCGTTCATGACGAAACAAGGCGTCCCCCTATTCCCTGAGCCGAGCCAGAAGTCTTGATGTGTTGGTCTAGTTGTAGTTCTTTATCCCCACGTGTACTTGTGTGTGTCGACATGTACATGCTACTACTTGGTATTTTTTGCTTACTTTGTTACCTTATTTGATAAGTATATCTTTATATGCGACATTTACTTTTTTTTTCACCACCATTTAATTATTATTGCCAAATTTTAGATGACGTGGTATGTCGTGTACAAGGGACGGGTTCCCAGAGTCTATGATGATTGGGAAGACTGCCGAAGATAGGTGCACCGTTTCAACGGCAATAGCTACAAAGGGTACAACACTATGGCGGAGGCGGAAGCTAGATACGCGCGCTATCTAGCGGGAGTTAGGACGAGGAACCGGATGAAGACCTATACCTCTGTCGCGGTGATGGTTATCATCCTTGGTTGTCTGTCCTGCATGTTCCTACTTTAGATGTCTAGGCGAGCTTCCGCGAGCTCTAACTTGGTTGAGACATGTATTCATGTCATCACTAGCTACTTTGTAACTTGATCGAAATAATGTAACTTATACTGTGTATTTATGTATGTAACTTATACTGTGTATTTATGTATGTGACTTATCTATATGTATTTGTTTCTATCTTGTCTTTGTATTTATTTCTATATTGTATATCTGTGTATTTATTTCTGTATTGTATATCTGTGTATATCAGCTGTATTGTATATAATCTGTATTGAATATCATCTGTATTGAGTATTTTTTTTGAAAAGCTCAGCCATGGCGCACATATACTTGGTTAGTGGCGCACTACGTTGGTGGCGCACGTGGTCAAATACTAGTAACGCACTATGTCATGCGCCATAGGAGAAACAATAGTGGCGCACAAGGAAGTGCGCTACGACTAACTAGATACTAGTAATGCACTATGTCCTGCGCCATAGGAAAAAACAGTAGTGGCGCACAAGACAGTGGGCTACCACTAACTCGAGATACCTGTAGCGCACCTGCCAGTGCGCTACGGGCACTTTTTAGCCGTAGCGTAGAAGTCGTGGCGCACCCCTAGTGCGGCACGGAAGGGGAAATAAGTGTGCCACGGATTAGCTGTTTTCTAGTAGTGTGAGCTCCGTTGCTTGCCAAAGTTTTCGTGTGGAAGGTTTGCCAGCTCATGAAAGGGATGAGGCGGAAAGGCAGATAAGCGATAAGTATAGACAAAACAAATAAGTGCTTATGTAAAATTTTAGGCACATCAAAATAAAGCCAAAAGTGCTAAAAGGATGTAAAAGGCATCAGTTCTTATAAACTTAGCACTAGCAAAATATTATACTACTTATTACAATCTGATTATTTCAGAATAACATATTGTTTTTTCTGATGCTCTACGATGCAGGAGAAGAGGTAGAAGCTGTCGTCTCACTGGTAACATCTCCTTCTCCTTGGTATCTTTCCGAGACGGAAAGATTAGGAGCGGTTTGTTCATCGTCGGAAACTTCAGTTTTTTCTTCTAGAGGCGAAAGATGTATTTCCACGCAAGTGAAGAATGGAGTGTTGTAGCTAGTCAGATCAGCTATGTGACACCCATAGCTGGCACATGAGTCCCTGATATCCTTGATATTTTTCTCCTTGTCGTCTTCATCCACAGTTGAATAACCCCTGGTTACTTGCCAAATTTACATGCTCCCATGGTGGCTCATAACCATTGTTAGGGCATTCTGTGCTGCAGTTCCCGATAGGACATGTTCCAGTCCTGGATGAGCTGGGGCATCTGTTTTGCCTTATCTCGTACTTCAAAGGCAGACATTCTATTAATATTGGAAATCTTTAAGGCTTCGCCAATATCCTCCATTGACTAGCAGAAATCATGAAGCATATCTCCTACTTCATTAAGCCAGTTGGTGCGAGACCCGGAAGAAGAGGAATCCAGCAAATTCAGAGGACCTACACATGTAAAGCAAAAGTCAGAAATATATCCGAATATAAAGTTAGAAATAGTAATGGTTAGAGACATAAAAACATTCTGAAGATGGCATCATCAACTTTGGTTTTCTCCGCCCGAAGACTCTTGAGTTCGTCCCAGAGAGCTTGGGTGATGTCCTTCTCCCAGGCCAAATCGTCTGCGAGATCCAAGATTTTCTTTTCCTAGATAGCAATCTTACGATCATGTCCTTCGGTGGCCATGTTTAATGATTCAAGAATGCTGTGAATACTGTGCTCATGATCCAACTTAAGCTCATCCAGCTCTCGCCGTAAATTGGCATTCTCCACCTCCAGGGTTTTGAAATTCTCGGCCTCTTCAATCATTTTGCATGATTGTTTGACTAGTTCTGTAACAAAACAAAACAGTCGAATAAGAATTCGACTATGAAAACAAAAGAGCAAGTATGAGGACTGAAATGATTACCTTCAGCTTCATCCTTGGAAATCTTCAGTTGAGCATTTTCGAGGTAGAGAGCTCTGATCTCTCTCCACTTATTACAGATAGCCTTAGCAATTCCTGGTTATAAGCATTAACTTTCTGGAAGTCAGAATAATACCAAGAGTTAGAAGTCTACTAAAGACTCGGGTTAATATTTTAACTAAGTTAAATATCAGCACGAGCCTTGGGGGCTATACTAGTACGTTCTTTGGTATCCTATGAAAGCATAAATCCGGATTTCCTATGCAACTTCATGCTTGGGGGCTAGAGGATATGATATGAAGGAAAGTAAAAGCAAGAGTCAAATTTCAACTTACATAAAGTTCATGGGTTAGCTTGCTCAGACTAATGGTCACCTCAGAAGAAACCTGCTAGCAAAGCCACGCCGGCCTTTAGCTTGTCGTCGCGAAGAGGAACTTGGTCAAGCAGCTAGGAGAGTTTTATGTCCTCGGTTTCTTGCGCCTCTTCTTTGGCAGTAATGTTCCGGCTCTCCAAGCATTATTGAGCCAACTTTTGGATCTTTTTTGCAGTTTTCTGAGTAATGCCAAGTTTGGCGATAACTGGAGTGATGAGAAGGTTGTCTGCAACCCTTCGAGACTTCACCCTTATGAGTTATCGAATCACTCATGGTGATGTCGGTCTGCGAGCCAAGGTTCGCTGGATCAGAAACCTAAGTCGGATCTTCTGTAACATAAGGAGATGAAGTAACCTTCAGTGTTGTAGAAGGCGTTGGGGTAGGAGTCAGAGACGGAGCAACATGCAAAGTCAAATTTAACTTTGACTAGCACAGAGGCTTTGTCAGGATTCCCTTCCTCTTGCCCTTGACGAGCTGTTTAGCTCTGAAGAAGTGATAATACAAGATCATTACTCTTCAGAAAGAATAAAAGATAAAATATAAGACATTGTGAAGAAAGGTACATCTTCACAACAGGCACTTCTTTCGTGCCAATGGAAACAGTCGGAGCTTTTGGCTTACGAGTGAGAGCATCCGGCAGAAGTACAAGTTCTCCTTCCTCCTGAGAAATCTCAGGAGGATATCCCTCAAGAGGAGCAAGATCCAACTCAGGGAGGTCAGCAAGTTGAAAGAAGAATCACCTCAATATTGTGAAAAGTTGTAACAAAGTACGAATGAACACATATTTGAGTATAAGAGAAACTGCTGCAAAACTTACTGGTGTCACGGGATCATCAGCCGTATACATATCCAGAGAGATATCCAGAATCTTCCTCTCGATCCGCTCTTTGATAAACCATTTGATCTGGGACTCGTAGTCCTTTTCTGAATATGACGTTGAGCAGATCCGAAGAGAATCCGTCTTGATCTTGGTGATCGTATGCATGAGCCGATCACCATGGTGTTGGAGGGGCTAAATCCGGTGCGCCAGCCAACAGTGAATTAAGTCGGATCCTTTCAGACCCCTGTGCTTCATCAGGTACTCGATCCGCCTCTTAGCGACAACCAGATCATCGGTGAGAGCCGGAGCTTCCGTGTCCTAGGACTCTTGAGGTGTGACGGCATCATCGACGAAAGCCGGTAAAGCAATTTCTTTGCCATGAGCCGATTTGTCCTTATGATACAATAACACGGACGGCCATTTCTTCACGGACTCACTAGCCTTAATTCTATGATAGACCCGCTCTCTCCTAACTATGAGGCTAAGAGTTCCGGTAATATAAGGATTACTGGAAGTGATGGAATTTCTCAGGGTATCGAAGTAGTACCGGAATAAAACAAGACTCGGCCTTATTCCGACATACCCCTCACACAAAGATGCATAAGAGCTCATTTCTAAGATTGAGTTCAGGGGGAAGTTGTGGAGTTGAACTCCGTAGTAATCTATAACCTCAGAAAAGAAATCTGAGGGAGGAAAACTCAAACCTCTGTCGAGGTGGTTGTCGAAGTGCACTCGCTCGTTGGTTCCACGAAAGGCAGACCCACCAACGATCGAGCTGTCAGGAATGTCTGTCAGTGACGTGACTTGACCTTGACGAATGTCAGGTTACGTCAGAGACCAAGTTTCGGCTTAGTTTGAAATTCAAGCCAGAAACCCGAATAATGTACTCATAGGCCCGGCTTATTTTTAAGACTCGGATCCTATCCTTTCTTTTGAAGTTTCAGGAACCCTTCAAGATTCTGCAAGCCGAACATGAATCAAGCTAGATGATGGTGAAATCCGACTCTAGATCTTGGAGGCTTCCCGGGGCTGTTGTTGGGGATATACTTTCTAGGTATCCTTAGTGTGCCTCACTGACTAGGGTGGCCCACTTAGGGTTAGATCTTTGCTTCACGGGCTGCCCAGTTAGGGAGAATAGACGGAGTCCAGCCCAGCTACGGGAAGGCCTAGAAGACTTACTGACATAGACAAATAATGTTACTTGTAGTTCAAGATGTACTCTGTAACCGACTCTTAGTCGTAGCTGGATAGGTATCTCCTATAAACCCTAGGCGGGATATCTATATAAGCCATCCTAGGGACCAGCCTTTAGGCCACCCCACAATAGTCTACAATCTCAACTCGCACAGGCGAAACCCTTGTAACCCATATACCGGCTCTGCCGTATTACTGGATCGCTAGCAGGAGTAGGATTCGTCCAAATCCGGCGGATTCGAACCTGTGTAAACTTGTGTACTCACCATCCTAGAACACTATACATCTCACACGTCTCTCTTCCACACGCCTCGAGGACCCCCTCATGGCGGACTTGTCCTCAATCCGACAACACATTGTAAAATAATGGAACCAAGAAATGGATCCCACTTTGTAGAAAACAAAATATAGATATACAAAAGAAGGAGAGATAGAGTAAGGTAATATCAAACAACACAAGGTAGAAACAACAAGATACAAATCGAATAAGGCATGACAAGTGCAACATTTTGAATATGATCCATGCAATGTCGCATGATGACATGAGCATGCTATCATGATGATGCACAAAGTTAAAACAATAAGCGATTTTCTAGTAGTAGTTTTTACGGTGGTGCTACAATTCGACACCACTAACAATGGATCTCGCCCTCGAGATCCGTCTCATGGTTCGGGAAAGAAGGCCGACGATCTAAATCTTCTCACTTTGTGTAGATCCCCGTGACTCCACTAACAAGGGTTCTATTCTCCATCTTGAAATTGCTGACACCATCGACAAGGGTTGTTGCTCACGTCCGTCAAATAAAGCAGTAAAGCATGACATAAGTACATGATACTAATAACACCTCAAACTAGTTTGTGGCCTCCAGTACAGTACTTTGAAATCAGGTAGTAAACCGATGGGGTGCCCACACATCCACATGTGGTTAGCGCGCTCAATATCGGAACAGGTGTCAAGAACTCGGGTCCTAGGTGGACACAAGTGGGCGGTTAAAAACGAAATATTTACTATTACCCACCGGTGCCTCTGCATTATATATATTTCTATCATTTTAGTTAACGTGTTATAATGAAAACCATAATCATCTCCACCATTAAGCATGTGCCAACCTTCCATCAACGATAGAACGACAACGACGTGAGGCAGCACCTGAGCAAATAACTACGACTCGCAAGGCCGACTGTCTATCAAACAATAGGCAATAGGATGTGTCCAAGGCAATATAGAGGCTGTAAGGAATATAAATGGTGCACAGAAACTAAAGCATCACAACACAGATAGCAATAGATCAATAGGAGGAAATAAAGACTATAAAAGCAAAATAGGTAGAAAGGGGAAGAATGCTCGCCTAGAAACATTGCCGAAGATACATTATCCGAAGAACTTGTCGACACTTGTATCCACTCAACGGTCTAATCGTGAAGAAGCAAAGCACTAAAAAAACACCGGATGTACTATTTAATACTGCGTCAAAGGATCGAGCATGATGCATGTAGGATACATAACATGTACGATGCGACCAGACAATATTAAGCGGAACCAAGGTCCTAACAATTAATTATATAGTTTAACTTGTTTAGTTACCTCGTAGTTTAAATATTAAAATAACAAGGCAAAACATGGCATCGGTTAGCTACACAATTTAAATGGAACCAGGATAATATTTAAATAATATCCCTCACAGTCCCTACGTCATATATTAGGTGATATGAAAGGCTATACCCAAAACACATGATGCATGATGTAAACAGGAACAAGGATGACATATTCATGATCGATGCATTTTTTAAAAATTCCTATATAGCACTTTTGGTTTAGAGATCCAGCTCAAAACTTACATAATAAACTAAATTGTTTTGGATGAGAGGCAAGTAGATAACCAGTGAGCTTATGATTCCATTTTTAGAAAAAAAGGAACGCGCACAGTATTAAGAGACAATTGTACTGCGACATCTGCATAGCTCAAACAACAAAAACAAATCCTGGATTTTTAATGCTTGACGGTGATTCAAACTCTGGCTATTGATTTGTACAGGGAGAGAGCACACTGGTCAGACTACACTCCGTACTAGATCATATAGGCGCGCGTTGCCGCACCCCGTCCATTAGGACAATAGATTATTATGAATTGATGAAAATATATTCGATAGCATGTTCCAAAGTATCAAGTCATGTTTTAGACTATATTTGATAATGTATGCTCTTATAAGAGCAACTTGCATATACCCCTATATGGTGAAATTCATTTGCATTTTAAGCTAAAATTCTTCATTGGTTTATTATTAGTTTATTGGAACGATAGCATGGAGGGTCAACAAAGAGAGAATATGTGTGATATGTGAATGTTCTACATTGTTCAAATTATTTTTAGAATCATTAATCTTTATCCTTAATACTATTCTTCTGTTCTGATTGTTTTTTCACGAATGATGATTTCAAAGATGGGAAAGAAACTGAATACAAAAATCGTGAATCATTGTAGTGAGAAAGGAATTGACGCATGTGTAATACTGTAAAATACATAGTTAACTACATCACATAACCAAAGAGACATGCCAAAATTTTCACAAAGTAAGATGGCATCAAAATGGAAATGAAGATATTGTTCTAGATATGCCTTGATTAACTATTTCACCGACACACAAAAATAAAGTAATATATATACTATCATAATTTTAGAATGAGTCGTTTGATTTACAAAAGAAGCACACCAGTCTAACGCTGAAGAAATCAGCCAAAACAGTGCAGAAATCAACTCAAACGGGCCAAATCCAAGCCCTATGGAAATAAATATCAGTGGCACGGAGTTCGGAGAAGATTCTCCCGCCCCGTCACCGTGATCGACCTCGGAAAATTTACAATGGTGCAAGTGAAATGGATATAAGTATAGCAATGGCAAACATTTATAATAATAAGGCGTATACTATTAAGCGAAATTAGTGATGTAATTGAGGAACTCACCTGTCTAGCAGCCATTGGTAATACCAAGTCCAACAAAATCAACCAGATGAAAATTCAACCAATCACCAGGAAGCAATAGAATGTAAGCAGCTGAGCTAGAACAAGCAGAACCTATAGAGAAATATATTTGTGATTTAGAAAAGATGACAATTGTTATCTAAAGAAGATGGGTATTTTATTTGGAAATAGAATCAACCTATCAGACCACCATTAGACCTGGAATCTGCTATCGAGTGGGAGTAGCATGAGCAAAAACTGAGGTAAGAGATTTTATAGAACATGCAGGCAGTGTAGTAACGTACCATAATCATCTACCACCGTCAATCTATGCACCATGGCTGCCATTAGGGATTTGCAAGAACTGAAAAAATAACACGGTCATAAAGATCAATTAAGACCGGCGCATCAGGTCGCCATGAATCGGGAGGCGAGGGCAGGATCTATACCGCATCCGCAGGAGAGATTGATGGACGCTCCAAATTCTGGCATGCGTTCGAACGGGTCGAGACGTGTGCATGTGGTCTCGGTCGGTCGAATCTCGATTGGAGTCTGTTGCATGTCCGCTCTAGATTTCGGCCTGCGGCCCAATCGATCGGGAGGTGTGTGTCTTGTCAGGGTGGTCGAATTTACATTGGAGTCTTCTGCCGCATCGTGTGTCCTCTTCAAAAGAAATTCTGGTGGTTCCGTATGAGCAAGGAGACCCGAATTCGATTGGAGTCTGTTGATGCATGTGTTCTGTTCAAAAAAAATCTGGTGGTTCCGAACGAGGAGACCCGGTTGTCGAAAGGTGGAGTAGAGCGGGCCAAAATAGATAGACATTCTAGCCAAATTAAGCATAGAAAGTCTTTTTGATGTCCAGAGAAGCGTCCCTAAGGAATAATTTGGCCCACGCGGGATCTGAGGATCATCCAACGGCTAGAATGACGTGGGGGCACGATCAGACGACCAAAAATGCCCAGTTAGTGGGAGGCCTCCTTTTTGAGTCAGTTTTAATATCCCTAATTGTACAAGATGGAGGCGCTGATGATTTTGAATCGGCCAAGAATAAGTTTGCATGGATAAAAACAGTAGAAAACAGAGGGGTTTCAGAACTGCAGCTGGGATCCATATAGACTGGAGGACGAGCAGGCAAGGCACTAGGCTGCGGTCAGATATTGGTGCAAGAGGAATGGTGCGGAGTTGTATCAATTAACTCCGGGTCGGGGAGCTGGCTTCAGACATTGCTAGAGAAATAGAGCAGGTCGACCATGAACGACGCCTGGGCTAAATGCAACAACGACATAACATAAACTGTTGGCCGCGACGTGCGTGTGCTTGCTGGGGTGATACGTGTGCGTGTGCATGCTGCAACGGCGCAAGAGCAAGCCACACGGAGCAGGGAACGTGTAGGTCCTAGACAGTTTATCCATGGCGGACCTAGCTCGGACGGTAGCGGATCACTATGTAGAGAAGGGGAAAACAACAAGGAAGGAGTGGAGGAGAAGCAGCATGTGTCACTGCGTCTGGTTGGAGGTCTTGTCAAGATTGGCAGCAAACCGGAGAGGAGGTAGAGTAAGCAAACGATCATAGACGACAATGGCCGCGGTCCTTGGTGGCGTTTCAGGAAGCCACGGCTCCTGCGCTTTAGCACAGAGAAAGAGGGTGACCTCCTGGTGCTCTCCCCATGCTCAGCTTGGCTGGTGATCCCCATGGCGACGACACGTTCGACGAAGACGGTGCCAGAGCTCTTGGCTTCATATTTTTGTGGATGAAAAGTAGAGGAAGGAGGGCAAACTGCGAGGTAGAGAGAGAAAGCGGGGGCGGGCCAAAATGGAGAGGGGGAGCTAGGATTTGATGGGGTTTTGCGGGGGAAAAAGGAGGCTCACATCTAGCCTGTCCATCATGGTGACAACTATAGGAGGGTACCTGTAAGGCTGGACGCGAGCCAGCTCGGGCTGGGCTCGATCCGAGCTGCCTTTTGTCCCGAGACAAATTGGCTCGGCTCGGGCTGCCTCGTTGGGCCTTCGGTCCAGCAAAACTGGCTCGGCCCGAGTTGGCCATAAACTCGGTCCAGACCGAGTACAGAAAAACTCTCTCCAGATCAAATTTGTGCACAGAATTAAGCAAGCAGACGTTCAATTTTTTTGATAAAAGTTCACAGAGTAATAATTCAACTATGTATGAATCTATTCCAACGAAAATAATCAACAATCAGGAACCTCCAAATGTCACGTGTCTTTTCACTTACAGTAACATTACTGTAAGGTAAAAGGACATGTCCTGATCTTCTTCCAGTTGGTTTTTTGGCACAAAAAACTGAACATGAATAATAGTTTGATAGATAATAGAGAATCAAAAGTTCACAGCATGTCGATATCAACGCGCGGTTACAAATTCGATGTTCGAACACAAATCAAAATAAACATTCACTTCCAATGTTTATAAGTTCCAATGCAATAAAACAAGTACCAATGATAGCAAGATCATCATCCATCTCTAATCTTCAAACCCATTGTCCATCAACATCCACATGACATGAAAGTCTACAAGTAACAATAGGTTTAGTTGATATTTTTGCCCATATGTCAAGCATGTAGTAAATATATATACTTACCAATTGTTGTTATTCAACTCACTCCTAGGCAACTTGACGGACTCTACATTTTCCTCCTCATCATCCTCCTTCTCCGAAATTTTGTGAAGTTAGCAACAAATTTGTGGATCATTATGTGGAAATAAAATCCGAGATAGAGATCATACCATGACATTCAAGTCACTATGGGAACCCTTAATATAACTTGCACCACACACCGATGCCTCCACCATTGTAGGTTTTAGAGAACTCCTATAGTCATCCAAAACCCTTCCAACGGTGCTAAAAGTTGATTCCGAAGACACGAAACTAGCCGGGATTGTCAAGAACCACTTCGCCACCTTTGCCAACACTGGGTATGTAAGTGAGTTCACCTTCCACCAATCAAGCAAGATGAATTTAGGGTTCGGATCCTCAAGCGCGTCTTCTAGGTAGTTTCTCACTTCACTCTTTGATGATGTAGTTTTTGTGTTTCTTTGGTGGGCTTGAAAGGAACTATCTAATGCGGGCATTGAGCTACTTGTAATGCAAACATTGGATGATATGGGGGCAGATTTCTCGGCTTCTTTCTTTGCGGTATCAAACTTGTCAAACAAATCCTCCAACTTGATGGCTTGATGGCTCCCACATGTAGTTGAGATCAGATTTGGCATAATCCTTTAATGCCTATTTATATGGAAGGCCAATAGCTATCATCTTGTAGGTAGAACTCCACCTTGAACAAACATCTAGGGTCAAGTGTGCACCAATTGTGAGATCTAAACCTCGGCAAATCTCAACAAACCTGTGTAGGCGACGAGTTGACTTCCTGAAGTACATCACCGTCTCCCTTAAATTTGTTATCAAATTGGCCATACATGCTATCCCATCTTGAACCACCAAGTTGATAATGTGTGCACAACATCGAACATGGAAATAAGGCTCCCCAAATTGTTTGCATTGCCGGAAAGTGAACTTTGACTTCAAATATTTCACAACAACATCATTGTTTGAAGCATTGTTGAGTGGATGGATATCACCTTGTTCTCTATCTTCTATTCATTCACATAATCCCAAACAACGTCTGCAATAACATGTCCAGAGTGTGGTGGATCACAATCCATGAAAGCAAGAACACGAGTCTGCATCTTCCATTCCTCATCAATGTAGTGTGCCACCACACACATGTAAGCTATGGTCTGATTACTAGTCCACAAATCTGTAGTGAGACTAATGTAGTCCACATCCTGGAGTGCTACTTTAAGCTTCTCCTTTTCTCTCTTGTAAACCCTCATGCACTCGGCTCGGATTCCCTTCCTTCCAATGGGTTGATAGAGTGGATTCAAGTACTTCAAGACAATGTTGAACCATTCATGCTCCACCATTCTGAATGAGTACTCATGGACCATTACCATCCTAGCAATGAGATCCTTCACAATAGCCTGCTCAAACCCAACATGTCCATGAGCTCCATGAGTTGTTGATCCAGAAATATTTGCATTGATGGGCTTGAAACTTAGACGATTCTGGATCAATTGGCTCGCAATCTTTGCGTTGAGTTTTTTGTACTTTCCATTCCAATGCCTATTGAGTGTTGATGTGCTTGAACCTTGAATATATGCATATTCCTTAGTGCAATGGACGCACCTTGCCTTCAATAATTGAGGCCCCTCTGGGTTATTTTCATCAACCACATACACCTTCTCAAAATACTTCCAAGCTTTTGAATCCTCGGCTCCACTTGATTCCTTCTTTCTTTTATTCTTTCCCTTTACTCTTCCATCATCTTCTCCTAAACCAATATCAATACTTGGTGTCTCTACTTCATCGGTTTGAGGAATACCATGAACATCCTCTTCGGACATGTCATAATTATTGTCATAAGAGTTTTCCGCGTCATCATATCCATTATCACCGGGCACATATAAATCTTCTTGATCCTCATCACCAACTTATTGATCCTCCACTTCCTCATCCATATCCTCTATCTCCTCTTCCTACTTGCTTAAAAGAAACAAATACTTGCATAAGAACATCACTACTTGCATAAAATAAAAGAATACTTGCATACAAGAAACATATACTTGCATCACTACTTCCATTTGCATCATTTAACCACATTTGCATGCACCAAGAAACTAAAATAGAACATTACTACTTATGCATACAAGAAATCAATATTTCCATACAAGAAAAATTACTAGCATACAAGAAGCAAATAATTGCAATATATTACATTTGAAAAATCCATTCGCGTCATTTAACCACATTTGCATACACAAAAGTATTAAAATAGAACCAAAAAATAATTCACCACTGGTGCCGGTGTCATCGAGGACTAGGTGCGACCAGCGGCACGGCCGACAGCAACGATGTGGGTAGGGAGACGACGAGGCGGAGGGGGGTGTCTTAGCAGCGATGCAATACTCGGGTTATCGTCCGAGCTCAACCTTCCATGTACGCCCAACTTCTTCTTCGTAGGTGCCATTGGGTCGCCATAAAGAGAGGGCAGAGGCTTCTGCTTCTTCGGTTCCATGGTGCTGCCGGGAAGCTGTGTGGTCGTCGGCGGCTCGACCAGCAGGCGACCAGGACGTGCAGCGGGGACTTGGGCGTGCGCAAGGGTGAAAGAGCTCGGGCGCCGCATGGGGAAATGGACATGGGCTTGCGCGCGGGGGCGGAAGAGCTGGGGGCGGCTAGAAGGGGGCACGCCGCCTCATGGGTGTTGCGGCAGCGGCATCCAGCACTGACGAGGGCCACATCGTGGCGGTGGCGGAACTGGAGGTCGGGGGAGCCTGGAGACGTACGTGAGATGAGGCTGCCAAGTGGAGCGAGCGACCGTGCCGCCCTAACGGGCTGGAATCTGCAAAAGCCCATCCCCGGACCTCCCTCTCTCCTCGATCTATCGCGGTTCGTTGGGCTAGACCGAGCCGACCCGCACGAGCTTTTGGCTTTCCATGGTCCTAGTTTTTGGGCTCGACTCGGTCACTGCCCTTCCCGGGCCGAGCCAAAAGCTCACCGGCTCATGTGCAGCCTTAGGTGCCTGGATGAGCTTCCGTATAGTTCGATCAGGAAGAAGAACATAGGGGCATCAGGAAGATAAATAATAGATGGGTCAGGTGGCTTAGATGGCTATACATGGAGATGAGTCAAGAGAAAAAAAGGCCATAGAAAGCCACATCTGAAAAACTCTCTCTTTATTATTTTCTAATTTCATTTTTAATTGTTTACTTCCAAATTCAAAGCAAAACACATCTCAAACCTTTTTGAATATTTAAAGGGGGTTTGAACAACAAGGAGAGAAGGAGGGAATATCAGGGGAAAAAATGCCCACAACACATGTTTAACTTGGGCATTTGTACTAGATTAAAGATTAGGGTTTATTAAATGTAACAAAACCATTATAAAATAATGGAACCATGAAATGGATCCCACTTTGTAGAAAACAAAATATAGATACACAAAAGAGGGAGAGAGAGAGTAAGGTAATATCAAACAACACAAGATAGAAACAACAAGATACAAATGGAATGCAACATGACAAGTGCAACATTTTGAATATGATCCATGCAATGTGGTATGATGATATGAACATTCTATCACGATGATGCACAAAGTTAAAACAACAAGCGATTTTCTAGTAGTGGTTTTACCCGTGGTGCTTCAATCATCATAAAGGAGATGCTAGATCTGATGATGGTGGAGAAGACATGGACATGCATACATCGCTAACTTCAGCTTTACCAGGCCCTCATGTTCAAGAATTTCTCCTCAAGGAGACGAGCAACACCAAAGCTGCTGCCAGAGAGAAAGCCAAGCTGGCGCAAATGGATAAAGACGGGATTACTCTGTTGTATCCTGGGTGCCGGCCCGAGCATACACACCTGAATGTAACCCTCAAGGCTCTTGAGATGAACTGGCAACACAAATGGACCGATGTGAGCTTCAACCATATCATGGAATTCTGGCATGATATACTTCCTGAGAGGAACACATTGCCAAGAGGTATCGATGAGGCCAAGAAAGTCGTGTGCCCTCTCGATTAACCACACGTCAAATACCACACGTGCATCAATGACTGCGCACTTTATTGGGGCGAGTACAAGGATAGAACCACATACCCGGTGTGCGGCCATGCACGATACAAGAGAGGGAACAAGAAAGTTCCTCAAAAAGTGGTACGGTACTTTCCTATCACTCCCCGTCTGCAGCGGTATTTTGTAGACCCTAAGGAAGCGAAGCTCATGCAATGGCACGCGGAAAGGAAGAATCCCGAAGATGATCTTGAGAAGGGAAAGATCCTGACACACCCTGTAGACGCTAGCCAGTGGCACGCATTAGACACGGAGTTCGAAGATGAGTTTGGGAACGATGCCAGGAACGTTATGCTGGGTATGAGCACCGATGGACTTAATCCCTTTGGCGACTAGAGTAGCACGCATAGCACCTGACCCATGTTTGTATGGACGTACAACGTCCCCCTGTCTATGAACAAAGAAAACATACGTACACATGAGTATTCTTATTCAAGGGCCGAAACAACCGGGTATCGACATGCATCTGTATCTCGGGTTGTTGAAAGAGGAGTTAGCCACATTGTGGGAGACTCCAACCCGTACATGGGACGCCTACACACGAGAATACTTCCCTCTAAGAGCCGCATTGCTCATGATGGTGCAGGACTATCCTGGTTTGCCATATGTATCGTGCTGGGTGAACCACAGACACGATGCATGTGTCAGGTGCATGGAGAAAACCGTGCATATGCAGCTATCGAAGGATCCCGGGTCTTCAAAAACCGTGTTCCTAGGGATTCGAAAGTGGTTTGCCGCGGATCGCCCGTGGAGAAAACACGGAGATCTGTTCAATGGTGAGAACAAGCTCGAAACAGCCCCACCTAGGAGGAGTGGCGAGGATATCAACGACTTGCCAGAAAAATGGAAAGAATGCCCTGCGCCGGGAAAGAAGCATCCAAGGACAAAGCCGCTGTTGGGTGTATGGAAAGTGAGGTCTGTTTTCTCGGACCTACCATACTAGAAATACCTTCACACGCCACATAGGCTTGACCTCATGCACATCACGAAGAACGTGTGCGAGAGTCTGATTGGCACGATTGTCAACATACCGGAGAGGACCAAAGACGGGCTGAAGGTAAGAAACGACCTGATCAAGCTGGGAATCAAGGAAGAACTTAATGGAGGATGCCCTGATGATGATGACGATGAGGATGATGCTCATAGGCAAGAGACTCATGTTTGTCACAAAAGGGCAAAGAGGAACGAGTACTACTGCCCCCTTCTTGCTTCACTATGTGTGGGGAGGTGCTCCAGCAGTTTTTCAACGTCCTCGTCGGAACCAAACTTCCTATCAGTTACAGAGGGAAGATATCACAATATCTGGATGAAACAAAGAAGAGGTTCTCCGGGATGAAATCTTACAATTGCCACGTGCTGATGACGCAAATACTTCCAGTTGCGACCCAAGGGATAATGGATGAGCACGCACGTGAGATGTTGTTTGGCCTCTGCAACTTTTTCGATGTCATCTCTAGGAAGTCGATCAATGTGAAGCAGCTCGACAGGCTACAAGAAGAGATCGTCGTGATACTATGTGAGCTCGAGATTACTTGACCCCGCGTTCCATGAAATCATGGTGCATCTGCTGGTCCACCTCATGGATGATATCATCCACCTCGGGATGCTATTCCTACACTACATGATGCCATTTGAAAGGCTGAAAAATATTCTCAAAGGATTCGTTCGCAACAATAACTGTGCGGATGGAAGCATAGCCAAGGGCTTCCTAACGTACGAGTATATATCATTGTGCCAGGATTATCTATGAAATGAGGACGACGATGACCTAGTTGGTCTGCCAATCAGGAGGCACCTCGGGAGGCTCGATGGATATGTTCACCACGAGGGCCATGCCCCAATGCATATCATCTTCACTGGTCAACAGACAGACTTTGATAGGGCACACTGAGTTGCGGTACAACACATAGATTTGGTTGAACCATGGGTGCTAGAGCACAAAATCTTAACTAAGAAGATGTTCAGGGACATGGACCGACGACGAACAAAGGGAGACATGACTAGAGAGCACAACTCTAGCTTCACGTGTTGGTTCAAGAAAGAGCTACTCCAGCTTCATCATGGTAAGATGCCTTCTAGGGATGAGGGAAAAATCATATTCACCTTGTCACAAGGCACCGCGATGAACATGAGGACCTATCAGGTGTACGACATCAATGGTTACACATTCTACACCTAGGAAAAGGACAAGAACAACGAATATCAGAACTCGGGAGTCATGATAATATCCTACGCGGATGAGGAATCCACTATCAAGGAGAGATTCTTTAGTAGGATCAAGGAGATCTGGGAACTCGACTACCGTGGAGACTAGATTCCGATGTTCCGGTCAGATGGCCAAGAGCATCAAAAAAGAAGGCCGGTATTTCACCACGGTAGTTATACCTGAAGCCAAATCATCGAAGGTGTCTGGTGCGAACGTCCAGGAGAAAAATGACCCATGGGTACTGGCTTGCTAGGTGGATCAATGATTTTACATTACCGACACTGTAAGGCCTATCCATGTTGTTGTCAGGAGGGGAAAAGGAGCATCATCGGAATGGAGGGAGCAGCCACCAGCAAGACTTCGACAAGTACGGTGATCCAAATATAGAAGAGGAATTCAAAAAGTACTTTGTGAGGCCTAGTGCTGCATCAGGAAGAAGAAAGACCACCCTACCCATTAAAGGATGTTCGTACACGAGAAGAAATCCCCATGTTCCTGGACTAAATTATTCAACTACGACAAAGAAGGGAAAGAAGATCGCCATGACAAGACGATGCTAGCTTGTTCGGAATCGACATCGCAAGAAGTGACTTTTTTGGGTGTGATGTGTGTGTGCGTGCATTAAGTCGACGAAACTATACATGATATATGTGTTTTTTTAAAACAATAATCATATACATGATTCGTGGTTTTTTGGAATATTTTTTGTCTACTTGCAATTGTATACATGTGTTTTTGCTTTTATATTTGTAAATGTTGAATTGTTCATATTTTAAAAATACTACATAATTATTTTCTAATGAGTAAGTATTACTAGGCCAAATAGTAATTCCAAACTTTGTTCAATATATTTTTAATTTAAAGAAAAAAATGGGGGGGGGGTCCCACGATTCGAACCAAGTGCCTAGAAGTTCAAACCAACCAACCCCTCGTAGTAACCCGTAGGACATGTAAGTGTTGTTGTCAACACTGCACCACACGTCATTTTAAGCTAAGTGCCCCAACTCAGTGGCACATCATGAATCAGTGTGCCACGGATAAGTGCCACTGAGTTTGGGCACTTAGCCAAAATAACACGCGTGCCCCCTTCTCCCCTTGTTTCCTCTCTCGTTCCCTTCCCTTCCTCTCTTCCCATTAGCCGAAATAACCACCGGCCGGCGAGACGATCCCACCACCACCAGAGAATACCACCTACCACGCATCACCCGCCACCGGAGAAGACCACCTGCGACGCGCCGCCCGCCACCAGAGAAGACCACCTGCCATGGTCCGCTAGTGGAGAAGACGACGCCCACCACCTGTCACACGCCGCCAGGACATGCCACTGTCCGCCACCACCTGCCTCCGTCCACCACCTGCCAGGTTTGAGGCTCGTTGTCCCTCCCCCCTCCCCTCTCGCCTCTCTTGCTAGGGTTTGGGTTCCAGGCTAGGATTAGGGTTCCTAGCTATTTCCTGCTCGTTCTTCCATTAGGCTTCCTAGCTAGGGTTTGGGTTCCTAGCTAGTTCCTACTAGGGTTAGGGTTCTAGGCTAGGAGATGGTTTTAGCCTAGCACTCTCTTCTCAATGGTCTTCATGCCTAGAGCAGATGATTGTGGCTGCTCTTGTGTTTGCATTGAGAACACAGCTTAACCTTGGTACATTTCTTCATTTGATACATATTCTAACATTTTTTCATTCCCATCATGAGTGTGCATGGAGATATCGTGCCCCCATTTTCCAGTCACTATTATTGTGCATGGAGATGAGTGTGGCTGTTGATAGTTTTTTCATGAGATCCTCATTATTTTCTTGGGGTCCATCTATCTTTCTATATGTGATAGAAGGTTTTCATTTTGGCCATAAAATTGATGTCTCAAAATCTCCCTTTAGATAAAAAGATTTAAAAAAATTTCATGAGGAACAATTATGTATTTTTTGATACCCACTATGCTGATCATGGCCGAGTATGCAGTTTTCATCTAGTTTATTGGTTGATTTCTCTAGTTCTTCTGAGATGAAAATCTCTATTCTTTTAGCACTAGCTTTGTTTAGATTTTAACTATTCTGAAAGACAATGGAATTCATGATTTACTACTTTGTATCAGTTTTTCCTTTATGTTTCTTCTGTATTTCTGAATGGCCTACTGGCTGATGCTTTAAGTTCTAGGCACAACTGATCCCAAAACTGAAAATGGTATCGCACAGTTCATATATAGGGCCTAGTATATCCTTCAAATACTATCTTGTTTGTTGTTAATTCGTTTGTTGTATCATGATTTGAGCCTGCCAAATGGTTAGAATGTTTACCCTTGGTTTAGCAGTTTGCACTTTGCAGTCAAATTGCAGTTTGCAGTGAAGTACCATGCTTATTAGCTGCTGTAAAATAAACTTAACCAAGAACTATGCTTCATACTATGGTGAATTCATATTTTAACTAATTCTCACAACTGTGCTTGATTTACCTCCTTTTCCCTTCTTCTTTACTTGGTATTGCCCAAACTAAACTTGTGAATTCAAACCATAGCCTAACTAACTAATTCTATCTAATTATATACCTAACAAAACCCTAGCCCTACCCTTTTCCCATTCGGTTTGGCCAAGCCGAAGCCACACCATCACCAACCCCCACCCCTCTCTTGCTAACCTAAACCACCACCCCTCCCTAACCATGCCTACCCAAGGCCACCTTGGCCATGTGACCTTGTGCCATGTGCTTTCACCTCTCTCTAACAAAACCCACCTCCAACCTAAGCTACCCCATTTCTTTCTAAGCAAGAAGCTCACCACGCTACCTGCCTAGCTGTCCCTGGTTTGGTTGGATGCTCTGAAGTGGTTGGCTTGGGGTGGTAGAAAAAGAATAGAGAGGGGAGGAGGATAACACATGTTTGGTAGCTTTAAAAAGTAAAATGGGTGACATGAATAAAATACCAAATCAAAGTAAAATGGACACATACATATTCTCAAACACAATCATAGATTATTTGGAACCAAACACATACACATTATCCTGCTACAAGAACATACAAGTACTACTACAGCTCTAGGTGCTGTATTTTATTCATAGAACAAACTACCCTTCTTCTACCTGCTTCACCAAACTTCACCTTCTTCTTCTTCTTCAACATCTTGATCCTATCTTTGCAATACTCAATTCCTTTCTTAATCAATAACAACACACTAGCTACTTTTAGCTCAGGAAACAACCTTGATGGAACCTTTTTAGGCAAAGGAGCATTGCTTTTGAACAAACTTTTGAAAATGGCTTCATGCTCTAAGAATGTTGGATCATCTGGCACTGCTACCTCACCCAACTTCTCAAGTCCCCTATCAGCCTTCCACTCCTCCCTCTCTGCCTTGGTCTCCATAGCTGGAATGAAATGTCGATGCAGAGTGTGTTCGAGCTTTTATTGACATACAAGAGCACATGTGACAAGAGCATGCACACACAAGTAGAACAATGCATAGTTCAAAGATGCTCACTTGCACTTCAGCCAAATGAAAATAACAGTGACACATAAATGTAGCCAAAAATGGAAATTGTGCCTTTATTCCATTTGAGGCATCTATCAGGCATATATCACTTCGCCCATGCATGCTTTTGGACTGCTGCTGCTTTAGGAATGTAGGGTGGTAGAAGATTTAAATACTAAGCTATATTCTGCTGTTGCTTTAGGAATCAGTGGTGGTGGTGGTGGAAAGTTTGTGTATGGCAATCAGTTTGGTGGTGGACATTTTTTTGTCAGTTGTTGCAGGGATTCCAAACTGAGTGCCCGTTACTCCCGAAATGTTGATTCATTTCTGTTTCGGTGAGAAATGGGCACTCCTAGGTATCCTTTTTTAGGGTATGTGCTGTCGAACTGATCGATTTCTTGTACTAATTAGTTGCGTATACTTCTTTAGCGCAAAGATGTCAAGTGGACCATTCAACAATGGGGCCGGCCCTTCGAAGCATATGATTGTCAAAGAATAAGCCAAGGAGGCCAACATGATGTTTTGGCGGTTTTCCAAGAGGGCGGAGGAGGAGCAGGAGATAGCTGCCATGGACGATGACAAAGAAGATATAGAGCGTGAAGACGATGCTAGAACGAGTGATGGCGACAAAGATGACACCACTGATGCCGGCGGCAAACGCACCAATGGCGCTGAGGATGACACCATTGATGCCGGCGAACGCACCAACCCCGGTGGACAGACGGATGGTGGTGCCGCCCCTATAGCTAAGAAGAAGGCCGTGAGGAAGAATCGGGACCCGCTAATGCTCGACACAGAGCGCGACGAGTTCACTGAAGTGACAGAGAGCGGTTCACCCATGGCACCTGCAGCCCTTGCCGCTGGGTATGGGATACAACTCGGGTGCATTGTACGGGATACCGTGACGGTCAACACGAGGAACCTCTGAGATCCCGGCAATGCGCATTTCGTCCAGCTCCTCATGCAGAAGCTTCATGGATGCTACAAGTTCCCCCACGATTATGACAACCTTGAGATCAAGAACAATGCGGTGAACGAGGCAGCCCTCACGAGCATCCTCTTGAGAAACTAGAGAACTCGGGTGAAGAAGCGGATAGACAAAAATGAAAGCTAGGAGGAGATTAAGAAGCACGAGCCACTGCTCGAACACGACGACTATCTCCTCTTCAAGGAGGAGTTGGAGATCGATACCGCAAAAGCTTGGGCGGCGTGGGGGAAGAAACTACGTGACCAAAACATAGGTAACCATCGGCTTGGGAGCAGTGGTTATAGAGGAATAAAGCATATTTGGGACAAGGAGGACGCCGAGCTTTGGAGTATTGGTAAACCATACATGTTTGAAAAATTCAAGGATGAGTAGGTGAGGAACTTTGTGCGGGCCCGCTACTTCCTGTACCCCATAACAAAGGAATTCAAAATCACAGATCCAGATGTGCTAGATTTCAAGTCGATCGGCGATCAATAATGAAGCCAAAAATATAAATGGGTTCACCTTCCTTTTGAAGAAAGATGAAATAGCGGCTATGGCAGGTTGCCCCACCACGGGGCTGTCGGAGCCGTGGGACGCTCCTTTCAACAGGGCGGTGAACACTGTCAAGAAGAGGCCCAAGAACATGAATATGACGTCCGGTGGACGTGTTCCTCGCTATGGGCTGACCAGGAAAGTCGGCGTCCACTTTAAAGAGGACTCAAAGACTAGAAAGGAGAGAAAGGACAAGGTGTAGGTTGAGCAAAGACGGGAGATCACAGGGATCAAGGCACAAGTGGCCCAATTGCCAGCGCAAATGGAGGAAAAGTTGGAAGCAAGGTTGCACCAGATCATTCCTCCATAGCTGTGGGAGGGTCTAGCCTAGTGGAATGCTGCGGGTGGAGTTGGGCCGATATTAGTGCCCCGTGTGTTCGGCAGCAACTCGGCCCATCACGTGTCGCCGGACTTGGTGACCCCGCCCTCCAACGACTTGGCGCAGCCGGTCGCATTGGTGAGCCCACCGGCGCCCAACACCAACACGCAGCCGGCGGTGCCCAACACCAACACGCAACCGGCGGCGCCCAACACCAACGTGTAGCCGGCATTGCTTCGTGATGCACCGGAGAAGGATGTGACGTAGCCCCGCGTGTCCATATTAGTCGAGCTTGATGCCCTCACCAAGGTAACTAATTGTGCTTCATCGTAGGCCTGACTTCATACACCATTGTTGGTCTTTGATCGACATCCATCTGATCATGATCCCCAACATGTTTTCCCGTGGGACGCTAATTACACATTACTACAGTATGTGGACGACATGCTAAAGGATGTAGCCAAGGGTAGTATGATTCAACTGAAGATGCTCATGATGCACAACAAGCCCATCCCTGCTGGCATGTCCAGGGTCACCTTGGTAAGGACGTTGAAGGATTGCGACGACATTGACGCCCCCAACCAACCTGAAGGAGCTGATGAGCATACAACCCTTGGAGGTTGCTATGGCTAGCCCTTGTTATGGCCCAAGTCCTAGATTCTCCTTGCTATGGCCAAGGAAGGGCGGCGCGCCACCGCCCCAACTAATAATACATGGCCACCAGTGTTCGTTGCCACCACCAAGAGGCATCAGTAGTTAGTCGCACACACGCCGTCGCCACAACTCGAGGACGTGCATCAGGATGCACCTCACTTCGCCAATGATGAGGATGACGTTGGAGTCTAGCTCAACACCATGGCCACCGACGGATTATACATGCCTCCTATTGGAGATCCAGCCTCCCGCGGTCAACAAGTCGGTCATCCCATGTCATGCATGCAGTGTCTGCACTTCGGCGGCCTTTATGATCAAGAGACACCTCCGGGTGATGCCGCTAGTCCACAACCCAAGCCGATGGTGGTCATCAGGCCCACCACACTCCACAAGGTGGACGAGGAGCAGTTAGGATGATCCACTGATCCTGTCAAGAAGACGAAGAAGGGCTGGAAGCATAGCCGGATCAAGAAGGGTTCAAGCCAGCCGCTTACAAAGAAGATACTCCGGGCTTAGGACGGCATGAGACAAGAGCCCCGTGATTTCAAGGCGCACATTGCGGGTAAGACAATTATAACTAAGGATATGCTCGAAGTCGCGGGTGGACCCATACAGAATATGAATTACTCAATTATGCACCTCAAGACCGCCCTTCTTAAAGAGAAGAAGCCCGGGTACCCGGTCTTCACATGCAAGGTGACATTAGGCCATGGCTTCATCGATCAAGCACCCATGGACATATTCTACATGCGGTATGAGGACATCTACAATCTGCTGCACTCGAAGCGGCTAGAATATAACTTGGTCTGTCTGTACTCGCTCAATATGGTGTTGAAGGCCAAGAGGGAGAAAACCTGAGGCATCGTGATAGTAGACCCCTACTACATGCGCAAGGTTGTCATGTGTGTCGTAAACATTATTAACGTCCATGGGCTAGTAAAAACCTTGACGGTTGATGTTGGACTTGCTTATATGATCGTCATCCATGCTATATTTTATTTTAAGTTTATGAATCTTTGCTAAATTTCTTGATCATGCAAACATGTTTGTAGTTTGTCATTCTTTTCGTTGTATAACATATACTACATTCCTTGTCTATGTATGCCTTGTTTATAGAGATGGCGAAGTTGTACGTGGTATAGAGGGGTCGGGTTCCAGGGGTCTACGACGAGTGGGAGGACTGCTAGGCACAAGTGAACAACTTCAGTGGCAACAACTAAAAAGGGTACAAGACAAGGGAGGTGGCAGTAGCCAAGTGGAGGAGACACATGCGAAAAAAGAACTGGATGAAGATCTTGATCATGGTCTCGGTGTTGCCCATCATCGTCGCCGTTATCCTCTATTAGATCATAGTCTAGGGTGATAGCTCTATTTGTAATGTGATGATCGAATTTGTAATGTGATCATCGAATTTGTACTACCACTTTGTTTAATAATCCAACTATTGAATTCATATTGATGTATATTACCACTTTGATCATTATCATCTCAGTTTTTGTGAATTGTTGTATAACTGATGTATATATATTGTATAACTGCTGTATAAAAGAAAAAAAATGCACTTGAATATTCAGTGGCGCACCATTTTTGAGCTCACTGGTGCATCGTATCCATGGCGCACATGTCCACAATGTGCTGCTAACACTATCCGTGGCGCACACATCTGGCGTGCGCCACTAAATCCAGAACCATCAGTGGCGTGAGGGCACATGCGCCACTGACTATATCCGTGGCGCATGGAGGGAAGGTGCGCCACTGACTATAGTATTATCTATGGTGCACAGGGACGTGTGCCACGAATAAATATTATATGTGGCATATTATCAGTGGAGCACGCCCCGTGCGCCACTGATTGCACTTTTCCTACTAGTGCATGTGTCAAATACAAAATCTTAAAAACACATAGGAATGCAACTATCGCATGGAATGGTTCACTAGTGTGACAGAAGTTACATAACCACATCCATTGGAGTGTGTGTGGTCATGTGGATCAAGGTGGTTTGGAAAAAACACACAAAATGACTCTAGTGGATCAAGCTGGTTTGGAAATGACACATGCAATGACTCTGGGGACTCCATGTGTGAAACCAAGGTCAGTAATCCCAAAAATACATAGGAATGCAACTGCCACATGGAATGGTGCACCAGTGTGATAGTAGTAGAATCACCACATCCATTGGAGTGTGTGTGGTCATGTAGATCAATGTGGTTTAGAGAATAACACATGCAATGAATCTAGAGTCTACATGTGTGAAACCATGGTCAGAAATCCCAAAAACACATGAATGCAACAGCCACATGGAAGGATGCACCAGTGTGATAGAAGTTGCATCACCACATCCATTGGACTATGTGTGGTCATGTGGATCAAGGTGGTTTGGAAAAGAATAAATGCAATTACTCTATAGACTCCATGTGTGAAACCATGGCCAGAAAGCCCAAAAACACATAGGAATGCAACTGCCACATGGAATGGTGCACCAGTGTGACAAAAGTTGAATCACCAAATCCATTGGAGTTCATGTGGTCATCTGGATCAAGGTGGTTTGGAAAATAACACATGCAATGACTCTATAGACTCATGTGTGAAACCATGGTTAGAAATCCCAAAAACACAAAGGAATGCAACTGCCACATGGAATGATGCACCAGTGTGACAGGAGTTGCATCACCACATCCATTGAAGTGTGTGTAGTCATGTGGATCAAAGTGGTTTTGAAAAGAACACATGCAACGACTCTATAGACTACATGGGTCAAACCCAAAACCCCGAAAATACATAGGAATGTAACTCCCACATGGAACGCTGCACTAGTGTGACAAAAGTTGCATCACCACTTCCATTGAAGTGTTTGTGTGTGGTCATGTTTATCAAGGTGGTTTGGAATATAACACATGCAATTACTCCAGAGACCTATGTGTGAAACCATGGTAAGAAAGCTCGAAAACACATAGAAATGCAATTGCCAAATGGAATGGTGCCTAGTGTGACAGAAATTGCATCACCACATCCATTGGAGTCTGTGTGGTCATTTGGATCTAGGTGCTTTGGAAAACAACACATGGAATGAATCTAGAGACTCCATGCGTCAAACCATCATTAGAAGTCCCAAAAAGCACCTGAAATGCAAGTTCCACATGGAATGATGCACCTGTGTGCCATAATTTGCATCACCACATATATTGGAGTGTGTGTGATCATGTGGATCAAAGTGGTTTGGAAAAGAGCACATGCAATGACTCTAGAGACTCCATGTGTCAAATCATGGTCAGAAATACCAAAAGACCCCTAGAATGTAAGTGCCACATGGAATGGTGCACCCATGTGATAGAAGGTGCATCACCACATCCATTGGAGTGTGTAGTCATGTGGATCAAGGTGGTTTTGAAAAGAACACATGCAATGACTCTATAGACTACATGGGTCAAACCCAAAACCCCCAAAACACATAGGAATGCAACTGCCACATGGAATGATGCACTAGTGTGACAAAAGTTGCATCACCACATCAATTCGAGTGTGTGTGTGGTCATGTTGATCAAGGTGGTTTGGAAAATAACACATGCAATGACTCTAGAACCTCCATGCATCAAACCATGGTAAGGAATCCCCAAAACACATAGGAATGCAACTGCCACATGGAATGGTGCACCAGTGTGACAGAAGTTGCATCACCACATCCATTGGAGTGTCTGTAGTCAGTGGATCAATGTGGTTTGGAAAAGAACACATGCAATGACTCTAGAGACTCCATGTGTGAAACCACAGTCAGAATGCCCAAAAACACATAGGAATGCAACTGCCAGATTGTGGCGCCCCGCTAAAACCACTACTAGAAAATCACTGTGTTTTCCCTTGTGCATCATCATGATACCATGCTCATGTCATCATGCCACATTGCATTTGAGCATCGTCCTCATCATGCATGTGTTGGCACAAAACTATTTTTGAAAAACCCTATTTCTGCTTTCTAAATACCTATTCTTTACTTGAAATCAAAACCCGGGTCTCCGGAATATTTTGTTTCGTCTAAAAATTGATTCTAAAATCCTTGTTGTGACAAATAAAATAATTGTATTATTTTTAGGGGGCAGCCGAACCGGGCCGAACCGACCCAGCCAGCCACCCCCAGTAAACAAAACAGAGCAAACCAAACCCCAGACCCTACCTACCCCACACCTCCCCATCTCCCACCCCGCCGACTCTCTCTCTATCCACCCTGCCTGGCCACCTCACCAGCCACTTCCTCCACCCTCCACCTCACCCCGTCCACTCCCAGGCTACCACCTCACCTCCTGGCCCTACCTCCTCTCCAACACGCACACACACCACGCACCCGATCTCCAGCCTGTCCCCTGGGCACGCCCTCCCACGTCCCTGTCCCACCCTATCCTATCCACCTGGGAGAGAGCCCCTCCCTCTCCCGACAACTCCCATCGCACGCCTCGCGTCGATCCCACGCAACCTCCTATGGTCAACCGTCCCACCACTGCCCAAGTGCAACCCGCGTCCCTCGCGGCCCCACCACGAGCCCCCCCCCTCGCTCCTCTCGCGATCCCCACCTACCCTCCCGCACGTCTCCTTCTACTTCCTCTGGCCGCGCTCGATCCCGCAAACAGCGCCGCCGCATGCAAGCTTCGCTCCGGCCGTCGACCTCATCCCTCCCCTTCGTCGAACTAGATGGTGCCACCGCCTTTGCATGCTCAACCTCGCCCGTAGCTCCTCTGTGCGCCGTCTCCAGGCCGCCGGGTGCCCCACCTTCTCTACTCCGCCGCCGCGGCCCTTCTCCCAGTTCACCCGACTCCGCCGGCACCCTGGACCGCCTCTTCGTCGCTGCGCGGGTCCGTCCCAGGCCACTCGCCCCTGCGCCGGTACCCCGACCGCCGTCTCCCTCTCCGAGCCCTGCGGCGCCACTCTCTGCAGCGTCGGTCGAGCTCGCCGGTCTTCTTCATCCCGGGAAGCCCCATCTCCTGCGAGCCCTCGTCGGCCCCGAGCGCCTCTGGCCCCGCTCCTCTGCACCTCCCCGGCAAGCCGCCGCTAGATGTTCCGCTCCGCCTCCTCGACCCGGCAGGAGTCGCTGCCGGCGACCCCCCATCACCACCGACCCGCTCCACGGGACCCCGCCTTCTCCAAGCACTACCGTGCCGCCCCTGGTTATCATCTGCAGCCGCCGAACGTCGCCACCCCAGCGTCCCTCTTACGAGGCCACTGCTACGCTCGTTTTTCTTCAGAGAATAACTATGTAGGTGGCCATCTTCTGGCGTGTATCTCGCCTTCGGTTCCGTGTGGATTCTCGTGGTGTAAAATGCTTTGCTGATCCGCGTTGATGTTTGGTTGCGAGGAGTGGGGTACAGATGATGCGGCGATGGTATGTGGTAGTGTGCTACAGATGATGTGAAGAGGTGTGTGCAAACCCGAAGGCCACGTTGTTGTGGTGATGACAAGACAATGACCGTGAAGAGATGTTGTGTGTGCTACCTGGAACCCGATGTTGTCTATTCAAGTTCGCCATCCGATGGTCAAGAACAACATGTGTTGACACGCGAAGGCCTCGAACCCCGAAGACCCCTGATCCACGGAGACCCGCGAAGACCGAACCAAACCCCTTGGGACCAAGATTGTCGATCCGAGGTGTGACCCCTTTTTCCGAGACCCCTATTTTATAAATGACATCTATCTTGTTGCATAATTAAATTGTTCATGCATGCATAGTTGTCTGTGGTTTGGGGGCATTATGCCGATTCACCTCATAATTAAATATGGAGTCAATATGCGGGATACTTTTGTCTTATTCCGGACTCCATTTAAATTGGTGTAGCGAACCGATGCCATGTTTCGCCCTGTTAATACAACATTTAAATTGCGGGGGTTCTAAATACCTTGAACCGTGTAATTAATTATCGGGACCTCGGTTCCGCTTAATATTGCCTAATTGCACCGCATCTGTGCCATGCCATGCATCATATCATAAGCATGCCGGATCTTCTGCCGTAGTATTAAATATTTCATCCGGTGTTTCTTCTAGTGTTTGCTTCTTCGCGGATTAGGCCGATGAGTTGATGCGAGTATCGACAAGTTCTCTGGATATGATCCTTCGGCAGTGTTTCCCAGGTGAGCAATCTCACCCTTTCTACCTATTTTGCGTTTATAGTCTTTACTTCCTCCTGTTGATCTATTGCTATCCTTGTTGCGATGCTTTAGTTTCCGTGCACCATTTATATTCCTTGCAGCCTCTATATTGCCTTGGACACATCCTATTGCCTGTTGATTGATAGACAGTCGGCCTTGCGAGTCGTAGTTGCTTGCTCAGGTGCTGCTTCGCGTCGTTGTCGTTCCACCGTTGATAAAAGGTTGACACATGCTTAATGATAGGGATGCTTAATGGTGGAGATGATCATGGCTTTAATTACAACTTGATATTAAATTGCTAGATATAACTAATGCAGAGGCATCGGTGGGCAATAGATGTTTTTTGGTTCTTCCACGCTCACTTGTGTCCCGTAGGACCCCGAGTACTTGATACCTGTTCCTTGACTATCGCACTATCCGCATATGGGACCATGAATCCCCTTAGCCAGAGCTTGATTCATTTCTTATTTCTTGGGGCCACAAACTCGTTTGGGCCTTTATTACTATCCTATACTTATTCCATGCTTTACTGCTTTATTTAAGAGTGTGCATGGAGCACCTGTACTGTTTTGGACCGTGCCACGTTTTCGCGGTATCGACAAGCCCAATCACACTTTCGGGTTCCTAGTCGTTTAGAGCTGTTGTCACAAACCCTGGGTCCGTTCCAGAGCCGGCCAACTTTGTTGCGGGTACCTTAGTGGGGTGGCCCCCTGAAATCTTTTATGAATCCTGGGATTGCTTTGTCATGAAATCCTCGTTGGGTTTTGAGTTGGTTTTTCTGAGGTTGATCGTGTGTGTGTTGCTATTTGTGCACCCCTACAGGGTAAATCTTTCTGAAAGCCGTGTCCACGGTGATGGACGACTTGGAGCACAATATCTCGATCATAGATAAGGATAACTAAATTAGTGTCATAAATTTGACTTAATATGTGACTAGTAATCAGCTTCACTACAATGGAATGGATCATAAAAGTGCCAACAACTGGTGGAACTGGGGTGTATCGTGTAATGTTATACCTGCCTAGTAAGTATCACAACTTCAATGGAATGAAATAAAAGTGACAACAACTGCTGGGTTTGGGATGTCACATGCTAATTGTATCTAACTAGTAAGTACTGCAACTACCACTGAATGGCTAACTAAAACTGCCCACTACTTATGCTATCAGGATGACTCATGCTATCTATATCTGAGTAGTAAGTGCTGGACTATAATGGAATGAATAAAGCTGCCAACTATGTGAGTTCCTCGGTTTGACTTCCTCATTTGGTATCGAGGGGGAATACCAGGATTGGTATGATTGGTGTTAGTATCAGATTGGTCCCGAATAGGTCTATCTTATCCCTCTCTCATAGCCGACAGTTGCATCAAGTCTCTATAGGTTGTTTAGTGCATGCTGCACTGCCGCTTCAGTCCACCATAACTATGTAGGGGAGAGCCGCCGAATTCTAGCCTCGCCGCGTACTGGCCTCAGTACTGACGCTCCTCTTTTTCCTTTGCCCTTTGTCAGCACAACTTTTGTTTTTAGCAGGTTTGAGATTGATGTCGTTAGCAGGGTTACCCTTCCGGCTTGGCCTGGGCAGGGTTATGGACGCCATTGGTTATTCTTCAGAGCTCTTAGCCCCATTTGCATCTTGTCCGTAGTCGGACGCTCTATCGTTTCAAGGTGATTTGGATCTTTGTATATTATATCTGTATTCTTGACTCATGGAGTCGTTGTTGTATATATATGTTCTGTGGGTTCCATCATGGACTAATGTGTAATGGTATTACTTCATTCTCCACCTGCACGCAAGTGCCTGGTGGGCGTCCTTGAATCGTTTATTGCGGGTTTGGCGGGAAGCGCTAAAACTTGCATAGGGCCGACTCGAGGGTGTTACAGAGTGGTATCAGATCTCAGCAGTTACGATACCCCACTAGTCCAACCTGTAGGATAACCTAGCTAACGGCCGAAGTAGAGTGTCAAAACTATTTTGAAAAATCGGTTGGATAGATCTGATTGGGTCTGCTTTTACTCCTTATCCCTCTGTTGTTCTCCTCTTACCTCTGCGTGTTTTGGATCTGTTCTCTTATCTTTTCTTCGAGTCCAGGATTTCTCGTCGTTGGGTTTCCGTCGTACCTTCAGGGTTTCGCTTCCTCCTTTGGTAACGATGTTTCTACATCCTGTCCTCGTGCTATCCGAGGAATCCTTCATCTGTTGGACTTCTCTTCGCTGCCTTCCGGTGGATTCAACGCGAAGACATCAGCTATGCCAGATCCGATGCAGAGTCTGCATCACTCTTTTGTTCCTGAAGCTCGCTTGTCGAGATCTTCAGTCTGATTCCGAGAGTTGGTTGCATAATTCTCCTATTCATGTACAAAGTAATGCTCTAGGTGCGCGATGGACTGATCACCATCTGACTACTCTTATCATTCACTCTTGTACATCGAATTGGAGAATCAAGCAATTTTACTCCATCGCCGGAAGTTACAGGTGGCTTTATCTTCTGTGCCTCTACCTTTGTCCTTGTTTCTCCGGAGTGTTCTCTTGATGATCATGGAAAACAACCTCTTGTTAGTGGTGTCGCGAGGATCTAATTGAAGCGAGAAGATTCAGACCGTCGGCTTTCTTCCGGTACCATGAGGTGGATCTCGAGGGCGAGATCCCTTGTTAGTGGTGTCGAATTGTGGCACCCCGCTAAAACCACTACTAGAAAATCACTGTGTTTTCCCCTTGTGCATCATCATGATACCATCCTCATGTCATCATGCCACATTGCATTTGAGCATCGTCATCATCATGCATGTGTTGGTACAAAACTATTTTCGAAAGACCCTATTTCTACTTTCTAAATACCTAGTATTTACTTGAAATCAAAACCCGGGTCTCCGGAATATTTTGTTTCGTCTAAAAATGGATTATAAAAGCCTTATTGTGACAAATAAAATAACTGTATTATTTTTAGGGGGCAGCCGAACCGGGCCGAACCGACCCAGCCGACCACCCCCAGTAAACAAAACAGAGCAAACCAAACCCCAGACCCTACCTACCCCACACCTCCCCATCTCCCCACCCCGCCGACTCTCTCTCTCTCTCCACCCCGCCTGGCCACCTCACCAGCCACTTCCTCCACCCTCCACCTCACCCCGTCCACGCCCAGGCCGCCACCTCACCTCCTGGCCCCACCTCTTCTCCAACACGCGCACACACGCACACACACCACGCACCCCAACTCCCGCTCGTCCCCTAGGCACGCCCTCCCACGTCCCTGTCCCGCCCTATCCTATCCACCTGGGAGAGAGACCCTCCCTCTCCCGACAACTCCCATCACGCGCCTCGTGTCGATCCCATGAAACCTCCTGTGGTCAACCGTCCCACCACCGACAAGTGCAACCCGCGTCCCTCGCGGCCCCACCACGAGCCGCGCCCCCTGCTCCTCTCGCTATCCCCACCTACCCTCCTGCACGCCTCCTTCTCCTTCGTCTGGCGGTGCTCGATCCCGCAAATAGTGCCGCCGCCTACAAGCTTCGCTCCGGCCGGTGACCTCGTCCCTCCCCTTTGTCAAACTGGATGGTGTCGTCGCCTCTGCATGCTCGACCTCGCCCGGAGCTCCTCTGTGGATTGTTCCTAGGCCGTCGGGCGCCCCACCTTCTCTGTTCTGCTGCCGCGACCCTTCTCCTGGTTCACCCGACTCCGCCGGCACCCTGGACCGCCTCTTCGTCGCTGCGCGGGTCCGCCCCAGGCCACTTGCCCCTGCGCCGGTACCCCGACCGCCGTCTCCCTCTCCGAGCCCTGCGGCGCCACTCTCTGCAGCGTCGGTCGAGCTCGCCGGTCTTCTTCATCCCGGGAAGCCCCATCTCCTGCGAGCCCTCGTCGGCCCCGAGCGCCTCTGGCCCCGCTCCTCTGCACCTCCCCGGCAAGCCGCTGCTAGATGTTCCGCTCCGCCTCCTCGACCCGGCAGGAGTCGCTGCCGGCGAGCCCCCATCACCACCGACCCGCTCCACGGGACCCCGCCTTCTCCAAGCACTGCCGTGCCGCCCCTGGTTCTCATATGCAGCCGCCGAACATCGCCGCCCCAGCGTCCCTCTCGCGAGGCCGCTGCTACGCTCGTTTTTCTTCAGAGAATAACTGTGTAGGTGGCCATCTTTTGGCGTGTATCTCGCCTTCGGTTCCATGGTGGATTCTCGTGGTGTAAAATGCTTTGCTGATCTGCGTTGATGTTTGGTTGCAAGGAGTGGAGTACAGATGATGCGGTGATGGTATGTGGTAGTGTGATACAGATGATGTGAAGAGGTGTGTGCAAACCCGAAGGCCATGTTGTTGTGGTGATGATAAGACAATGACCGTGAAGAGATGTTGTGTGTGCTACCGGGAACCCGATGTTGTCTATTCAAGTTCGCCATCCAATGGACATGAACGACATGTGTTGACACGCGAAGGCCTCGAACCCCGAAGACCCCTGATCCACGGAGACCCACGAAGACCGAACCAAACCCCTTGGGACCAAGATCGTCGATCCGATGTGTGACCCCTTTTTCCGAGACCCCTATTTTATAAATGACATCTATCTTGTTGCATAATTAAATTGTTCATGCATGCATAGTTGTCTGTGGTTTGGGGGCATTATGCCGATTCACCTCATAATTAAATATGGAGTCAATATGCGGGATACTTTTGTCTTATTCCGGACTCCATTTAAATTGGTGTAGCGAACCGATGCCATGTTTCGCCCTGTTAATACAACATTTAAATTGCGGGGGTTCTAAATACCTTGAACCGTGTAATTAATTATCGGGACCTCGGTTCCGCTTAATATTGCCTAATTGCACCGCATCTGTGACATGCCATGCATCATATCATAAGCATGCCGGATCTTCTGCCGTAGTATTAAATATTGCATCCGGTGTTTCTTCTAGTGTTTGCTTCTTCGCGGATTAGGCCGATGAGTTGATGCGAGTATCGACAAGTTCTCTGGATATGATCCTTCGGCAGTGTTTCCCAGGTGAGCAATCTCACCCTTTCTACCTATTTTGCGTTTATAGTCTTTACTTCCTCCTGTTGATCTATTGCTATCCTTGTTGCGATGCTTTAGTTTCCGTGCACCATTTATATTCCTTGCAGCCTCTATATTGCCTTGGACACATCCTATTGCCTGTTGATTGATAGACAGTCGGCCTTGCGAGTCGTAGTTGCTTGCTCAGGTGCTGCTTCGCGTCGTTGTCGTTCCACCGTTGATAAAAGGTTGACACATGCTTAATGATAGAGATGCTTAATGGTGGAGATGATCATGGCTTTAATGAAGCATCGGTGGACAATAGATGTTTATTTGGTTCTTCCATGCTCACTTGTGTCCCGTAGGACCCCGAGTACTTGATACATGTTCCTTGACTATCGCACTATCCGCATACGGGACCATGAATCCCCCTTAGCCAGAGCTTGATTCATTTCTTATTTCTTGGGGCCACAAACTCGTTTGGGGCTTTATTACTATCCTGTACTTATGCCATGCTTTACTGCTTTATTTAAGACTGTGCGCGGAGCACCTATACTGTTTTGGATCGTGCCACGTTTTTGCGGTATCGACAAGCCCAGTCACACTTTTGGGTTCCCAGTTGTTTACAACCGTCGTCACAAACCCTAGGTCTGTTCTGGAGCCGGCCAACTTCGTTGTGGGTAGCTTAGTGGGGTGCCCCCTGAAATCTTTTATGAATCCTTTGATTGCTTTGTCGTTAAAGCCTCGTTGGGTTTTGAGTTGGTTTTTTCGAGGTTGATCGTGTGTGTGTTGCTATTTGTGCACCCCTGCAGGGTAAATCATTCTGAAAGCCGTGTCCGCGGTTATGGACGACTTGGAGCACAATATCTCGATCATAGACAAGCATAACTAAAGTAGTGCTATAAATTTGACTTAATATGTGACTAGTAATCAGCTTCACTACAATGGAATGGATCATAAAAGTGCCAACAACTGGTGGAACTGGGGTGTATCGTGTAATGTTATACCTGCCTAGTAAGTATCACAACTTCAATGGAATGAAATAAAAGTGACAACAACTGCTAGGTTTGGGATGTCACATGCTAATTGTATCTGACTAGTAAGTACTGCTATCAGGATGACTCATGCTATCTATATCTAAGTAGTAAGTGCTGGACTATAATGGAATGAATAAAACTGCCAACTATGTGAGTTCCTCGGTTTGACTTCCTCGTTTGGTCTCGAGGGGGAATACTAGGATGGGTATGATTGGTGTTAGTATCAGGTTGGTCCCGAATAGGTCTATCTTATCCCTCTCTCATAGCCGACAGTTGCATTGAGTCTCTATAGGTTGTTTAGTGCATGTTGTGCTGCCGCTTCATTCCACCATACCTATGCAGGTGAGAGCCGCCGAATTCTAGCCTCGCCGTGTACTGGCCTCAATACTGACGCTCCTCTTTTTCCTTTGCCCTTTGTCAGCACCCCTTTTGTTTTTAGCAGGTTTGAGATCGACGTCATTAGAAGGGTTACCCTTCCGGCTTGGCCTGGGCAGGGTTATGGACGCCATTGGTTATTCTTCAGGGCTCTTAGCCCCATTTGCATCTTGTCCGTAGTCGGACGCTCTATCGCTTCAAGGTGATTTGGATCTTTGTATATTATATCTGTATTCTTGACTCATGGAGTCATTGTTGTATATATATGTTCTATGGGTTCCATCGTGGACTAATGTGTAATGGTATTACTTCGTTCTCCACCCGCACGCAAGTGCCTGGTGGGCGTCCTTGAATCGTTTCTATGTGGGTTTGCGGGAAGCGCTAAAACTTGCATAGGGCCGATTCGAGGGTGTTACACAGATGGAATGGTGCACCAATGTGATAGAAGTCGAATCACCAAATCCATTGGAGTGTGTGTGGTCATGTGGATCCAGGTGGTTTTGAAAAGAACACATGCAATGACTATATAGACTATATGTGTGAATCCATGGTCAGAAATCCCCAAAATGCATAGGAATGCAACTTCCACATGACATTATGTACTAGTGTGACAGAAGTTGCATCACACCATCCATTGGAGTCTGTGTAGTAATATGCATCAAGGTCATTTGGAATATAACATATGAAATGCCTCTAAAGAATCCATGTGTCAAACCATGGTCAAAAATCCTAAAATGCCCCTAGAATGCAACTTCCACATAGAATGGCGCACCAGTGTGACAGAAGTTGCATCACCACATCCATTGAATTGTGTGTGGTCATGCAGATCAAGGTGGTTTGAACAATAACACATGCAATGACTCTATAGACAATACAGGTCAAACCTAAAATCCCCAAAACACATAGGAATGCACCTGGCACATGGAAAGATGCACCAGTGTGATAGAAGTTGCATCACCACATCCATTGGAGTGTATGTGATCATGTGGATCAAGTTGCTTTGGAAAACAACGCATGTAATAACTCTAGTGGGTCAATGTGGTTTTGAAAATAACACATGCAATGACTCTAGAGACTCCATGTGTTAAACGATGGTCAGAAAGCCCAAAAACATATAGGAATGCAACTGCCACATGGCATGGTGCACCAGTGTGACAGAAGTTGCCTCACAGCATCCATTGGAGTGTATGTGGTCATGTGGATCAAGGTGGTTTGGAAAAGAACACATGCAATGACTCTATAGACTAGATGTGTGAAACCATGGTCAAAACTCCCAAAAACCCAAAGGAATGCAACTTCCTCATGGAATGATGCACCAGTGTGACAGGAGTTGCATCACCACATCCATTGGAGTGTGTGTAGTCATGTGGATCAAGGTGGTTTTGAAAAGAACACATGCAACAACTCTATAGACTACATGCGTCACACCCAAACACACATAGGAATGCAACTGCCACATGGAATGATGCACTAGTGTGATATAAGTTGCAGCACCACATCCATTGAAGTGTGTGTGTGGTCATGTTGATCAAGTGTGTGTGTGGCGCCTCATACCGAAGAAGTTTCTTGGTGGGGAACACACAAGGGGAACACGGAACATTGGAATTCAATAGGGATTATCTTATTTGCTATCGTTGACTATCTAAATACTAGCACACAATAAGATTTAAAATAGGTATCAACATCATATGTATAATGCGCTATGATATGGTCCTTCATGCGCCTTGATCTCCATCGAGCGCTCCGTCATGATCTACATCTTGCCCTTGGTTTGATGCCAAGTCCACGACGCCGCCACCAGGTCGTCCATCGGAACGATGACTATTACAATACTACTTAGTAACATAAAATTAAAATACTTTACCTTCGCAACGACCAATACCATATCAAATCACATGCCCTGCTGCAAAATAAAGTTAGACGCCTCTACTTTATCTATTGCAAGTTTTACGTGGTTGTTAGGGCTTTCGCAATAGAACCGCTTCTAGTCTATGAACTTTCCAACCACAACATGGATCCAACAGTTGTCTATACTACACCCCTTTCGGGGCCCTCCATTGTAAGTGCTATATCAACTATCGAATGAGAGACAGACACCCGCTAGCCACTTATACGGTACAAGCCGTATGTTGAGCATGGAACCAGTCTCGCGTCTGAATACGCGTAAGGTCGGTCCGTGCCGCTTCATCAAACAATATCGCGATATAAACAAGTACACGTTAGAGGGTAACAACTAAGGGATCAATGCCCGCACAATACTTGTGCGTACTGGTCGTACATCACTCCTACGCATAGATCAGCTCTGATACGACTGAACGGGATCGGTAGCAGAAAAAAATCTTCTATGGGAACCCCCAAAACTGCCTAGGATCAATCTATGTAGTAATGCAGTAACGACCAATGTGTATAGAATACATACCCTTGTAGACTGTACGCGGTTAACGTTCTACAGGGAACGTGGTTGAAGTAGTCGTACTCATTGCCGAGCTCAAGGTCACGAAGCTCCTCGTAGGTCACCCCTTGCTCCTTCTTCATCTTCATCGTGTAGAAGCTCCGGCTCACGACATTTAAGCGCCCCAAGTGTTGCGCCTCGTGTCTTCGTACACATCCGGTGCACGATGAGACATCCGGCTCCTAGATCCTGCCAAGAGTGCGGAAGTTGATATCCGTCTAGGATTCCCTGCAGCGCAACGGCGTACTGCAGGTGTGCCTTAACCGCACAACCCAGACTTGGGGCCATGGTCACATGGGCTAGAGAGAGGGAAGGAGGAAGTCAACCAAAAGACTTCTCCAAATATTGGTGTGTTAATCCCACCCATGGGCACCCTTTGTAGAGGGGGAGGGGGTGTGCCCTCCCCTTTGGGTTTCTCATGTGGGACTATTCAAGGGAGAGGGGGACGCGCATGGGCCCTTAGGGCTTCATGGGCCAGCCGGCCAAGGGTAGGCCGCACCCCGCGCACAACCTTGGCTGGCCGGATGGGGCCCCTTGTGGCGGCTGGACCTTGGCCCTTCCCTCTTTCGGTTTTCCCACATGGGCCTTTATTCACTAGGAAGTTTGGCCCATTAGTGGAATACCCCTTCAAATTAGATTTTAATATTATATTTAACATTAATTACACTAATTAATATGTAAATACATATTACAAAACCTGATTCAACCCGAAACACCTTTCGTTTCCCCTTTCTATATCCTCCGAATAACTTCAGAATTCCCGGAATGATTCTGGTCCTTTATTCTTTCTCCGAACTGCTTCGCATTACTCCGCAGACCAATTCCGGCTTTCTCTTTCTCTACTGTGATTCCGTCTTGCGAATGATCACTCTCATCATACCCTTAAGTGTATCCTCTCACAGCTTGGGAATACTCTAGACAAGATCTGTATTAATGATCAACAGAGGGACCAGGGATATCCATGTGACCCCTATGCATTCCTGATGACAATGTCATTTGAACCGCTAAATGTAGCGTCCAATTCCTTTTGTTTCTTGATACGACTTGTCCGAGATCCGATCATTGGTATCACATACCTTGTTCAATCTGGTTCACAACAAGTTCTGTTTTCTTGTTACCGTGATATTACATCCCCATGACCGAGTCACTTGTTGCAATATTTATGGATGTAATCTCACCAAGCCGGCCATATGTATCTTTACCCGTCATGTGGGTGAACAAATCCCGGTCTTCCAGTCACATGTCATCTACTGTTCCTTCGGAATACCCAACGTACACCTTTATGGCCACTGTATTACCAAATAATGGTTGATGCAGTCTAAGCAGCCTCAGGAAACAGTGAGTAACATGAGCTCCCGGTCTAAGGAAAAGGAGTCTAGGTATAGCTGTTGCAACAATGAACTTATATGACTTGAACGTGTTGCAACCCTTCGAGGAATGTCCATCACATCATTCTCCAATGATCTGACCCCGTTGTCAATTGGCATAAATGCCCATGATCTTGAAACCCAGATCATCCTCAGGACCAACGAACTAGTATGAATAGAGGCTACTAGGGACTTGGTTGTTTCATACCACACCTGTAACAATGTTTCTACTTGGCACAGTTATAGCACAATATGAAACTATTATAAACGAATTGAGATATGACAATAAAAACCTATTTATTATTTGCCTCTAGGGCATATCTCCTTCAGTTTCCCACTTGCACTAGAGTACAAATAATCCAGCTCGCATTTTACTCATATAAACCATATACCATATGCGTTTACAGATCATGCATGCTCATTGGAAATGTCATGTCCATGTTCTGTTTTACCAGATTATTATGTCTTTTGCAAATCGTTAATGTCTTCCTAATTTGACATTCACACCATTATCTTATAATGGGTCGAAGTATTTGTTTGGCGACAAAGTAAGACTTTGTTTCTAGTGTTTATGATGACGGTCGTTTTCACCGTTGTCATCTAAACTTCAAAACACACTTTGATATCCTTTGTGTATATACTGTAGTCATGGCAGCAGAACGAGGCCGGATTCCAGGAGCTTACAGTGACTTTAGATCAACCACGAGGGCTTTCTCATGGGCACTGGGCCTTGGGACACATCATTCTACGTTAAAAGCAAACTTGCCCCACCATAACATTATACATCACATCAGATGAAGCCTTTATACTTCTATATCTATGTAGATCCTAGTGCATGAAATGCAACTATGCCACTTACTTTCCTTCTTGCCATTTAAGTACAATCTTAATTCTGGTTTAGTGATCAACTCAGGAATGACTTAAAGACACGTTCTTACAGTTAAAACTTTGTCTTACCAACCAGAACTTCGGGTCACATTACGTCGAGTATACAACATGGTTATATAGAAGAACCTATGACTGAGGCATAGGAGATGCAATGCATCTCTTTCTTTCAACCATAGTTGCAATATAAACTCAATGCTTCATATAGTAAGAACTACTTTCTTATCTTGTTACATTCTGAGCTTCTTCAGAATCTTTTCTTAGGACATTCTGAACATCTTTCAGAATCAAGTCTAGGAAGCATTCGACATTCAGTGTTTATTAAACTCACCAATCTATCTCGATAGATCTCTTTGTTTAATAACTTCCACTTCATCCTTATTTATCTAACTTAAACTTTATTAACACCAATCACATCATTCACATATGTTGCCCACATATCCCAGAATGATTTCATGCTCCCACTCAAATATGACATTCATGTTTGAGATCCAGGGATTTCACTTAGCTCCCACTCAAAATATGTCTGCTACATATTATGAATTAGCCGAGATGATTTGCTCCCACTCAAATCCAGGTCCTCTCGATAATCTTGGACATTCCAAAATTCCTTGATCATCATCAAATCGAGAATTCCACTAGCGAGATTTCAATGACTTAGGTCCATCACGCTTCTTTGTATTTCGTAAGTATGTCTTGTTCAAAACATGACAAGTGAATCAACAATATAATTCCACAAACTTGTAGAATGTATAGTTGAATCCTACTTTCTTTAGTAAAAGTATTCATTGAAACTTTATGATCATTATCAACAGTTTCTCCTCTATTTATAGAGTTTGGTTTCACGAAACAAATTCCACTGCGCCACTCAACAATTCGGAGGTAAGGTCTAATACCTTGTTTTGATATTTTAGTTTCTTCCACCTATATCTTCATCAAGACACGTTGACTTTGGAAAACATCAGGTTTGCCCCTTTTGTGGAATATGCATTCATAACTTCCTAAGAATGCTCTACAAAGACTTGTTTATTTGCGACGAATTCGACTTATCGAAATCTCCAGAAACTCGAACTTGCCATAACACTTATGGTGTTGTTTACATGAATCTTTAGATGTTCCTTTGTATTTCAAATCAGTGTTTCTTTATTTTGATCTTTAACTCTAAACGACAACTATAACCCCAATAAGAGATAATATTATACCATATGTATCTTAATACATAATGTTTATGATGTTTAGACATTTCAACATAGTTTGAATTTATCCAATTATCATAATTTGTGAAACATCTTTCACATGTCCCTTTTATGCTAAACTTAACTTGAATACTTTCGTCATGTCAATCAAATCGAAGAGACTTGTTAATTCAATATCCTCTTTAATGTGAACTCATTTGAACAATTAAAATCATTTCGAACTCATGTTTCATTAAGTAAATACGCTTATTTACTTAAGTCCACAATAAATGATTTCCACTAATTGTTGAAAATACGATACATCACTGTGTATAAGTTTCAACATTTCTTCGCATATCACCGTTTTACCAGAATGCAGAGTTTTAGTCATTCTGTCCAAGAGGCATGGTTTTGCAAAGTCTCTAGATCAATCATCTAGGACCTCGATCTTCATTTAGAATGAAGAACATGCAATAACCAAAATGGCTTAAACTATAGTGTCATTTCATTATTAAACTTTGGATATCTTCTAGCATTCTAATCCTTTATAAATGTTTAAACTATTATCATTAACATAGTGATGTGAATAAATTATTTGTAATCATAATGTGACCATAAGGTATTGTTCATAAGAATAGTACAAACTAGCTTGTAGCTTGATCATATGAATAATCTTCTCACCAAAAGCAAGACACACAAACAAGGATTACAAATTATATTCAAGTCCACTAATCCAAATGACAAACTTTGAGGAAAGAGGTGATATCGGCCATCAACTGTTTTTCTTGCCGTCATCAAGTCACGTTGCCTCAAAACCAGCAATTCTCAACCAGATCCTCCTGTTTTCACAAAACAGGACAAGTATTAAATACTTTGCAAACTGCAACGAGTTTTGTAAGAACCACATTTATAATTTGTATATCTTACATATACCTTTTCATCCATGACCTCCATTTGCAATAAAGTCCTTCTAAGAGTTCTCAAATCTAATGCAAGATTGCTAAGTGATTTTTCCAAACATTCTGGAGTCATCGAATTATCTCCAAATGGTTATCGTATCAAGAAGAGAAGATCACCTTTTACGAGGATTTCCCTCAGGCGTGGGTATTAATCTACGAAGTTGGACCATTTTGCTAAGTTGCATATTAAGCAATATATTCCCATGGTTGAAAAGGACCTCAATGGGATAGGCCAAGATCTACTAAGATATTTGCAAATAGACATCTAGACTAAGTTTATAATAAGAGATCAATTTATAATTTGTCTCCACTAAAATTGTCATCCCCTGGACGATTTTAGTGATCGCATGATCCCTATCCTCTGCACCTCCCCCAATCAAAACGGCCATTAGTGCATTATCAAAGGTAGACATTCAATAATGCCAATCACATCATCCATGTGACTCATGCTCGATCTTTCGATCTCTTGTGTTCCGAGGCCACGTCTCTGTAACATACTAGGCTCGCCAAATCTAACTTGTGTGTATTCGCTATGCAACATGGGTTACACCCACTGTATGTGAACGTAGATATGTCTAACCCCTACTCACCGCAGGGTGCCTCATACCGAAGAACTTTCTTGGTGGTGCACACACAAGGGTAACATGGAACATTGGAATTCAATAGGGATTATCTTATTTGCTACCATTGAGTATCTAAATACTAGCACACAATAAGATTTAAAATAGGTATCAACATCATATGTATAATGTGATATGATATGGTCCTTCTTGCGCCTTGATCTCCATCGAGGTCTCCTGCATGATCTCCATCTTGCCCTTGGTTTGACGCCAAGTCCACGACGCCACCACCAGGTCGTCCATCAGAACGATGACTATTCTATACTACTTAGTAATAGAAAATTAAACTACTTTACCTTCGCAATGACCAATGTCATATCAAATCACATGCCCTGCTGCAAAATAAAGTTAGACGCCTCTACTTTATATATTACAAGTTTTACATGGTTGTTAGGGCTTTCGCAATAGAACCGCTTCTAGTCTACGAACATTCCAACCACAACATGGATCCAAAAGTTGTCTATACTACACCCTTTTCGGGGCCCTCCGTTGTAAGTGATATATCAACTATCGAATGAGAGACAGACACCCGCTAGCCACTTATACGGTACAAACCGTATGTTGAGCGTGGAACCAGACTCGCGTATGAATACGCGTAAGGTCGGTCCGTGCCGCTTCATCAAACAATACCGCGATATAAACAAGTACACGTTAGAGGGTAACAACTAAGGGATCAATGCCCGCACAATACTTGTGCGTACTAGCCATACATCACTCCTACACATAGATCGGCTCTGATACCACTAAAGGGGATCCGCAGCAGAACACAAAAAATTTCCCACGTGGGAACCCCCAAAACTGCCTAGGATCTATCTATGTAGTAATGTAGTAACGGACAATGCGTATCGAATACATACCCTTGTAGACCGTACGCGGCTAATGTTCCACGGGGAATGTGGTTGAAGTAGTCGTACTCGTAGCCGACCTCAAGGTCGCGAAGCTCCTCGTAGGTCACCCCTTGCTCCTTCTTCATCTTCATCGTGCAACAGTTATAGCTCACGACATTTAAGCGCCCCAAGTGTTGCGCCTCGTGTCTTCGTACACATACGGTTCACGATAAGACCTCCGGCTCCCCGATCCCGCCGGGAGTGTGGAAGTTGATATCCGACTAGGAATCCCTGCAGCGCAAGAGCGTATTGCAGGTCTGCCTTGATCACACAACCCAGACTTGGGGCCATGGTCCCAAGGGCTAGAGAGAGAGGGAAGGAGGAAGTCAACCAAAGGACTTCTCCAAATAATGGTGTGTTAATCCCACCCATGGGCACCCCTTTATATAGGGGGAGGGGTGTGCCCTCCCCTTTGGGTTTCCCATGTGGGACTATTCAAGGGAGAGGGGGGAGGCGCATGGGACCTTAGTGCTTCATGCGCTAGCTGGCCAAGGATGGGCCCCACCCCGCGCACAGCCCTAGGCTGGCCGAGTGGGCCCCCTTGTGGCGGCTGGGCCTTGGCCCTCTTGGCCCTTGGCCCTTCCCTCTTTCAGTTTTCCCTCATGGGCCTTTATTCACTAGGAAGTTTGGCCCATTAGTGGAATACCACTTCAAATTAGATTTTAATATTATATTAATATTAATTACACTAATTAATATGTAAATACATATTACCAAAACTGATTCAACCTGAAACACCTTTCGGTTCCCCTTTCTATATCCTCCGAACAACTTTAAAATTCCTGGAATGATTCTGGTCCTTTATTCTTTCTCCGAACTACTTTGGCTTTCTCCGTGGAACGATTCCGGCTTTCTCTTTCTCTACTGTGATTCTGTCTTACGAATGATCGCTCTCGTCGTACCCTTAAGTGTATCCTCTCAAGGCTCGGGAATTCTCTAGACATGATCTGTATCAATGATCAATAGAGGGACCAGGGATATCCATGTGACCCCTATGCATTCCTGATGACAATGTCGTTTGAACCGCTGAATGTGGCATCCAATTCCTTTTGTTTCTTGATACGACTTGTCCGAGATCCAATCATTGGTATCACATACCTTGTTCAATCTCGTTCACAACAAGTTCTGTTTTCTTGTTACCGTGATATTACATCCACGTGACCGAGTCACATGTTGCAACATTTATGGATGTAATCTCACCAAGCGGGCTCTTTACCCATCATGTGGGTGAACAAATCCCGGTCTTGCAGTCACATGTCATCTACTGTTCCTTCAGAATACCCAACATACACCTTTATGGCCACCGTATTACCAGATGACGGTTGATGCAGTCTAAGCAGCCTCGGGAAATAGTGAGTAATATGAGCTCACGCTCTAAGGAAAAGGAGTCTAGGTATAGTTGTTGCAACAATGAACTTATTTAACTTGATCGTGTTGCAATCCTTCGAGGAATGTCCATCACATCATTCTCCAATGATATGACCCTGTTTTCAATTGGCATAAATGCCCATGATCTTCAAACCCAGATCATCCTCATGACCAACGAACTAGTATGAATAGAGGCTACTAGGGACTTGGTTGTTTCATACCACACCTGTACCAATGTTTCTACTTGGCACAGTTATCGCACAATATGAAACTATTATAAACTAATTGAGATATTACAATAAAAACCTATTTAATATTTGCCTCTAGGGCATATCTCCTTCAAAACCATCGTTAGAAATCCCAAAAAGCCCCTGAAATGCAAGTTCCACATGGAATGATGCACCCGCATGACAGAAGTTGCATCGCGACATAGATTGGAGTGTGTGTGCTCTTGTGGATAAAAGTGGTTTGGAAAAGAATACATCCAATGACTCTAGAGACTCCATGTGTCAAATCATGGTCAGAAATCCCAAAAAGCCCCTAGAATGTAACTACCACATGGCATGGTGCACCAGTCTGATAGAAGGTGCATCACCACATCCATTGGATTGTTTGTGGTCATGTGGATCAAGGTGGTTTTGAAAAGAACACATGCAATGACTCTATAGACTACATGGGTCAAATCCAAAAACTGCAAAACACATAGGAATGCAACTGCCACATGGAATAATGCACTATGTGACAGAAGTTGCATCACCACATCCATTGGAGTATGTGTGGTCACATTGATCAAGGTGGTTTGGAAAAGAAAACATGCAATGACTCTAGAACCTCCATGCATCAATCCATGGTAAGAAAGCCCCAAAACACATAGGAATGCAATTAACACATGGAATGGTGCTGCAGTGTGATAGAAGTTGCATCACCACATCCATTGGAGTGTTTGTTGTCAGTGGATCAAGGTGGTTTGGAAAATAACACATGCAATGACTCTAGAGACTCCATGTGTGAAACCATGATCAGAATGCCCAAAAACAGAAAGGAATGCAACTGCCATATGGAATGATGTACTAGTGTAACAAAAGTAGCATCACCACATGCATTGGAGTGTGTGTGATCATGTGGATTAAGGTGGTTTCTAAAAAAACACATGCAACTACTCTAGTGGATCAAGGTGGGTTTGGAAAGAACACACGCAATGAACTAGAGACTTTATGTGTTAAACATAAAATCTAAAAAACACATAGGAATGCAACTGCCACATGGAATGGTGCAGTAGTGTCACAGAAGTTGCATCACCACATCCATTGGAGTGAGTGTGGTCATGGGGATCAAGGTTATTTGGAAAACAACACATGAAATGACTCTCGTGGATCAAGATGGTTTGGATATAACACATGCAATGACTCTAGGGACTCCTTATGTGAAACCAAGGTCAGTAAGCCCCAAAACACATAGGAATGAAACTGCCACATGGCAAGGTGCACCAGTGTGATAGTAGTTTCATCACCACATCCATTGGAGTATACATGGTCATGTAGATCAAGGTGGTTTGGAAAACAACACATGCAATGACTCTAGACATTACATTTGTGAAACCATGGTCAGAAATCCCAAAAACACATAGGAATGCAACTACCACATGGAGTGGTGCACCAGTGTGACAGAAGTTGAATCACCAAATCCATTGGAGTGTGTGTGATCATGTGGATCTAGGTGGTTTGGAAAGGAACACATGCAATGACTCTATAGACTAGATGTGTGAAACCATGGCCAGAAATCCCAAAAATACATAGGAATGCAACTACCACATGGAATGATGTACAAGTGTGACAAAATTTGCATCACAAAATCCATTGGAGTGTGTGTGGTAATGTGGATCAAGGTGGTTTGGAAAATAACACATGAAATGCCTATATAGATTCCATGTGTCAAACCATGGTCAAAAATCCTAGAATGCCCCTCGAATGCAACAGCCACATGGTATGGTGCACCAGTGTGACGAAAGTTGCATCACCACATCCATTGTAGTGTGTGTGGTCATGTACATCAAGGTGGTTTGGACAATAACAGATGCAATGACTGTATAGACTACATGGGTTCAACCTAAAATCCCAAAAAACACATAGGAATGTAATTGCCACATGGAATGATGCGCCAATGTGACCGAAGTTGCATCACCACATCCATTGGATTGTGTGTGATCATGTGGATAAAGTTGGTTTGGAAAACAACACATGAAATGAATCTAGTGGGTCAAGCTGGTTTTAAAAAGAACACATGCAATGACTCTAGAGACTCCATGTGTGAAACCAATGTCAGAAAGCCCAAAAAACACATAGGAATGCATCACCACATACATTGGAGTGTGTGGGGTCTTGTGTATCAAGTATGTTTGGAAAACAACACATGCAATGAATCTAGAGACTACATGTGTGAAACCATGGTCAGATATCCCAAAAACACATAGGAATGCAACTACCAAATGGAAGGATGCACCATTGTGACAGAAGTTGCATTACCACATCCATTGGAGTGGGTGGTCATATGGATAAAGGTGGGTTGAATACAAGACATGTAATGCCTTTAGAGATTCCATGTGTGAAACCATGGTCAGAAAGCCCAAAAACACATAGGAATGCAACTGCCACATGGAATGGTGCACTAGTGTGACATAAGTTGAATCACCAAATCCATTGGAGTGTGCGTGGTCATGTGGATCAAGGTTCTTTGGCAAAGAACATATGCAATGACTCTATAGACTACATGATTGAAACCATGGTCACAAATCCCAAAAACACGTAGGAATGCAACTGCCACATGGAATGATGCACCGGTGTGACAGAAGTTGCATCATGACATACATTGGAGTGTGTGTAGTCATGTGGATCAAGGTGGTTTTAAAAAGAACACATTGAATGACTATATAAACTACATGGGTCAAACCCTAAACCCCTAAAACACATAGGAATGTAACTGCCACATGGAATGATGCACAAGTGTGACAGAAGTTGCATCACCACACCCATTGGAGTGTGTGTGGTCATGTTGATCAAGGTGGTTTGGAAAGTAACACATGCGATGACTCTAGAGACTCCATGTGTAAAACCATGGTAAGAAAGCCCAAAAGCACATAGGAATGCATGTTCCACATGGAATGGTGCACTAGTGTGACATAAGTTGCATCACCACATCCACTGGAGTTTGTGTGGTCATGTGGATCAAGTTGGTTTGGAAAACAACATATGAAACGACTCTAGTGGATGAAGGTGGTTTTGGAAAGAACACATGCAATGAATTAGATACTCCATGTGTCAAACACAAAATCTACAAAACACATAGGAATGCAACTACCAAATGGAAGGATGCCCCAATGTGACAGAAGTTGCATAAGCACATCCATTGGAGTGTGTGTGGTAATATGGATCAGGTTGTTTCGAAAAGAACACATGAAATGCCTCTAGACACTACATGTGTCAAACCATGGTCAAAAATCTTAAAATCCCTCGAATGCAACTACCACATTGAATGGTGCACCAGTGTGACAGAAGTTGCATCACCACATCCACTCTAGTGTGTGTGGTCATGTAGATCAAGGTGGTTTGGGGAATAACACATGCAATGACTCTGTAGACTACATGGGTCAAACCTAAAATCCCCAAAACACATAGGAATGCAAATATCATATGGAATGATGCACCAGTGTGACAGAAGTTGCATCACCACATCCACTGGATTGAGTGTGATTATGTGGATAAAGTTGGTTTGGAAAACAACACATCAAATGACTCTCTAGTGGGTCAAGGTGGTTTTGAAAAGAACACATGCAATGACTCTAGAGATTCAATGTGTTTAACCATGGTCCTAAAGCCCAAAAACACATAGGAATGCAACTTCCAACTGAAGTGGTGCACCAGTGTGACAGAAGTTCCATCACCACATACATTGGAGTGTGTGTGGTCATGTGGATCAATGTGGTTTGGAAAACAACACAAGCAATGAATCTAGAGACGACATGCATGAAACCATGGTCAGATATCCCAAAAACATAAAGGAATGCAACTACCAAATGGAAGGATGCACCAGTGTGACAGAAGTTGCATCCCAAATCCATTGGAGTGTGTGTGGTCATATGGATTAAGGTGGTTTCGAAAAGAATCATTGCAATGACTCTAGAGAATCCATGTGTGCAACCATGGTCAGAAAGCCCAAAAACACATAGGAATGAAACTGCCACGTGGAATGGTGCACCACTCTGATAGAAGTTGAATAACCAAATTCATTGGAGTGTGTGTTGTCATGTGGATCAAGGTGGTTTGGCAAAGAACACATGCAATGACTCTATAGACTACATGATTGAAACCATTGTGAGAAATCCCAAAAACACATAGGGTTGCAATTGCCACGTGGAATGATGCACCAGTGTGGTAGAAGTTGCATCACCACATCCATTGGAGTGTGTTTAGTCATGTGGATCAAGGTGGTTTTGAAAATAACACATGTAATGACTATATATACTACATGGGTCAAACCCCAAAACACATAGGAATGCAACTGCCACATGGAATGATGCACAAGTGTGATATAAGTTGCATCATCACATCCATTGGTGTGTGTGTGTTGTCATGTTGATCAAGGTGGTTTGGAAAAGAATACATGCAATGACTCTAGAGACTCCATGTGTCAAACCATGCTAAGAAAGCCCATAAACATATAAGAATGCAACTATAACATGGAATGGTGCACCAGTGTGACAGAAGTTGCATCACAACATCCATTGGAGTGTGTGTTGTCATGTTGATCAAGGTTGTTTGCAAAACAACACATGAAATGACTCTAGTGGATCAAGGTGGTTTTGGAAAGAACACATGCAATGAACTAGAGACTCCATTTCTCAAACATAAAATCTAAAAAACACATAGGAATGCAACTTTCACGTGGAATGGTGCACTAGTGTGACAGAAGTTGTATCACCACATCTAGTGGAGTGAGTGTGGTAAGTTGGATCAAGGTGGTTTGGCAAACAATACATGGAATAACTATAGTGGATCAAGCTAGTTTGGAAATAACACATGCGATGACTCTAGGGACTCCATGTGTGAAACCAAGGTTCGTAAGCCCAAGACACACAGGAATGTAACTGCAACATAGAATGGTGCACCAGTGTGATAGTAGTTGCATCACCACATCCATTGGAGTGTGTGTCGTCATGTAGATCAAGGTGGTTCGGAAAACAACACATGCAATGACTCTAGAGACTACATGTGTGAGAAATCCCAAAAACACATAGAAATGCAACTGCCACATGGAATGGTGCACTAGTGTGATAGAAGCTGAATCACCAAATCCATTGGAGTGTGTCATCATGTGTATCAAGGTGGTTTGGAAAAGAACACATGCAGTGACTCTATAGACTACACACTACAAGAAATGTTTCCTTCTGCAACTACTTGGCCCGACGGTCGTCGTAGACGGCGTGTCTTCTGTGACAAATTTCTTGGCTCGACCGTGGCTGATGCAAAACTTTTTTTTCTGGTTTCGTGGCCCTCTACTACGACAGAACCGCTAAAACGTGGAGGAAGCTCGGCTGACGAGTGGCAGAAGCAAGATTTTCGTTTCCTCGCGCGATCTTGACTCGCCGAACTCTTTTGAGGCGTGTGGGTCCTAGACGTCAGTGTCTCTAGCAGACCATTCTTTTCGGTCACGCATCCCTGATTTGAACTCGATAACATTGCTCGAGGCGTCTGCCGTTTAGTTAGGCTATTGGGTCCCACATTTCAGTCTCTCATTAGAAGAATCATGTGTATGATGGAATTTTTTTCCTTCACTCGCGCTACCCTTTTCCGAAGTTGATAGGGTTACTCAATGCATCTACCATTTAGTCAGGCTGCTGGGACCCACATGGCATCCTCTCATTAGAAGAAACATGTGTATGATAGAATTTTTTCCTTTGCTCGTGCTAACCTATTCCGAAGTTGATAGTGCTGCTCGATGCATCTACCATTTAATCAACCTTCTAGGCCCCACATGTCATCCACTCATTAGAAGAAAGTGTGTATGATGATTTTTTCCTCGGTCGCGCCTTTGTGTTTCGAACTTCATAGCGTTGCTCGCTGCATCAGCCGTTTATTCAGGTTGGTGGGCCCCCTATGTGAGCTTCACATTTGAAGAATCATGGGTATGATGGAATTTTTTCTTCTCTAGTGCTACCCTGTTCCTAACTAGATAGCGTTGCTCGACGAATCTCCCATTTGCTCACGCTGCTGGGTCCCTCATTTCAGCCTCTCATTACAAGAAACGTGTGCATGCTAAACTTTTTTCCTTACTCGTGCCTCCCTATTTCCAACTAGCAACGTTGATCGATACAACATCTATATAAGGTTGTGCTGCTGGGTCCCACATATCAGCCTCTTTGTAAATGAAAGGTGCGTACGATGGACTTTTTTTGGTCATGTTCGTTGTTTTGACCTTGGCAACTTGCTGGGTCCTAGATGTCAACCTCCTCTGTTCAGGAAACGTGTCTATGCTGGGTCAAAGATGACAGCCTCTATTTGAAAGAAACGTATGTATGTTGGACTAGTTTTTTGGGTCCCACATGTTAGCCTCTAAGTACAAAAAATGCTCATAAAGGCTGAATTAAAAGGATTATGGGCTAACTCAGGGTGGCTGCCCTATTCGTCATGGCTTATATTCCATGGGCTCACTCCTAAATTGAATGGGCTATGGTCGATGGCTAGAACACCACGAAAAGGCCGAATTAGAAGGATTTGGGATATGCTTGGGATTGATACGCTAATCTCATGGGTTATGCTTCGGATTGCTAGGTCCGACATGTCAGCTTCTCTGTAAGTGCAACGTGTGTATGATGGACTTTTTTCGGCCGCGTCCGCTGTTTTCACCGTAGCAGCCGTGTATGGTTTTACTGCTAGGGCCCTTATGTCAGCCTCTCTGGTATGTTCTGGCTCGTGGGTCACCGATGCAGCCTTGTATGTTCTGTCTAGTGGGTCCCTGATGCTAGCCTCTCTGCATAAGTATTTAATTTTTTTTCAAACCCACCCTCAAAAATAAACTCGAGGGACGCTACAGGCTGGTGGGTCTTATTGCTAGAAGAAAAAAATGTAAACCCAAGACACGCACACATAGAGGCGATTTGAACAAAAGTATTTCTAATCAAATAAACATAAACTGAGTGTATTGCCAATACAACAAAGATATTTATAGAAAAAATAGCATAGGCTGAAATAAAAATAGTTTGGCTATTCTACATAGGCTGCTCTACGTGGATTATACTCCATAGGTTATGCTCCATGGGCTTCTTTCTCAAATTTCACTAGGGTGTGCTCAGTGGTCCCCTGACCCCTAAAGGGCCGAATTAATATGTTCTTCGCTATGATCCATGGACTTCTTTCTCAAATTTCACTGGGATGTGGTCAGCAGTCCCCTGACCCCGAAAATATCGAATTAAAATGTTCTGGGCTAAAGAGGGCCGGAATGAGCTACTGGATTTCTTCTCCTGGTTAGTAAAAATTGCATTGTGATGTGCTCAGTCGGATTCGAAACAAAGACCTTAGAGAGGGACGGGAAAGCGATAATTATTTTTGGCAGATATTCATTTCAAAATTTAGCAGTACATAATAAGATAGAAAAATTATCAACAGATTTGAAGTTTATATTCATCAGCACTTGACCAATTCAGCAATACAGACACTGAAATACAATAGCAGTACAGAGAGAATCAGTTCTTGTTTCAGCTCTAAAAACCTTGTCGCATGATCAGTTTGCCCTTTTCACCAGACACACTCGAGCATTGGAGCAAGCTAAAATGATGATTAAGTCTGCTTTGAGTACCTTCTTCTCACATCAATGCCTGTGTGACCCCCGTATGCGACCCAAAATGCCCAAGTCTCGTCTAGATTGTGACAAGGCCATGTTCCAAAAGAAAAACAAGACTATCTACTGCCCTTGATTTAAACAAGTACCAGTACAACAATATTTCCACCAAATGCTTTAGTAATAGCAATGACATAAAATTTGAGAGATTCAGTAACTTTTCTGCTTGAAATTCAATAGCAGTACAAAGATAATAAGTTATTCTTCCATCTCAAATAACCTTGGCGCACGATCAGTTTGCCGTGTTCTCCGAACAGGCTCGATCATTGGAACAAGCAAAACTGACGATCAAGTCTTCTTCCATGTGAATACCACCTCATTTCATCAATGCATGTGTGACCCCCATATGCAACCCAAAATGCCCAAGACTCTTCTAGATAATTGTGACAATACTAGGTTTCAAAAGAAAAGCAAGACAATTTGCTGCACTTGATCTAAACAAGTAATAATACATAACTATTAGTTCAACAAAATACTTTGGTAATAGTAATGATAGAACAAAGGCAAAGAAAGACCATCTCATGCGCTTGACCTAACAAGTACTACCAGTATATAGCACAAAATACTCCAAAGTACAAGAACTAGTACTATACTAGTACTACTATGCATCCAAAATCCACCCTCCAACACACAGAGATCCCTAAGAGGGTTAAATAAATTTTGTGTCAATTGGGTATTCTCCCCCGTGATTGATGCATATTGAGTAACGCATGCCCTGGGTAATATGAGATGGTTCATATAATAACAAGAAAGAATGCCTTTTCCTCTAGACGATGCTCTGCACCGCCCAGCTCCTAGGCGTGGAGGATTTGTAGATTGCACTAGTCCAAAATCCTAGCTCTACTATCAGGTAATAGGCAGTGATCAGCACATTCTACAAGCGCGACGAGCACTTCTCCGTTTCACATTCAGCAGCACTTGACAGATTCAGCAGCATTTTAAAGTGGTTGATTCAATGGTGGCACAAAATGACCAAAAGAATTGATAGATTCAGCAATGACGACATTAAAATTCAATGGATCTACAACAATGCGGCAAGGCCATGTTTCAAAAGGAAAGCGAGACTATGCATATTCTCCACTCGATCTAAACAAGTCCCACTACATAGGTATTACTACAAATAGATTAGCATTAGCTGAAATCCATATAAAATACTTAGTAAAAGTGTAGAACTACAAGCTTACACTAAGCTAGTAACCACTACATGTCCCATCATACGTACTCGAAGAAAATATAATGCTTCAGCGTGTCAAAGTGTTGGCCAACCTGTGCGCTTGATTTCCTATCTAGGACGAGTCTGTTGTTTCATTGTTACTTGTCAGCTTCTAGGTCAGCAGCATACATGTAAAATTCATATGACAAACTAGGGAAATCGAGATCCTTAATTTCGGCAATTCCAATTACGAAGGGAATTTGCTACCAACATAAACTAGCTAATTAGTACAACATTACATACACTCATAGTAGGATCATCACAAGAGGATTAAGATGTGATATCTCACCAGTGAATCTTGTCCAACGACAGGTTTAGTAGTATGTCGGTAATGCCGCGACTTTGATAGAAAAGTCATGAGCACTTCCTGCGTGGCATTGGCTGGTGACGGCCTAATTGTTGTCTCCGATGACCTCGTTACTACAACCTGATTGAAACTACCGAACAAGACCAATGACCAAAACCTCACCTCGTATCGCAGCAATTCGCATGCCCCCGACCTTACCAGCCTGACGGACATGAGGAAGTTCGTGCTATGCCTGTCAATTTGGGCTACGGATAGCTTTCCTTTGTTCCTGATGCCGATGACCTCAGCTCTGAGTGAGCCTGGTGGACGAACCGACACAAACGGGTCCCATTTTTTTGGGTTGTATCTGGGCACTGTCATTGAGTGGGAAGATATGAGATGCTCGATGAACACTTTCTTGACACTAAGGAACTCACATCCTGGCTCCATGTAGAAACACCAGCAGTAGTTGCACGCGATCTTTTGGTCATAGACGTCCTTGTAGGAGACCAAAGTCCAGTAGATGTCGTTGAGGCATCTACTACCTTTTCCGCCAGCAACTTGGTGGTACAACTCCTTGGAGCATGCAGCCAGCCGGACGGCGCTGGTAGTGTTAACCCGCTTCGCTATTTCGTTGAAGACGTCATTTCCGACCATTGTCTAGACGTTGTTCAGCCAGTTGTGCCTCGAATCCACAGTCATCACGTCCAGATGGATTGGGGGGCAAGGATGGATCTATGTATGAATGTTGGCCTTATTTGGAGAGGAGGGATGGCAGCCTGGAAGGATCAATGCTACGGGTGAGATGGCAAGAAAAATGTGTGAAGTGTGTGCTCGAGAAGATCCAAATGCGGCCTCACGGAGTTGGGGATGGCTCTTTGAAGGAGGGAGTTCTACCATGTTGCTTCAGCTATCTTCTGCCAGGCGTACTACATCGAGCACGCCGACTAGAGTTATAGAGTAGGGAGTACTATAGCTACTCTAGACTGACACGCTGCCATGAAGTGGTATCTCATCACATCTCAGTTATTAGAACTGAGAGATGATTTATTTACCGCTTCCATTTTTATACTACACCCTCTAGTTCGTATTCTAATGTCCTCAACTTTGTCTAGATTTATATCAGTTAGATAGAGTAGTTATTAGTTGAGGTTGAGTCACTTACATTTTTCGGTACTTCATACGTACCAAAATACCAAGATCTTAAACCTCATATGAACTTTCTAGAAAGGTAACCCTTTAAAAAGTTTGGCAAGCCTGCTAAAATTGCTGAAACTTCTACAAAGGCAAGAACCCCCAGCCTAAATTGCATCATGCTTGGTGAAATAACAATAGGTTACCAGTTCATATTCAACAGTATTTCAAAGTGACCGATTCAGCAATACAGACTCTGAAATTCAATAGCAGCACGATAAGAACAATTCTTGTTTCCGGACTAAAAACCTTGGCTCAGGATCAATCGCTTTTCTTCGAACACACTCGATCATCGGAGCAAGCAAAACTGACGATCAAGCATGCTTTCCTGTGTATACCTTCTATTCACATCAATGACTATGTGACCCACATATGCAAGCCAAAATGCCCCAAGCCTCGTCTAGATTGTGACAAGGCCAACTTTCAAAAGAACAGTAAGACCATCTACTTACCTTGATCTAAAAAAGTACCAGTACGTTAGTATTAGTTCTACAAAATACTTTAGTACTATAATAAAAACAACAGAACATTTGACAGATTCACTAGCATTTGAAAGATTTAGCAGCACTGAATAAAACAGAAAAATATCAATAGATTCTAAATACACAATCAACGTCACTTGATAGATTCAAGAACATTTGAAAGTGACTGATTTAGCAAGTACAGATAATGACCAAAAGAATTGACAGATTTAACAATGCATACACTGAAATTTAATAGATGTAGCAAGGCCATAATTTAAAAGGAGAGAGACCATATTCTGGCCATGTTCCAAAAGAAGAGCAAGACCATCTACTGGTCTTGATTTAAACAAGTACCAATACATCACTATTAGTTCTTAAAAATTACTTTAGTAATAACAACAACAGAACATTTGACAGATTCATTGGCATTTGAAAGATTTAGCAGTACTGAGTAAGACAAAAAATATCAATAGATGCTCAGTTCATAATAAGCAGCACTTGATAGATTTAGCACGATTTCAAAGTGACCGATTTATCAGTACATATAATTACCAAAGGAATTGACAGATTCAGCAATGTAGACATTGAAATTCGGTAGATGTAGCAAGGCCATGATTCAAAAGGAAAGAGCGACCGTATTCTACACCAGACCCATCAGTCTAAACAAGTATGAGTACATAGGTATTACTCATACTACAAAATAGATTAGCATGCAGTAGAAGAACTCCATACAAATACTCAGAAATAAGCTATGCTAGGAACCACATGTCCCAAAATGATAAGAAAAATTCTATTGAGGAGTACATGTGTTCAAGTTAGGACCACCACCAGAAGATTAAGATGTGTTATTCCCTAGAGAATCATGTTGATATGAAGCTTGTATTCCAAAGTGAACTCCGATGGTCGGTTCCGACGATGAGCGACTAAATTAGACCAACAAACCGACAAAGACCAAGTGGCTTCAAGATTCACATATAATACCTTCTCACACAAGCCATTTGGATGTGCAGAGCTCAACTTCACCCTGTACTGTGGCGACAAGCATGCCACCGGCCTGATGCACACAACGGATATCAAGATGACTTTGTCACACCCATCAAGTAGCATGCAGAACACAGTGCCATCATCCCCGGTTACCCCAATATCTAAATTCTACGAGCCCGGTGTCGACACCGGCTTAGAGATGTACCTGCCTTTCCTACCGTAGTGGAAAATGTGCAACCTCATGGAGTGGGCTTATCTGAGGTGCGAGTTGAGCATAAGCAACATTGCGGCAAACTCGCAGCCAAGCACCACACAGTTCCACAGGACTGTAGCAGCCATCATTGAACATGAAGACATATTTGTCTGGACAGCCAATACCAATTGGGTCTCTAACCAACATAAAGTAATTAATTAGTACGACATTACATATATTCATATTAGGATCATCATAAGAAGATTTATATGTTTTAACTCACTCTTGGTTGATATTCTTGTAATCCAGGGGGAATTCCGATGACATTTTGAGAAGCTCACAGGTAACATCACGGTTTCGACAAGTACGACATGGGCCCTTTCAGCGCGACTTCAGTCGATGAAGGCCTGCTCCTCTACTCAGATCTCGCCACCATTTCGACCGAATGGAGCTTAACCCATGACGACAGTAACCATAACTGTAACATCCCAAATTCAGCAACCCTGATTAGTTGTCCAGAATGCAAAAATCAGCGGGAACAAAAACTATTTCTTATTTAACTGTGCAATGCTTGCTTGTTGTTGTATGTGCTTATGCTTCTGATTGTACATCTTATGATATACTCCTTACCTCAACATCAGTTGTCAAAAAGCTATTTAACAAACCTATCCCGGCTCATTTTACATATTCTCAAATATTCTGGCATTTCAAAACATGAGCCAAGATGCTTATGTAACCAAAACTATTTTAGTAGCTTCTATTGACAAAACTATGGAAATCTACAATCTCCTTATGTTTCCAAGACAAAACCTTCAACTACTCTTACCTCTAGGATTTCCAAAACCTTTTATAAAGCTTTTGAATTCTATTCTTGGTGGAGATACCAAGGACTCTCGCCTTATTCAAACTCCAATCCTTCAACATACCCATGTTTACCTCAAGCTAGGCTTGATGGTATCCATAGTAGCAGCTTGACTTGTTTGGAAGATGAATTGCCTTGATCTGATGTCTAACTTGCTGATTATGAACTAAAGAGACCTACTCTAGGGGCTCATCCTCTAAGGTCAAGATACTTTAAGATCACCAAACCCTAAGAAAGAATAGAAGATGAATCTGATCTCTAGCCAATAGGTGATCATCTAAAACCCTTAACCAGATCAATTCTAAAGTGATCCATTCTAGAAGTTTCCAAGTCAATGAAGACCAATATCAAGCATGGATCTATTCTACCCAATCTACACTTCAACATCATCCACTTGATGATGCTTTGATACCTTGCAAACCCTCAAAAACATCCCCTCTCATACTCTAGTCTGGAAATTATTTCAACATCACTTCTCTAAATGTCTCCCTTTCTCAACCCTTGTGCATTTTTGGAAATGCACTTGAACAATATTGTAGACCATCATAAGGAATAGCAAGGCCCACTCTTTCCCTTGGTTAGACCATCCTCTAACCACTTGTTCTTGATAGTTTTGTAGGCAAGAAAATAATAATTCCTGCAAATCTTATCAACATGCCTACTTTGGAAGAAGCTCACACCTACATGTTATCTTCTTTTCACCAACTCCTTGCATTATTGTGTTCTACTCACAAAGTTCTAGCAATAACTACTTCACTTGTTCCAAATGGATCCTTGTGCTTCAAAAACCCATAAGGTTTTGAAGGCTACATGACAATCTACTTTGGCATCCTTATTTTATCCAAAGTTTGAAATGAATTCTTGGAGAACTCAAGCATGATCAATCTCAACTTCTTGTACCATGGTGATCTACATCACCTGGTATATCCATCCATATATTCCATGACCCAAGGAGAGCTATGAACTCCAAGATCCAACAATGTTTTGAAGTGCCAAAATTAACAATGCTTATGATCATCTTTTCCTTTGTTTCTAGCCAAATCAAGTCAAATTCCCAAAACCGAAGGTATCACATGGTGGATATATATGGTGGACATCATATACCATGGAGAGATAAATTTATAGAATATTATCCATAATTATCATGGCCCAAAATCTAATTAACGCTTTTAAGGGACAAATACTCTGAATCTCCATCTATGAAAGACTGATTGTTTTTCCCCAAAAAACTTGTCTAACCTTAAGCACATATGAAGCATATATATTATTCCCTACCTCCCCACTTTAAAAATAAATATTTTTGGAGAATTCCCTATTTCTTTTTGGCCATTTTGCTAAATGGCAGAAATGGAGTAATAATTGTTTTAAATACCTTTAATCCCCAATAAATCATTGGAAAATTCCTCAAAGTATGGATTCATATTTAGAATCCTCTCACATAAAAAACCAGCTATGTCCAATGTAAAATTATCAAATGAGCTTCTATAAACCACTTCTGCACTTTTTGAATAATTGATCAAAAATGCACTAAAAATAATCCGAAAAATCTCAATAAATTCCTAGAGGTGTATCTTGACCTCACCTACCTACCAGCATCATTACCTCAACCTGCCAAGATGGAGTTTTGAAACTTGCTTCATGATCGAAAGTTTGGCCAACCTTTGAAATCATTCAAATTTATCTTTTGAATACCTTCAAACCCTCACTAAACCTCTCCAATACTTCTCCATAGAAACTACCATCACCCCCAACTCCCCTCTGGTCGAAATAACTGTAGCATGTGCCCTCCCCATGTACTTTACCCCTTGAAAGGATGGAAAAATAGATCTTTTAGTGGTGTATCACTCTTTATACCAAAAGCTAGGCAGCAGCCCCTCCCCTCTCTCTCTATGGTCGTGTACCAGGCCCCACCTCACCCTATCCACCTCCTCCCTCGACAAATACCCAAGAAGCATCCCTCCCTTCCCCTCAAATGGACATAGTCCACTCTACACCCCTCCTCCTTGGTTTATAGGCCAGGGGCCACCTCGCGCCTCCCTCTTCCCCTCATTTACTCCCTATGCTCCCCAGTCACCTCCCCGAAGACCACTCCCTCTCCCCAGCTCTACCTTGCCCGTGAGAAGGAGAAGAAGGAGCGTCGGCCTCCTCCCTCGTTTCGAGCATATCTCCTCCACCCCTATGTCTCGTCCTCTACATGTTACCTAGCCGAGATCCCCTCCTTCCCCTGCATCTGACTCGGCCCCTCTTTTCTTCTAGGTTCCTCCCTGGCGGCGCCACAGACGAGCTCGGAGCCGCCGCCCTCTGCCCTACATCGGACTCCATGGATCTGCACCAAAAGGGCCCCTTCCGCCCCTCGCCAAGTTCGTATCTGACCACCGCTTCGTCCCAGCGCGTCCCCGACGCCTCTCCCACACTCGGGTGAGCACCCCGACCCATATTCCCCCACCTAGGGTTCTGGCGAGTCAGTCCAGCGTCGAAGGTTGAAGAAGCCTCGACGACGTCTGATTCTCTTTAGTCCAACGACCCAGATCTGATGATACCCATTCAGCCGCTCGCTCCCACTAACCCCGAGGCCCCACCTATCGGGTTTGAAGCCATCGCTTCCTGCACCCGGCGCGGCCCGGATGGGCCGAATTCCCCTCTACCGTCCCATTATCTTTCGAAATCCAGCCCGTGAGGCAGTTTTCTTTTTCTTTTAGGATTTCTTTGCTAGATCTTATTTTGGCCAGTCACTTAAAATTGAAATGAAATTGAAAAATGACCCCAGCTGCCCAGATAAAAGTTTGTACTTGCACATACTTGTTTTCTCAAACATATTGTGACAAAATCCCACGAAAATATTACAAGTATTGTTCCTGGGAATTTATGTCTTAAGATGTACCTTTTTCAATAAATAAATTCGACAGTGATTTGTACATACCCAAATGGTATGAATCAAAGTGCCTATGAAAGGTAGTTTATATACCTACCTAATAGCCCTTTTCTCCAGCTAAGTGGAGCTATAGATCTAAAGATATAAAAATGACAAGATTAATTATATTCTGTCTTTAGAAAATTCTCTAGGCCAATATATGAAATATATTGACCTAATTCCTACTCTCTGTGATGTGCTGGACTAAGCTTTACGAAAATCCGGGAGATCAAATTTTATTGAGCTCTGTATAATTTTGGTGAATTAATCATCTCTGCCTAGGGTAGTTCAAGTATAAAAATCACTACAAAAGTTTTACAAATCCAAATTGGATGATTCCAATTCCTACAAGAAGATAATTCAAATACTCATCATGTGTCTTTGGAAGCATATCAAAAGCTTCTGTAGAATTAATCTGGTGAAAAAAGAGAAAACAGCTACATAATTTACTTTGGGAAATTACTGAGGGCATTCTGTTAATTATTTTACATGATTCCAACTCTCAGTGAATAAGTATATCAAACCCTACACAACCACCCAATGAAATAATTTTTGGACTCACAGAACTCTTCTGGGGAATTATCTCCTAAAACTAGAGTATTTCCCACTAGAAAATGCATATTAAATCGAAGGAAAATGATAAAATAGTGAAACCACTTTTGTTGGATTCATATTATCACTACCTATCTAATGGTAACATTTTTTTACACAAAGTTATCCTACAGAACTTGGACCTTATATTTAACCCCCCTTAATTAAGTAGTTTTGGCATCCAAATCATTAAAGAAAACCCACAAAGGCATTTCAAGTAATTCCACTTGTGCAGAAGCCAACCACTCAAAACCTACTGAATTGTAAACTAGTATTGTTCATTGCTTGCTATATGTATGGATACTTGTATGCCTTATTTTGATTGTGGCATCGCGTGTTTGCATGTATACTCGATGACGATGATAGTTGCGCTTGTATTGGCGCGGAGAGGAAGAGATCTTATTACTATTGGTATTGGTATTCTTGGTATTCTAAGAAGAAGTCCAGGGACATATATTTCCATATTGTTGATCTCAGGCAAGCCACCTTCTTGCTCATAAGCCTTGTCCTACTGTTTTACTTATGCATGTTTTACCTACTGTTTATTAAAACTGCATTGTTTACTATATGTTGATGTATATATGGTAGTGGTTTGGCTCCTCTGAACTATTACACTTTGGTACTGTTAAGTACAACCCTCTGGATGACACCTATTTAACCCTAGTATGATAGATGGTGTATTACACCATACCCCTTTGGAGACCCTGTTTTAGCCGAAGCAAAACTAGAGGAGTGGAAGACCCCGGAAAAAGTTTTACCAAATGTTTTATGATAAAACCTTGGTGAGGTGGAACCTCCCAAGAGATGTTCAGAAAGAAAAAGGTTTTGTTTTACAAAATGCTGAAGGAAAGGATGGAGAAAACATGTTTACAAAAACGCACCTAGTTCTTTGCAGCTTTAGCTATAACAACTTAACCCGTGCAAAACACTACTCTGGAATGGGACAGGGCTAGATTTGATGTTTGTTTATTCTGGTATAAGATGCCTCGCAATGACTACAGGGGATAAAAATCCCTGGAGGGTGGGCCTTCTCTGGCTAAGTCCATGTAAAACATCGACCGAGAGAAGGAACGAAGAGTCTACGGGCCTCCACTTGTTACTATGAGCCCCTCATTGAAAGCGCACACTAGGGAAGTGGAAACGGCGCTCCGGTTGGCTTGTGTACTATATAGGGCGTCCCGGTGTTGAGGGAAACAACACTCATAGGGTAGAAACTTATACTGGAGTGGCATTCGGAAAGTCTTGATCAGTTACTCGACCCACGATCGGTGTAGATCAGGGTAGGGTACCCGGATGGTGTGGGTAAAGTGTACAACCTCTGAGGAGTGTAAATCTATTCAAATAGCCGTGTCCACATTTATGGATGGGTTGGACAAACTAGTGTAGAGTGGTGCTGGTTTTGTTTTGAAAAAGGATTTTGGAAAAGTAATGGCTTTGGAAATGTTTTGACCATAGGATGGTCGGAAACGATACATTTTTTGACCATGGGATTGTCGGAAAGGAAGGAAAGGAGTTTTCTCATGGGATGATCGGAAGGACAAAACAAATGGGGGACCCAATCCTAGAGCTTCCCTAAAACTTTGCCAAAAGGTTTCCAAAATGTTTTACAAAAGTTTTCAACAAAGATATGTAGATGCTATATCTACAAGAGGAACTAGCTGAGAAAATAACCTCTCTTGGAGCCCTCCTACTACCACCGCCATAATGCATATCCTGTTGTTGTTATTACTTTCATCTTAAGTTGGTTTGCGAGTACATTCAAATTACTCACTGGCATTGTCCTTGGCTATTATCTTGGTCAGATATCAAGAAGAAGGTGACATCGACGACTATGCGAGCTAGAACATTCTTACAGTCTGTTGCCTGTAGGTTAAGGCATGGCTCAGGCTCTATGCTTCATGAAGTTCCGCTGATGATTATTGATGTAGCCATAATGGTATGTAAGGTATGACATGTATCTGCTTAGATAATAGATGTTCACTTTGATACTTGTCGGTTATGTGCCATGACTAACTAATCATGGGATCGTGGTGTATGCATAACAGGGATTCTCGGAGGATTAATCCGAAGGCCCTACAATAACATCACATTGTACCGCGGCGATTCGCACGCCGCCGACGTGACATACCTGATGGATAGCAAGATGTTCGTGGTGTAACCTTCAATTAGGGCGACAAACTCCATGCCCTCTTCCCGATGCCGATGATCTGTGGTGCGGGGACCGGGTCAGTTGGGTACTAGTGCTTGTTGGAGTAGGTCACTTCGGGAAAATACATCTTGTGGGCAAGTTTCAAGTGGTCAAAGAGCTCGTGCACAGTCAATGGTCGGGTGATGAACTCGCATCCTCGCTCCGTGCAGGCTGCGCACGGGGTGTAATAGCACTGGATCATGTGCTCATAGATGTCATTGTAGGAGACCAATGAACAACAGCAGCCATTGGGGCACCTGCTACCTTTTCCACCCGTGACATGGCGGTATAGATCCTTGGAGCATGCGGCTAGCCTAACGGTGATGGTAGTGTCCAGGCGCATAGTGATTTTGTTGAAGACGTCGTCGCCAACCTTGCTCCAGCCACAGTGTCGCGGGTTGGACCTCGAATCCGCCATCACGTCCGGACGGATTGGGGTGAGGGTGGATGTATGTAGAGTTGTTGGTGGTTTTTGGAGGAGAGGGCTGGTGGCTTGGAGGGAGTGATGCAGCTGGCAAGATGGCGAGTAAAATGTGTGAAGCGTGCGCCAGAGATGCGGCTATTCGGCATCGACGAGTGGGGATAAACTAAACAGAGATGGGACAGATGGGATGTCTCTTTGAAAGAGGTTTTTTCTTTTCTTCTACTGTAAGAAGTTGCTGCATTGAGGACACCGGCAAGCGTGAATGCGTGATAGACTAACGCACCCCTATGCAATAAATTAAACATGTCACTTCCTAGTGCAGTACAGTCTCGTCACGTCAGTTTGACCAGACATATTATTTACTATTTACAACTTCTATTTTCATAATAGTATTAGGGCATCACCTATGTATGTGAAATAATTTTTCTATAAGCTGGGAAGTTTTAAGAAAAATCTTTTCGATAGTTTTCGATGTACAGAATTCCTGGTTAGCTTCAAAAGTTTTTTGGAAAATTTTAAGAGGAATCTATCTATCGTGCTTACTTGTAGCTAAAATTTGACACGGTCGGTGGGAGTACGGTTTACATCAAAGACCTCAAAAAAGATAAAATTACATAGAGGTCCATAAATTTAGCACAAAGGGCCCTAAAGTTAAGCAAGGAAAAGCAGTCAGGTCCTTCTCGAGCGAGAAACTGAGCCATACCCTTCATACTATTGTACTTTCTTCACACAAACACAAAAAACACTCCTCACACTTTCAAACCAGCGTGCTAGGGGTGTGCTTGGTGCTTCCTCTTCACAGGGTGTGAAATGGAACGACAAAGCAGGTCAACGCATGTGTGGGCAGCGCCATGTTGTGGATGAGGGAGAGATCAGCCGGCGGGGGTGTGCGTGGATGGTGATGAGATAGTGAAGGATACAGAAAACATAATTTCCTTTGCGTGCATATATATAGTAAAGGTCCTGAATCTTTGACAACACGTTCCACTTCTTGCTAAGAATATGCATCTTGACAACTTAACGAAATTAGGTCAAACTTGAGCTACAAGTTAGTGTGATAGATTGCTCTTGGATTAATTGTCTTTTCGAAGGTAGATGGGTGCAACTTCTTTTAGTAGATGATGCCGTTGGTGTGAGTTTCCAACTATCAGGAAAGAACATTTTTGAGTTTCCCATGTTTTGTGAATTTGAAAACTTCCTAGCTAAATATGCCGACTTGAACGAGACATTGTGCCAATTTATCGAAATTAGGTCAAATTTGAACTACAAGTAAATTCTAGGTTGCTTAGAAGTTTTACGAAAAAGCTTTTTGGTGGTTTTCAATGTACTGAATTCCTAGTTAGCTTCAAAAGTTTTTGGAAAATTTTAAGAGGAGACTATCTATCGCGCTTACTTGTAGTTAAAATTTGACACCGTCGGTGGGAGCGAGTACAGTTTACAACGAAGACCTCAAAAAAGAGAAAATTACACGGAGGTCCATAAATTTAGCACAAATGGCCCTAAAGTTAAGCAAGGAAAAGCAATTGGGTCCTTATCACCGAGCAACTAAGCCATACCCTTCGTACTACTTTACTAGCTTCACACACAAAAAACGCTCCTCACACTTTCGAAGCAACGTGCTGGGGGTGTGGAAAAAACTGCACCCAACCCTATGATTCCATGTCATCCCATAAGTTTGATTCCGTAAAATTCCTCCGTAAGTGTAGCATTACTCGTGTGCTCGGTGCTTCCTCTTTGCGGGGTGTGAAATGGAACAACAAGAAAGGTCGACCCACGTGGGCAGCACCACATTGTGGACGAGGAAGAGATCAAATGGTTGGGGTGTTATGATGGTGATGAGTAGGAGTATTACTCATTGTACCCTATACCTCCTGTCAAGAACCCATCACAGCTTTGCCTAACATGGCATCGCCTTCAAATATCCCTCTTCACTATTCTTGGGTTGCCTCCTGCGTGTCAAGGCCAATGATGGAATCTTCTAGAAGCTATACATGACATAATCTAATGTAGTAATAGAGATCCAATGGTGAACAATGTTGGGATTTGCCAATCTATATCCAACTACCGAGTTCAAAGTTATTCATACACTATATAGTGGTATATATTGATATTGTGAAGAAATAGAGCAGTTTTTTCTTTTGAAAAGAAGTCAAACACTTATTTCTAATTTTTTGATGGCGAGCAATACGCGTAAGAGGCACTAGTGGAAAACGGGGCTCTAGTCCTGGTCCATAACTGGCACTAGTCCCTGTTTCGCACTTGGGACTGCCAAATTGGGACTAGAGACCCCTATCTCTAGTCCTGGTTTGCTACGGATCGGGACTAGAGGCCAGCACGTGGCAGCGATAACGTGGCGGGGCTGGAGAACCTCTAATCCCGGGGCATAACACAACCCGGGACTAAAGATCATCCTGCTGCATTAGAGAATTCGTGTGTTTCTCTACCCCGACACATTTTTGTGTTTTCCTTTTCATTTTGTTTTTTCCATTTCGTTTCTTTTTCAACTTGTGTTTCATTATAATTTCAAACATGTTTTCGTACACTTATTCTATGCTACTACATACACAATACACGTTGATGCATATATAATTAATATTCTATCTCTTGCGAGCCGTCATAGCAATCAAAACTCATTGGCGCTTCGTTTCTTTGTTCTATCTCCATTCTTTCACCGGACGCATTCAAAAACCGTGAGCCATCTTCGGCTCCGTCGTCCTCTACTCCACCCCGATATGATCCACCAAGGCGATTCCGTATAACATAGAACATATCCTCCTCACCTTCTCTGTCGTTGAAGTCTATAGAATCACTAATACAGAAGATAAATAAGTACTAATGAAACAATAAGTAAAGTTATTACATCTCGAATAATCCGGTTAATGCAACAATCATATCATAGGTTTCTTTGAAAGTTTTACGAAAAAGATTTTGGAGGTACCCATCGGGGGTCAATTAGGAGTATATCAGAAACCATTGAGAGTTTGGACAACAGGTTTAACTTCTTGCTAAGATTTTGCATCTTGACAATTTAACGAAATTTGGTCAAACCTGAGTTACACAAGTAAGAGAACAAGAGGGAGGCAGCGCTAGACTTTCAAAAAAAAGAGGTAGTACGAGAGTAGCGCAGAGGAGGACTTGAAGGTGGTGTGATGTCAGAGCAAAGCAATGATGGGTTGCTGACATGAGGTATAGGGTACACTCCACTAGTAGTAAATGTATAGACCTACTACTAGTATATGCACACAAAACAAGTTGTGTTTTCTCTCTCCTTCACTGGCTCTCACCATCCATCCTCCATCGATCTCTTCTCTGTAGCCGCAGGCACACAGTCTGGCTTGTCTTTTCCTCGTCCGCAACATAGCATTGTGCATGTGTGCCTTGGTACAGCACACCGATCTACATCTAGCAACTGTTTTTCTGTTCAAAAATTCAAAATAATCATCAACACCAGTACAAAAAGGCTCAAAGGTAACAATAATTACAAAAGGGTCCTCTGACCACCTTCCGACGACAACAAACCCTAGCGCGATAACAGAATCGTCTCGCTCCTCCACAACCTCTAGTTCCAATAAATAAATAAAGAATGCCACCACTGTAATTTTTAGACAAAGTGTACCATGCTTTCTTACAATTCCCAAGTTTTAAGTTTTTTCAAGTGGACATAGAAAGGTTTTTCATTTTATTCATGTTCAATCTTCTTGCTTTTTGACGAGGTTGTTGCATCATAATTTTATATGTTGTATAGTTTAATCGCTAGGTGTTGTATATGCTGGTATAAGGCCGGTAGTAAACAACGTGTCACTTTGTTATACCTAAGACTCGGTTATACTATTGAACATGCTCTCACTCACTTCTTGTAGATCATTAAATTAGACCTAATTTGAAAAATCGACGGAAATTCGTTTGAGTGGGTTGAATTAGGTAGATAATTAAGCCTAAAAAATATAACATGTAATTTATCCAACCACTTTATGTACTAGTAAATAAATGGCACATATTATGAACTCTAATTTAGCCATATTAACCGTACTTCGTTCTGAATTTTTTTACTTCTTTACCATGCTAACATGCACCAATCTCTTGCAAAATATGGACACACCGTCATTATAGATATATAGAGTATATTCATGACCTTGATCACTTGCCTTTAAACAAAAGAAAGTTCACACGGAGTACATGGTATAGTAGGTCATACCGTGAAGTGAGTTTTTCAAGTATTTTATTGGTAAAATAAATTAAAGAACAAAGAATGCCCCCACCCACACACAAATTCTCGTACAAAGTGGACAATTCTTTCTTACAGTTTCCTGAGTTTAAGGATTTTTCAAACTCCCAAGCCAAAGCTCCATGCACTGAAATGACTCTATGCCGATAAAACGAAATTAGGTAAAACTTGAATACATGTGAGCGCGATAGACTATTACTCTTGGAAATTTCCAAAATTCTTCTAAAGGAACCCGAACAGCGAATATATCATGGGCCAACAATAGTTTTGGAAAATGCTAGCAGTGATTAGTATTTGCATAACGACAAATTGGCTTGAGCGACCAATCAAGGTCATGGGCATATCCACATCATAGTTTAGGACCCGCGAGTCTAGCACGATGGAGAAGGGAGTACAAGGCACGAGTGTCTACGGGAATCCGTAATGTAGGACCCACCTGGCTTATATGGAAATTACCACAATGTATAAGGTCAACATTTGCTACAAGATAGGACCCACATAGGTTATCATATTGCTCCTTGCAAGAGAGAGAGAGAGAGGAGAGAGAGTAAATAATGTTTCTATTCTCTATGGAGACCCACAAGCTTGAGGCAACTTTATGTTCTCCACAATGTATAAGGTGAACCTTAGCGGATGACACATAGGCCTTAAGGTGTGTTTTTTACACACTGCAGATGCCCCTAACGAAAAAAGCAAATAATGGGCCCACTTGGCAGTGTATGGCCAAGCTATAAAACATACTCCTATGAAAACGTTAGCATCTTCAGTTTAGTAGGTCCCATGGATCATCTCGTTTAGACACTATCTAAATGGTGGAGCTTACTCGCAGTACAGTAAGTAGTACTCCGTAAGTTTCAATATATATAAGATGTTTTAGGTTTTTTAAGGTTATGTATCTAGTCATCTTTTAGTGTGTATATTCAGAGTGAACCTGTACGAACCTATACATTAAAATGTCATCTTGACAATTTAACGAAATTAGGTCAAACTTGAGCTACAAGTAAGCGTGATATATTGCTCTTGAATTAAATGTCATTACAGAGGTAAATGAGTACATCTTATTGTAGTAAATAATGTTATTACAGAGGTGTGAGTACCCAACTATCAGGAAAAAACATTCTCAATTTTCCGAGTGATGCCGAGATTGTTCTTTTCCGCAAAGAAAGCCCTAAGAATATATTGGATCTGAATGCCACAAGCAAGGTTTCAGACATATATAGTGGGTTAGCATGTTTTACTTACAATTCCCATGTTTTGTGAGTTTTCGATCTTCCTCTAGCTAATTCCGTTCGCGTGAATGACTTTATGTCGATGTTTCAAAATTAGGTCAAAATTTACCTACAAGTAAATTGTAGGTTGCTTGGAAAGTTTTATGAAAAATCTTTTGGAGGTACCCATCGGGCGGTCAATTAATATATCAGAAAGAACGGTAAGTTTTGATGACAGGTTCAACTTCTTGCTAAGATTTTGCATCTTGATAGTTTAACGAAATTAGCCCAAAGTTGAGCTACAAGTAAGCATGATAGATTGCTCTAGAATTAAATATCATTTTAGAGGTATATGAGTGCATATTCTTGTAAAGCAGTGTCATCGGTGTGAGTATCCAACTACCAGGAAATAACATTCTCAAGTGATGACGAGATAATTCTTTTCTGTAAAGGAAGTGCGAAGAATATTAGATCTGAATGCCACAAGCCAAGTTTTCACACATATACAGTGGATCAACGTCATGTTGTACTTGCGATCCCAATGTTTTATGAGTTTTCAACGTTCGTAGCCAACTCCGCCCACTTGAATGACTTCATGTCGATGTATCGAAATAAGGTCAAATTTGAACTACAAGTAATAAATTGTAGGTTCCTTTGAAAGTTTTATGAAAAACTCTTTTGGAGCTATCCATCGAGCAGTCAATTAATATACCAGAAACCGCAAAGAGCTTTGACGACTGGTTGAACCTCTAGCTAGGATTTTGCATCATGAAAATTTTGAACCCGTTTTGAAAATGATCACATGAAATAGGGAGAGAGGGGAAATGATTTTTCTATTATCTATGGGCAACCCACAAGCTTGAGGTGCACCTTAGGCTTAAAGATAACTTTATTTTTTCCACCATGTATAAGGTGAACCTTAGTAGATGCACTATAGTAGGCCTTACTAAGGTGTGCTTTTTTTACACAATGCGGGAGTAGTATATTTATTTCCTTAGACATATGGTCACCTTTGTCCACACGCTGGACATGCTGAGGGAATAAAATGTTGGCAGGGGAAGAGGGCAACAGCGAAGATGAGTTGAAGGCGGTTCCATGTCAGAGCAAAGTTATGATGGGTTCCTGACACGAGGTACTCCTGCAGCCTTATAGTGTACCTCTACTAGTAGTAAATTTAAGGACCCATGCACGCAAAGCAAATCGTGCGTTTTTTTCTCTCCTTCGCTATCCTCCATCTCTCCTCCCCTTTCCCCTCAAGCACCGGCCCGACTGATCTCTCTCTCGTCCACAGTGTGGCGTTGCGCACGTGTCCCTTGATACGATGGCTCTGTGTCTCTGGCGTGTTTGGTAGCCGCACGTTGGTGTGGAGTAGGGATGAGGAGTACATAGAAAGTAAACCACTTTGGTCCTTGGCGGCAAAAATTCAAACTTTTCCGGTTTTCAATTTTTTTAGTTGCTTCCCAAACATTAGGAGGGAAGGTTATTCAAAAGATCGGCCATTCGCAGTACTATACTTCTTATCTTATCTTTATCTTGTCTTATCTCTTACAATACCTTACCACTTCATATAGTGTACTGATTAATTTTGAACATTTACAGTTGGATCAAGACTAGCAAATCCAAACATTGCTAACCGTTCGATCTTCTTTTCCATTCTTAACATCTAGAAAGATTCTACTAATAGTCCTGAGCACGATGAACACTAGTATGCGCAAACCTCAAAACACACACTTAATTCATTGCTCAATTTTAGGAACCTTGATCTAAATGCAAGGACTTGGATGCAATTTTCATTTTTATGAGGCCCTTGATGTAACATGTACTTCCTCCGACGGTGTTAAGTCTCAAGCACCTCGCTCCTATGAGACATACCATTAGATCGGCCATTCGTAGTACTTCTTATCTTATCTTTATCTTGTCTTATCTCTTACAAGCAATACCATACCACTTCATAATGTACAGATGAACTTTGAACATTGAACATTGGATCAAGACTAGCAAATCCAAACATTGCTAACCGTTGGATCTTTTTTCCATTCTTAGCATCAAGAAAGATTCTATTAATAGTCTTTAGCACGATGAACGCTGGTATGCGCAAACCTCAAAACACACACTTCATTGTTCAGTTTCAGGGTCCTTGTGCTAAATTATGCATAGATTTGGATGCAATTTTCATTTTTAAGAGGTCCTTGCTGTAACTTGTACTTCCACTGACCGTGTTAACTCTCAAGCACTTCGCTGCTACAAGACCTACCATTAGATCGGCCATTCACAGTACTTCTTATCTTATCTTTATCTTGTCTTATCTCTTACAATAGCATACCACTACATAGTGTATGGAACATTTACGGTTTGATCAAGACTAGCAAATCCAAACATTGCTAACCGTTGGATCTTCTTTTCCATTCCTAGCATCTAGAAAGATTCTACTAATAGTCTTGAGCACAATGAATGCTAGTATGCACAAACCTCAAAACACACACTTCATTGCTTAGTTGTAGGGTCCTTGTGCTAAATGCATGGACTTGGATGTAATTTTCATTTATATGAGGTCCTTGATGTAACTTGTACTTCCACCCATCGTTTTAACTCTCAAGCACCTCTCTCCTACGAGACCTACCATTAGATCGTCCTTTCACAGTACTTCTTATATTATATTTATCTTGTCTTATATGTTACAATACCCCATACCTCTATATAGTGTATGGATTAACTTTGAACACTGATTGTTAGATCAAGACTGGCAAATCCAAACATTAATAATCGTTTGATCTTCTTTTCCATTCTTAGAATCTAGAAAGAATATACGAATAGCCTTTTACACAATGAACGCTAATATGCGCAAACCTCGAAACACACACTTCATTGCTCAGTTTTAGGGAGTAGGATTCGTGTTGATTAGTACCTAGAGCAAACTCCACACCACCCGAAAATTTCATAGCATACAGTAGGCCGTATTCTGAATATGCATAGATAGTTATTATTAATAGACTTAATGTATGAATTTGGTTCTCTACCAAGACTATTGGTTAATAACAACATAATGTTTGTTAAATCACATTTCAAACAATATATATACGTGTGTGGCACGTGACTTTTACTAGTCTATTACAATACCATACAACTTCAAAGCGGTGTACGGATTAACTTTGAAAATTGACCGTTGGATCAAGACTGACAAATCAAAACATTACTAACCGTTGGATCTTCTTTTCCATTCTTAGCATCTAGAAATATTCTACTGATATCCTAGAGCACAATGAACGATAGTATGCGCAAACCTCAAAACATACACTTCATTGCTCAGATTTAGGGTCCTTATGCTAATATATGCATGCCTTTGCAAGAAATTTTCATTTTTTATGAGATCCTTGATGTAACTTGTACTTCCATCGACCGTGTTAAATCTCAAGCACCTTGCTCCTACGACACCTACCATTTGATCAGCCATTCGCAGTACTTTTTATCTTCCTTTTATCTTGTCTTATCTCTTACAATACCATACACCACTTTATAGTGTATGGATTAACTTTGAACATTGACCATTGGATCAAGACTAGCAAATCCAAACATGGCCAACTGTTGGATATTCGTTTCGATTCTCAGCATCTAGAAAGATTCTACTGATAGTCTTTAGCACGATGAACACTAGTATGCACAAACCTCTAAACACACACTTCATTGGTCAGTTTCAGGGTCCTTGTGCTAAATGCATCGACTTGGATGCAATTTTCATTTTTATGAGGTCCTTGATGTAACTTGTACTTACACCCACCATGTTAACTCTCAAGCACCTCGCTCCTACGAGACCTACCATTAGATCGGCCATTCGCAGTACTTATTATCTTATCTTTATCTTGTCTTATCTCTTACAATACCATAACACTATATAGTGTACGAAACATTGACCGTTGGATCAAGACTGGCAAATCCAAACATTGCTAATAACCATTGGATCTTCTTTTCCATTCTTAGCATCTAGAAAAATTCTACTAATAGTCTTGAGCACGATGAATGCTAGTATGCGCAAACCTCAAAACACACACTTCATTGCTTAGTTTCAGGGTCCATGTGATAAATGCATGGACTTGGATGCAATATTCATTTTTTACTAGGTCCTTGATGTAACTTGTACTTCCACCAACCGTGTTAACTCTCAAGCACCTCGCTCGTATGAGACCTACCATTAGATTGGCCATTCGCAGTACTTCTTATCTTATGTTTATCTTGTCTTATCTCTTAAAATAGCATATCACTTCCTAGCGTACAGATGAACTTTGAACATTGAATGTTAGATCAAGACCGAAAAATCCAAAAATTGCTAATAGCTGTTGGATCTTCTTTTCCATTCTTAGCATCTAGAAAGATTCTCCTAATAGTCTTTAGCATGATGAACACTAGTATGCGCAAACCTTAAAACACACACTTCATTGCTCAGTTTCAGGGTCATTGTGATAAATACATGGACTTGGATGCAATTTTCATTTTTTTACGAGGTCCTCGATCTAACTTGTATTTCCACCGACCGTGTTAACTCTCAAGCACCTCGCTCCTGCGAGAACTATCGATAGATCGACCATTCCCAATACTTATTATCTTATGTTTATCTTGTATTATCTCTTACAAGCAATACCATGCCACTTCATAGTGTACAAATGAACTTTGAACATTGAACATTGAATCAAGACTGGCAAATCCAAACATTGCTAACCGTTGTATCTTTTTTTCCATTCTTAGCATCTAGAAAGATTCTATTGATATTCTTTAGCACGATGAAGGCTCGTATGCGCAAACCTCGAAACACACACTTCATTGTTCAGTTTCAGGGTCCTTGTGCTAAATGATGCATGGACTTGGATGCGATTTTCATTTTTATGAGGTCCTTGTTGTAACTTGTACTTCCACCAACCATGTTAACTCTCAAGCACCTCGCTCCTACGAGACATACCATTAGATTGGCCATGTGTAGTACTTCGTATCTTATCTTTATCTTGTCATATCTCTTACAATACCATACCACATTATAGTGTATGGAACAATGACCCTTGGATCAAGACTAGCAAATCCAAATATTGCTAACCTTTGGATCTTCTTTTCCATTCTTAGCATCTAGAAAGATTCTACCGATAGTATTGAGCACCAAGAACGATAGCATGCGCAAACCTCAATACACACACTTCATTTCTCAGTTTTAGGGTCCTTGTGCTAATAAATGCACGAACTTGCATGCAATTTTCATTTTTTATGAGATCCTTGATGTGACTTGTACTTCCATCCACGGTGTTAAATCTCAAGCACCTTGCTCCTACGAGACCTACCATTTGATCGGCCATTCGCAGTACTTTTGATCTTCCTTTTATCTTGTCTTATCCCTTACACTACCATACACCACTTCATAGTGTATGGGTTAACTTTGAACATTGACCGTTGGATCAAGACTAGCAAATCCAAACATGGCCAACTGTTGGATATTCGTTTCGATTCTCAGCATCTAGAAAGATTCTACTGATAGTCTTTAGCACGATGAACGCTAGTATGCACAAACCTCAAAACACACACTTCATTGGTCAGTTTCAGGGTCCTTGTGCTAAATGCATCGACTTGGATGCAATTTTCATTTTTATGAGGTCCTTGATTTAACTTGTACTTACACCCACCATGTTAACTCTCAAGCACCTCGCTCCTACGAGACCTACCATTAGATTGGCCATTCGCAGTACTTATTATCTTATGTTTATCTTGTCTTATCACTTACAATACCATAACACTATATAGTGTACGAAACATTGACTGTTGGATCAAGACTGGCGAATCCAAACATTGCTAATAACCATTGGATCTTCTTTTCCATTCTTAGCATCTAGAAAAATTCTACTAATAGTCTTGAGCACGATGAATGCTAGTATGCGCAAACCTCAAAACACACACTTCATTGCTTAGTTTCAGGGTCCATGTGATAAATGCATGGACTTGGATGCAATTTTCATTTTTTACTAGGTCCTTGATGTAACTTGTACTTCCACCAACTGTGTTAAATCTCAAGCACCTCGCTCGTATGAGACCTTCCATTAGATTGGCCATTTGCAGTACTTCTTATATTATGTTTATCTTGTCTTATATCTTACAATAGCCTACCACTTCATAGTGTAGAGATGAACTTTGAACATTGAATTTTACATCAAGACTGAAAAATCCAAAAATTGCTAATAACCGTTGGATCTTATTTTCCATTCTTAACATCTAGAAAGATTCTACTAATAGTCTTTAGCACGATGAACGCTAGTATGCGCAAACCTTAAACACACACTTCATTGCTCAGTTTCAGGGTCCTTGTGCTCAATCCATGGACTTGGATGCAATTTTCATTTTTTACAAGGTCCTTGATGTAACTTGTACTTCCACCGACCGTGTTAATAGTCAAGCACCTCCCTCCTACGAGAACTGCCGATAGATCGACCATTCGCAGTACTTCTTCTCTGATGTTTATCTTGTCTTATCTCTTACAAGCAATACCATACCACTTCATAGTGTGCAAATGAACTTTGAACATTGAACACTGGATCAAGACTGGCAAATCCAAACATTGGTAACTGTTGGATCATTTTTTCCATTTTTAGAATCTAGAAAGATTCTATTTATAGTCTTTAGCACAAGGAACGGTGGTATGCGCAAACCTCAAAACACACACTTCATTGCTCAGTTTCAGGGTCCTTGTGCTAAATGATGCATGGACTTGGACGCAATTTTCATTTTTATGAGGTCCTTGCTATAACTTGTACTTCCATCGACCATGTTAACTCTTAAGAACCTCGCTCCTACGAGACCTGCCATTAGGTCGGCCATTCGTAGTATTTCTTATCTTATCTTTATCTTGTCTTATCTCTTACAATACCATTCCACTGTATAGTGTATGGAACATTGACCCTTGGATCAAGACTGGCAAATCCAAATATTGCTAACCTTTGGATCTTCTTTTCCATTCTTTGCATCTAGAAAGATTCTACCGATAGTCTTGAGCACAATGAATGATAGTATGCACAAACCTCAAAACACACACTTCATTTCTCAGTTTCAGGGTCCTTGTGCTAAATGCATGCACTTGGATGCAATTTTCATTTTTTACGAGATCCTTGATGTAACTTGTACTTCCATCGACCGTGTTAACTCTCAAGCACCTCGCTCCTACAAGACCTACCGATAGATTATCTTATGTTTATCTTGTCTTGTCTCTTACAAGCAATACCATACCACTTCATAATGTAAAATGAACTTTGAACATTTCACATTTGATCAAGACTGGCAAATCCAAACATTGCTAACCGTTGGAATTTCTTCCATTCTTAGCATCGAGAAAGATTCTATTGATAGTCTTTAGCACGATAAACGCTGGTATGTGCAAACATCAAAACACACACTCATTGCTAAGTTTTAGGGTCCTTGTGCTAAATGATGCATGGACCTGGATGCAATTTTCATTTTTATGATGTCCTTGATGTAACTTGTACTTCAACCCATCGTGTTAACTCTCAAGGACCTCGCTCCTACGAGACCTACCATTAGATTGGCCATTCGTAGTACTTCTTATCTTATGTTTAGCTTTTATTATCTCTTACAATAGCATACCACTTCATAGTGTACATATGAACTATGAACATTGAACGTTGGATCTAGACTAAAAAATCCAAAAATTGCAAATAACCGTTGGATCTTCTTTTCCATTCTTAGCATCTAGAAAGATTCTACTAATAGTCTTTAGCACGATGAAGGCTAGTATGCGCAAACCTTAAAACACACACTTTATTACTCAGTTTCAGGGTCCTTGTGCTAAATGAATGGACTTGGATGCAATTTTCAGTTTTTTACGAGGTCCTTGATGTAACTTGTACTTCCACCGACCGTGTTAACTCTCAAGCACCTCGCTCCTGCGAGAACTACCGATAGATTGGCCATTCGCAGTACTTCTTATCTTATGTTTATCTTGTCTTTTCTCTTACAAGCAATACCATACCAATTCATAGTGTATAGATGAAATTTGAACATTGATCATTGGATCAAGACTGCCAAATCCAAACATTGCTAACCGTTGGATCATTTTTTTCCAGTCTTAGCATCTAGAAAGATTCTATTGATAGTCTTTAGCACGAGGAACGCTGGTATGCGCAAACCGCAAAACACACACTTTATTGCTCAGTTTCAGGGTCCTTGTGCTAAATGATGCATGGACTAGGATGCAATTTTCATTTTTATGAGGTCCTTGCTGTAACTTGTACTTCCACCGACCATGTTAACTCTTAAGCACCTTGCTCCTACGATACCTACCATTAGATTGGCCATTCACAGTACTTCTTATTTTATCTTTATCTTCTCTTATCTCTTACGATACCATACTAGTGTATAGTGGATGGAACATTGACCCTTGGATCAAGACTGGCAAATCCAAATATTGCTTACCTTTGGATCTTCTTTTCCATTATTAGCATCTAGATAGATTCTACCGATAGTCTTGAGCACGATGGATGATAGTATGCGCAAACCTCAAAACACACAATTCATTGCTCAGTTTCAGTGTCTTTGTGCTAATAAATGCATGCACTTGCATGCAATTTTCATTTTTATGAGATCCTTGATGTAACTTGTACTTCCATTGACTGTGTTAAATCTCAAGCACCTTGCTCCTACGAGACCTAGCATTTGATCAGCCATTCGTAGTACTTTTTAACTTCCCTTTATCTTGTCTTATCTTTTACAATACCATACACCACTGTATAGTGTATGGATTAACTTTGAACATTGACCGTTGGATCAAAACTAGCAAATCCAAACATGGCCAACTGTTGGATCTTCGTTTCCATTCTTAGCATCTAGAAAGATTGTACTGATAATTTTTGCGCGATGAACGCTAGTATGCACAAACCTCAAAACACACACTTCATTGCTCAGTTTCAGGGTCCTTGTGCTAAATGCATCGACTTAGATGCAATTTTCATTTTTATGAGGTCCTTGATGTAACTTGTACTTCCACCCACCGTGTTAACTCTCAAGCACCTCGCTCCTACAAGACCGACCATTAGATCAGCCATTCGCAGTACTTATTATCTTATCTTTATCTTATCTTATCTCTTACAATACCATAACACTATATAGTGTACGAAACATTGATCGTTTGATCAAGACCGGCAAATCCAAACATTGTTAATAACTGTTGAATCTTCTTTTCCATCTTAGCATCTCGAAAGATTCTACTAATAGTCTTGAGCATGATGAATGCTAGTATGCACAAACCTCAAAACGCACACTTCATTTCTCAGTTTAAGGGTCCTTGTGATAAATGCATGGACTTGGATACAATTTTCATTTTTACTAGGTCCTTGATGTAACTTGTACTTCCACCGAACGTATTAACTCTCAAGCACATCGCTCCTACGAGACCAACCATTAGATTGGCCATTCACAGTACTTCTTATCTTATGTTTATCTTGTCTTATCTCTTACAATAGCATACCACTTCATAGTGTACGTATGAACTTTGAACATTGAACGTTGGATCAAGACTAAAAAATCTAAAAATTGCTAATAACCGTTGGATCTTCTTTTTCATTCTTAGCATCTAGAAAGATTCTACTAATAGTGTTTAGCATGATGAACGGTAGTATGCGCAAACCTAAAAACGCACACTTCATTGCTAAGTTTCCAGGTCCTTGTGCTAAATGCATGGACTTGGATGCAATTTTCATTTTTTATGAGGTCTACTTGTACTTGCTTAATAAAGGAAATCAGTGTGGTCCTCACTCCTGCAGCCTTACACTATGCTACTCCTCCTCTATGCAAGGAAAATAAATTGTGTACTACCCTCTCCTTTCTTGCATCACGTCCATCCTCTAGCTGCTCTCTCCCTCATCCATAGTGTGGCGATGCGCACGTGTGCCATGGTACTATGGCGGGTCTGTGTCTATCTCTATTTTTCATAACTTTGCTCTGACATTGAACCGTCTTCAACACCTCTTCACTACTGCCCTCTCAGGCTGCCTTCTCTAACCCCATAATCTATTCTATTGTAGCTCTTCATTCGTTCCCCCCTCCATTTCGATCCTTATTTTACCTAGTCCTACTATTTGGTTTACGGAAAACAATGCTCAAGTTTTTGCAAAAACAAATCATGTCACTTGGAAAAATAAGATCATCTATTTTCATAATACTTCTTGGAAATTCCCCTTAACAAAATATTGATTACCATGCCAAGATGCACCAATCTGCATAATATGGGGAAATTACCATAAACTATGATGTGGATCGCAGGATATGGCATTGACTGTGGCCGTCCATATGGGGAAATCTACATAATACATTTTGCTACCGCCCTAACCCAAGGCCCAAAGTGGTTCCATCCTATGCACACCAACACAACGTAGGTGACGAACACACAATAGACAGACATAGAGCCGTCATACCATGGCTAGAGTTGGAAGCGATATCCCGCGAAAGTTCTGCTTCTAGTTCATTTTGAAGTACTCCTATAGAAACTTCAAAATGAACTAGACGTAGGACTTTCTTGGATCCTGCTCTCAATCCTAACCATGGCACATGTGTTGAGATCCACACTACGGACGAGGGAGAGATCAACTGGCAGGTGTGTTCGCGGGTGCCAAGAAGATACATACTTGATTACATTGTATAAAGTTTGACCGAATAAATAGAGTAACTAATACACTTGATTACTTTGTATAAAATTAGTATTGTTGGAGGTAGAGTAATACTTTCCAATAATGCTAATTTTGTACCAAAATTCTTTATATATTTAGAGTAAATCCTGGTCAAAGATCAAACATGCAAAACAAGGACACCTTATTCCTCAGGATGGAGGTAGAGTAATACTCCTACTTACTACTCCTACTTATGCAAATACTATAGTAGAACCTATAAATAAATAATGTGTCTGGTCAAACCAACGTGGCGAGACTATAGTGCCCCTAGGAGGTGACATGGTTAATTTATTATATGAAAAGAAAAAAACCTCTTTCAAAGAGACATCCCATCTTCCCCATCTCTGTTTGGTTTATCCCCACTTGCCGACGCCGCCTGTCTGCATTTGTGATCCTCTCCACCGTGCAAATCACACATTTTCCTCGCCATCACGCCCGATGCATCTCTCCTTTCAAACCACCACCCCTCTCCTCCAAAAAAAACCTAAAAAGTTCTATATAGATCCGCCCTCACCCCTAATCCTCCTAGACGTGATGGCGGATCGTCTATACAAAATTTGGGGAGGTTCGAGGGAGAGCCAGTGGTGCAACGGCTTTAGCAGGGTCGGCGACAATATCGTCAACAAAATCGCTGAGCGTCTAGATGCTAAAAGCGTCATCCGGCTGGCCGCATTCTCCAAGGAGCTACAACGCCAAGTCGTGGGCTGAGAAGGTTACAGCTGCCCGAACTACAACTGCTCGAAAGTGGTGTCCTTTAATGAACTCTATGCCCACATGATATACTACATCCACAACCCGTTTTTATCTGCATGGAGCTAGGATGCAACTGGGTCAGCAACAAATTAACATTCTATATGCACCTCAAATCCACCCACTCGATCAAGGTGCCCACGGTGCTCTAGAACATCAAGCAATGGGACACGTCTAAGCCGGTGCCTGCAGGGTGCTCGCGGAGAAAAAATGTCATCGACATCGGGAAGATGGGCACGCTGTTCATCGGCTAGATTGATGGGCACAATAGGGAGATTGTCCTATCTGTCAGCTGCGTAAGGTCGGCGGTGTGGGAATTGGATGAGTATGAGGTGAGGATGTCATCATTGGTCTCTTTTCATGGGTTCTATCAACTCGAGTTTTATTCTGAGCCAAAAATGGTGGAGCCGCCGACCGAAGCTGCGCTGGATGCGATAAACCATTACCTGTTGGTGTCACGGACTTATTATAAAGCTCCTCAATCGTTGGTCAGAGTTCCTCGTGGAGTTTCAATAGTGGATCGACGACGACATCAACCCATTGTGAGATATCACATCTTAATATTCTTCTGATGATCCTAATATGAATGTACTATTGTATGTAATTTTCTAGTCGATCTATTCTAATATTAATTACTTTATTTATATTAGTGGAAAATTCTCTTCATAATAGGAGTGGTGGAAATTGCTGGAAGGATCCATGAATTTTACATCTATCTTGCCGAGGGGGAACGTGCGAAAGCCTATGACGAGGATCCACAGACAACGAGAAAACAAGAGAAGCGTGCCATGCTGGAAAGCAAGCGCTACCCGGCCATGACTTGGACACGTTGAATGGTTGGAATACAAATCTTGTTGTGATTCTTATCTCTCTCTTTTCTAAATGCATGTTTGGAGTATATGATGGGACATGTAATCATTCCTAGCTAGCGTAAGGTACTACTACGAGTAGTTTTATACTTCTACCTAGTATTTTGTATGGAGTTTTGCAACTGCTAATATATTTTGTAATAATTCCTATGTACTGGGAATTGTTCAGATCGAGTGCAGAATATGACATGTATTGCTGAATCTTCCAAAAGCTACCAAATCTCTCAAATATTCCGATGTTGCTATTATTAAAATATTTTGTAGAACTAATACTATTGTGCTGGTACTTGTTTTGATCAATGGCAGTACATTATTTTGCTTTTCTTTTGAAACATGGCCTTGTCAATCTAGATGAGGCCTAGCTTGTTGGGTTGCATATATGTTGGTCACACATGCATTAATGTAAAAACAAGGTATGCACACAAATCCAGACTTGATCGTCAGTTTTGCTTGCTCCAATGGTGGAGTGTGTTCGGAAAAGAGGGCAAACTCATCCTATGCCAAGTTTTTGAGAGCTAAAACAAGAATTGATTCTCTCTGTACTGCTATTGAATTTCAGTGTCTGTATTTTTGAATCGGTCGCTTTGAAATGCTATTGAATCTGTCTAGTGCTGCTGAATATGAATATGTGATATTTTCCTGTCTTATTATGTATTCTTGAATCTTTCAAATTTGAACTACAAGTAAATCGTAGGTTTCTTTGAAAGTTCTTTTCCAGGTACCCATCGAGGGTCAATTAGGAGTATATCAGAAACCACCGAGAGTTTGGATAATAGGTTTTATTTCTTGCTAAGATTTTGCCTCTTGATAATTTAACGAAATTTGGTCAAACCTGAGCTACACAGGTAAGAGAACAGGTGGGAGGCAGCACGAGACTTTCAAAACAAAAAAGAGGCAGCAAGAGAGTACATCTGAGGAGGACTTCAAGGCGATGCAATCCTAGAGCAAAGCTATGATGGGTTGCTGACATGAGGTACAGGGTGCACTGCACTAGTAGTTAATGTATGGACCTACTACTAGTATATGCACGCAAAACAAGTTGCGTTTTCTCTCTCCTTCACTGGATCTCACCATCTATCCTCCATTGATCTCTTCTCTGCAGCCATGGGTGCACAGTCCAGCTTGTCTCTTCGTCGTCCACAGCGTGGTGCTACACACGTGTGCCTTCGTACGATACACTGATCTACTTCCAGCAACCATTTTTTCTATTACAAAATTCAAAATAATTATCAACACCAGTACAAAAAGGCTCAAAGGTAACAACAATTTCAAAAGGGTCATCGGACCACCTTGCGACGACAACAAACCCTAGCGCGATAACAGAGGCGTCTTGCTCCTCCATGACCTCTAGTTCTGAAAATAAATAAACAATGCCACCATCGCAATTGTTAGAAAGAGTGTACCATGCTTTCTTACAATTCCCAAGTTTTAGGATTTTTCAAGCAGACATAGAAAGGTTTTTCATTTTATTCATGTTCAATATTCTTGCTTTTTGATGAGGTTGTTGCATCATAATGCTAGATGTTGTATAGTTTAATCTCTAGGTATTGTATATGCTAGTATAAATCTGGTACTAAATGACATGTCACTTTGTTATACCTAAGACTCAATTATACTATTGAACTTTCTCTCACTCACTTCTTGTAGATTATTAAATTAGACCTAATTCGACAAATCGATGGAAAGTCATTTGAGTGGGTTAAATTAGGTAGAAAATTAAGCCTGAAAAATATAACATATAATTTATCCAACCATTTTATGTACTAGTAAATAAATGGCACATGCTATGAACTCTAATTTAGCCATATTAATCGTACTTCATTGTGAAAAAACTTTTACTTCTTTACCATGCTAACATGCACCGACCTATACCAAAATATGGACACACAGTCATTATAGATATATAGAGTATGTCCATGACCTTGGTCACTTGCCTTTAAACCCAAGAAAGTTCTCACAGAGTACATGGTATACTAGGCCATCACGTGAAGTGAGTTTTTAAAGTATTTTACTGGTAGAATACATTAAAGAACAAAGAATGCCCCCCACACAAATTTTTGTACAAAGTGGACAATTCTTCTTACAGTTTCCCAAGTTTAAGGATTTTTCAAACTCCTAAACCAAAGCTCCACGCACTTAAATGACTCTATGCCGATAAAACGAAATTAGGTAAAACTTGAATACATGTGAGCGCGATCGACTATTACTCTTGAAAATTTCCAAAATTCTTCTAAAGGAACCTGGACGGCGAATATATCATGGGCCAATAATAGTTTTGAAAAAGGCCAACACTGATTAGTATTTGCATAACGACAAATTGGCTTGAGCGACCAATCAAGGTCATGTCCATATCCACATCATAGTTAAGGACCCACGAGTCTAGCACGATCGGGAAGGGAGTTGAAGGTGGTTGGATGTCAGAGCAAAGTTATGATGGATTCCTCAAACAAGGTACTCCTGCCGCCTTATAGTGTACACTCTACTAGTTGTAAATTTGTTAGGACCTATGCACGCAAAACAAATTGTGTGTTTTATATCTCTTTCGCCGCCTCTCATCTCTCCTCCCCTCTCCCCTCACACACTACCCGACTAATATCTCCCTCGTCCAGAGCGTAGCATCACGTACATGTGCCTTGGTATGGTGGCTCTATGTATCTCGCGTGTTCGGTAGCCATGTTGGAGTGGAGTAGGAGGAGTCATAGGAATGAAACCACATTGGTCCTTGGCGGCAAAAAAAATTCAAACTTTTCTGGTTTTGAAATTTTCACTTGCTTCCGAAACATCGGGAGGGGAGGTTATTCAGAATATCAGGCGTTTGCAGTACTTCTTATCTTATATTTATCTTGTTTTTTCTCTTACAATACCATACCACTATATAGTGTACGGATAACTTTGAACATTGACCATTGGATCAAGACTGGCAAATCCAAATATTGCTAACCGCTGGATCTTCTTTTTCATTCATAGCATCTAGAAGATTATATTCATGTGTTTAGCACAATGAATGCTAGTATGTGCAAACCTGAAAACACACTCTAGTTCTTAGTTTCGGGGAACTTGTGCTAAGTGCATGGACTTGGATCTAATTTTCATTTTTATGAGGTCCTTGATGTAACTTGTACTTCCAGTCACCCTGTTAACTGAAGCACCTCGCTCCTACGGGACCTACCATAATTAGAAGAAAATGGAACAGGGCGTCAATTATCACACAAAGTGGACCACGATTTGTTATAATTCCATTTTCCAAGCTTCCTAGCTAACTTCACACACTTCGCTCACGTATTGCCGATTTAACAAAATTAGGTCAAACTTGAGCTACAAGTAAGCAGGATAGATTGCTCTTGAATTAAATGTCTTTTCAAAGGAAGATGGGTGCATCTTATTTTAGTAAACAATTTTGTTGGTGTAAGTTTCCAACTATCACGAAATAACATTCTCAGTTTCCAACCATTAGGGGGTCATTTAATATATCACAAACCACCACCGAGAGTTTTGACAACAGGTTCAACTTCTTGCTAAGATCTTGCATCTTGACAACTTAACGAAATTAGGTCAAACTTGAGCAACAAGTAAGCGCGATAGATTGCTCTTGAATTAAATGTCTTTTTGGAGGTTGCTTTTAATGTTTTACAAAATTAGAACAAATTTGAACTACAAGTAAATTGTAGGTTGCTTTGAATGTTTTATGAAATAAATTTTTGGTGGTTTTCGATGTACTGAATTTCTAGATAGCTTCAAAAGGTTTTTGGAAATTTCTTCTCTTCGCTGCTCTCGCACTGCCTCCTGCATTCTATTAGTCTCTTCTCTCTCCCAGATTTTTTTCAACACGGGGGAAACTCCTAGTGGCAATATTGTTCATCATGCAAGAAAGCACCTATATACTCCTACCAAATACGGGAACACCACCACGCCAAGTTCTTACATACTCCCTCCATACACAAACTTTTTAAAATTTGACTATTTTTAAAAACTAATCGAGCAATATGTATAACATGAAATCTACATATTATGAAAGTACATTTCAAAACAAATAAACTTGTAGTACTAGTTTTGTGTCATAAACATTACTATGTTTATAAATTAAAGTTGGTCGGAAATAGTTAAGTTTGATTTAGAACTAACGCTAGAAGTACTCTTATTTGAGGACGGAGGAAGTAGCTAAATGCACAACATACAACACATTCAACATTCATGATTTATCTTATACTTTTTGAGAACTTTAAAGTACGACAAATAAAAAGGGGTGAGTGCACAACTACTCTGTGGAATATACTTGAGAGATTTAAACATGGTTGTGCAATATACTTGATAAATTTGAGACATCTATTTTGAGATGGAGGGAGTATTATTTGGGCACTATCCAAATTCATAATCTCTGGCAAGCGGCAAAATTTACCGCCTAGGCTGTGTCAATTGTACGTATCCAATATTGCGTGCAAAAATCTCTACTACTATAATGGAGCAGTTTTGAATTGGATTCGTAGCACCAATCATGACTGTTGGGCTGTTAGATCCGATGGTTCAGAGCAGATGGATTCGTGTTGAAGGAGTAGTACCTTGAGAAAACTCCACCATGTTCTAGAACCATCATATCACCACCCCAAAAATTTCATGGCATAGTAGGTTGTATTCTAAATATGTGTAGATAGTTATTATTAATATACTTAATGTATGCATTTTTTCTCTAACAAGACTATTGACTTAATGCTTGTTAAATCATATTTCATACAGTATATACGTGTGTGGCACGTGTCTTTTACTAGTATGGATATGGATGATCAGTTGATGTGACTCTCGGCCTTAAATTCCTGGACAGATAGCTTACGGTCTACTACCTTTGTATTACTAGATGGACGCTAGCCAAATTCAAAATCTAAAACGAGCGACAAAATCACCCACCAACCTTGAAAAATTTCCTGCCCCACCAATACAAAAACTTTGAGCCGAAATCTCCCACCGGATAGTACCATTTTTCTATTATTATTAGCTCCACGCTAGCCAAATTCAAATCTAAATCGAGGTGCAATATCACACACCGACCTTGAAGCATTTCGCACCCCTCTGTTTCAAAAACTTTTGTCTTTAAATTTCCTGTTATACCCATTGTTCAGACGATAGATGGGCATGCTAAAGTCAGTAGCTTGGGGGCATGAGCATAATTATATTTCTATTCACCTTTATGGTCCCGATTCGCGCAGTTTTTCCTGCTGGCCCACCCAAAAATCCCAAGCTCCTCTGTCCCCTACATGGCCACTATGCACACCGGCTTGATCTGCGGTCTTGTGCGCCACCGCGGAGCTACTTCACCGACGCTCACCCACCGGATCTAGTTCATCGGGTCTCTCTGCCACTGCACCGTAGCTGCGGTGTCGTTCACCTAGGGTTGAAAACGGAGCAGAAACGGACGGAACTGAGTGGTGCCACATTTGTTTTCATATTTTTTTGTAGAAGCGGAAACGAATATAGAAACCCCAGAAACAAAAATAGAAGCAGATATTGTCAGAAGCAGATACATACCGAGTACGGTGAAGAAGCGGAATGGTGTAGACTTTACCCAGAAGAAAGAGAACCCTAGAATCATGCAAAAAATCTCAAGCATTCTAGAAAACCAACAAAATTGTTCCCTGGTTATATATGGCATGTTGCTAGGTTTACAAGGGAATTCTCATTTCATGAAAGCCTCCTCGAATGAATATATAGTATGTAGTACTGGGTTGAGCAACTTTGCAAGTTTGGATTGACAAGGTCATCTTTTGTGTCGGTTGGATTTGGCCATATACATCAACCCTAAAACATAAATTTCATATTAGGCGGAAACGGAAATTTCATTTCTGCTTCTGTTCCGCCGGAAAACATAGTTCCATTTTTGTTTCCGTTACTGTCAAAAAAGTTCCATTTCCGTTTCCTCTTTGCAATATTCCGTTTCCGTTTCCATATTTTCATTCCATTTCTGTTTTTCCATGGAAAAGTCGGAAACTTTCCGCTCCATTTTCATCCCTACGTTCACCATGCCGATGGCATCATTGACCGCCCAAGCTCTACTTCCTTGCCGCCGATGGCGTCATCAACCGCCCAAGCTCTGCTTTCTCGCTGCCGAAAGCTACCCAACCGTACCACGTCCGCTTCACCGGTGTCCACCGGACGTGATCTAGTTCAAGGAGTTCCATGTCCACCGCTCCATACCAGATGCATGGCTGTCGCTATTCGCTGCACTAGATTTGCCTCAGCGACTCTCTCGTCCACCACGCTCAAGCCGGTATCAACCGCCCAAGATCTGCTTCCCCGATGCCAACATCGACCGCAACTGCAACACCCTTAGTGACCTAGACGTCACCCGCATAGTACCGACGATGCTTAGACGCCTCTCCTACCAAGGTAATGACCGCACGGTACCACACTGAATCGGCCCTATGCAAGTTTTAGCGATTCGCATCAAACCCGCATAGAAATGATTCAAAGATGCCCACCAGGCACTTGCGTGCAGGTGGAAAATGAAGTAATACCATTACACAATAGTTCACGATGGAACCCATAGAAACATATATATATAACAACGAGTCAAAAATACAGATATACAATACAAAGATCCAAATCACCTTGAAAACGATACAACATCCGAGTACGGATAAGATGCAAATGGGGCTAAGATCCCTGAAGAATAACCAACGGCGTCCATAACCCTGCCCAGGCCAAGCCGGAAAGGTAACCCTGCTAACGACGTCAATCTCAAACTTGCTAAAACAAAAGGGGTGCCAACAAGAGAGCGGCAAAGGAAAAAGAGAGCGGTCAGTACTGAGGCCAGTACACGGTGAGTCTAGAATTCGGCGGCTCTCACCTACATAGGTATGGTGGTCTGAAGTGGCAGCGAAGCATGCACTAAACAACCTATAGAGACTCAATTCAACTGACGGCTATTAGAGAGGAATAAGAAAACCCTATTTGAAACCAACCTCATACTAACACCAAACATACTCATCCTGGTATTTCCCCCTCGATTCCAAACGGGGAAGTCAAACCGAGGAACTCACACGGTTGGCAGTTTTATTCATTCAATTATAGTTGTAGCACTTACTAGTCAGATATAGACAACATGAGTCATCATGATATCATAAGCAGTGGGTAGTTTTAGTTAACCATATTGTTGTAGTTGCAATACTTACTAGTCAGATACCATTAGCATGAGACACCCAGTTCTAGCAGTTGTTGGCACTTTTATTATCCATTCCATTGTAGTGGAGCTGATTACTAGTCATGCCAAAGTCAAATTTATAACACTACTTTAGTTATAGTTGTCTATAATCGAGATACTGTTCTCCAAGTCGTCCATAACCGCGAACATGGCTTTCAGAAAAATTTACCCTGAAGGGGTGCAGAAATAGCAACACACGCACGATCAACCTCGGAAAAAACGAATAAAACCCCAACGAGGCTTTCACGACAAAGAAATCACAAGATTCATAATATTTCAGGGGGCCACCCCATTAAGCTACCCGCAACAAAGTTGGCCGGCTCCGAGACAAACCCAAGGTTTGTGCCAATGGATGTAAACGACTGGGAACCCGAAAGTGTGACTGGGCTTGTCGATACCGCAAAAACATTCCAAAATTCCTAAACAATACAGGTGCTCCACGCACAATCATAAATAAATCGGTAAATCATGGCATAAGTACAGGATAGTAATAAAGCTCCATACTAGTTTGTGGCCCCAAAAAATAAAAAATGAATCAAGCTCTTGCTAAGGGGATTCATGGTCCCACATGCGGATACTGCGATAGTCAAGGAACATGTATCAAGTACTCGGGGCCTACGGGACACAAGTGAGTGGTTAAAAACAAAATATTAGCTATTGCCCACTGGTGCCTCTACATTAGTTATATCTATTCCCAGCATTTTAATTGACAAGTTATATTGAAAGCCATGATCATCTCCGGCATTAAAAATGTGTCCACCTTCCAACAACGGTGGAATGACAACGACATGAAGTAGCACCTGAGCAAGCAACTATGACTCGCAAGGCTGACTGTCTATCAAACAATAGGCGATAGGATGTGTCCAAGGAAAATATAGGCTGCAGGGGATATAACTGGTACTAAAGACTAAAGCACGATAACAAGGATAGTAATAGATCAACAAGAAGAAATAAAGACTATAAATGCAAAATAGGTAGAAAGGGGAGAATGCTCGCCTAGAAACACAGCTGGAGATACATTATCCGAAGAGCTTATGGATACTCGCATCAACTCAACGACCTAATCCACGAAGAAGCAAAGCACTAAAAGAAACATCGGATGCACTATTTAATACTACGACAGAAGATCGGGCATGATGCATGTATGATGCATGACATGGCAAAGGTGCGATGCAATTAGGTAGTATTAAGCGGAACCAGGGTCCCGACAATTAATTAGAAGGTTCATGCCGTTTAGGTACCCCACAATTTAAATGTTGTTTAACAAGGGAAAACATCGCATCGGTTCAGTACTCAATTTAATTGGAGGCGTTAATAGACAAGAATAACCCGCATATGCGCTCCATATTTAATTTAGGTGAATCATCGAAATACCCCCCAAACACCAATAATATATATGCAAACATGTTTAATTAATATGCAACAAGTGACAAAGTCATATTATAAAAATAGGATTCTCGGATAGGGGTCACACATTAGGGATTCGGATCCGGGGGTCTCGGGGTTCGATGAGATCGGTCTTCGCCTCCGAGAACGGGGTCTTGTCGTCCGTGAAGGAGAGCATGAAGCTAGTGTCGGGGTTCAGGTCTCGACACCTTCGGTTTCCATGTGGGGGATCTTGGCATCCATGATGAAGATTTTGTCGGTCCCCCATCGGTTTCGTCGGCTAAACTCCATCATCAGTGTCAACCGATCTTTGAGTGGCGCCATGTCGAACTTGGATCAGCTTCAAATCTTGAGCACCCACATAGCACCGAAGATCTTGTCGAATCTAGATGCATACTTGTTCCTTGGTGGTGGTCTTCGCGATGACACTGATGTCGTCGGATTGATGACAAGTACACCCTGAGGGGGTCCTCGAGGCGTGCGGAAGAGAGGGGTGTGAGACGTACGATGTTCCAGGACGGTGAGCACACAAGTTTACCCAGGTTCAAATCCACCGGCTTTGGACGGATCCTACTCCTGCTAGCAATCCAGTAATACGGCAGAGCCGGAATATGGGTTACAAGGGTTTCGCCTGTGCGAGTTGAGATTGTAGACTATTGAGGGTGCCCTAAAGTCTCTCCCTAGGATGACTTATATAGATATCCGGCCTAGGGTTTACATGAGAGATCTATCGGCTACGACTAAGAGTCGGTTACATAGTACATCTTGAACTACAAGTAACACTATGGGCCTTAGTCGGTAAGTCTTCTGGGCCTTCCTGTAGCCGGATTGGACTCCATCTTTTCTCCCTGACTGGGCCACCCGTGAAGCAAAGCTCTAACCCAAAGTGGGCCACCCTGGTTAGTGAGGAACTGTGAGGATACCCGGAATGTATATCCCCAACAACAGCCGCCGGAGGCCTCCAAGATCCAAAGTCGGATTTCTCATCGTCTAGCTTGATCTTGGGCTTGCAGAATCTTGAAGGGTTCCTGAAACATCACAACAAAAAATACGATCCGGGTCTTAAAAATAAGTCGGACCTATCAACAGGTTACTCGAATTTTCCAGCTTGATTTCAAACTAAGCCGGAACATGGTCTCTAACGCCACCTGACACTAGTCATGGTCAAGTCACGTCATCTGACAGACATCCTGTCAGCACGACCGTTGGTGGGTCCGCAATTCGCGGAACCGAGGCGTCGTTCCAATGCGTACGCGGAGATCGAGGCGACGTAATCATCGTGTGGGTCCTTCCCAGTTCCTTCCACGACGCGTGGCGGTTATACCGTGTCATTTGCACGAATCTTGGCGCGGTTAGGTGGATATAAGGGGTGAGGATTCTCCTCCTCCTTTCTTCACCTATTCCCTTGCCGTTTCTTTTCCTCCAAATCTCCCCCGCTCACAGAGCCCTCTTCTTTCACCAAAAACTCCCAGCGTCGCCCATCTTAGGTCACCCACGCACCGGAGAAATGGCTTCTTCATCCTCTTCCGGCTTGGCGGCGACGACGGCGACGGAGTCGATGATAGAAAAGGAAAGCTTTCGCGGGGTCTGGATCCCCTGCGTTCTTGACGATGAGAAGCTCCGTGGCGTGGAGACAGAAGGGCTCCTCCACGTCGGCGACTGGCGGAGGGGCGCCGGGGAGATCGTCCCCAACCTGCACGCTGACGAGCGGGTCCACTTCGGCACCCACCTCGATAGAGGTTTGTCGTTTCCTCCCTCGGAATTCTTTTCCGAGGTGATAGATTATTATAGTGTTCAACTCCACCATCTTCCTCCCAACTCTCTCCTAGAGATGAGCGCCTATGCGGCTTTGTGCGAGGGATACATCGGCATTAGGCCAAGTCTTACTCTATTCCGGTACTACTTCGATGTCCGGAGAAATTATATCACTGCCGGTGTTCCTTATATCACCGGTACAATTAGCTTTTCACTTAGACATTAGCTCGCATATCCTAAGATCTTAGCTAGTGACTCGGTCAAACAATGGCCAGCCACCTTCTTTTATCACAAGAATGTTCCGGCTCCCGGCAAAGCCACTACTTTGCTGGCTTTTATCAACGGAGCTGCCACAGCCCAACCATCTTGGGATGAGGCTCCTCCGGCTCTCAATGACGATATGATCCTCGCTAAGAGACGGATCGAATATCTGATCAAACACAAAGGACTAAAGGGATCCGACTTGGTCCAATGTTGGGTGTCACGTCAGATCCAACCCCTTCAGTACCACAGAAGACCGACTGATGCATTCCATCACGTTGTCCAAAAAAGATTCCCTCCGCATCAGTCCTAGAGCCTATACCACGAAAGGTTATATAAGCCAGATAAAATGGTCGATAAGGGAGCGGATCAAGAGGAGGATCCCGGAGGTTTCTCTGGACATGCACACAGCGGAGAACCCCGTAGTGCCGGTAAGCTTCTAACAATAAACCTTTTTATGTGTTTCAACCTTTAATTTATCTCGCAATACTGATACGTTTTCTTCTTTTCAGCTTGCTGACCTCCCCGAGTTGGAACTTGCTCGACTCGAGGGATACCCTCCATAGTTTTCTCAGGAGACAGAACTGGTCCCATTGCCGGACATTGCACATAAGAAGCGCAAGGCTCCGACAGTGGCTATCGGTACAAAGGAGGTACCCATCGTGAAGAGGTAACTTTCAACACAACTTTTTGCCTATGTACCTTACTCGAATTTTCTTCCCAGATGTAATGTTTTCTGACTCTATTACACTCTCAGAGCTAAGCAGCTCATCAAGGGTAAGGGGAAGGGAACTTCTTCGAAGCCCCTGTGACAGACGAAGCTTACCATAGCTTCTCCTGCCGTGGCTCCTCCGACTCCTGGCCCTCAACCTTCCGCAACGCCGGTGATCATTCCTTCTCTGGCTGTCGCAGAAGATCCGGCTCCCTCAACAGAGTCTGTGATCCTTGAATCGCAAACTGACATCACCATGGGTGAGTCAGGTATAGATAAGGGTGAACCCTCTTTGGGTAATGATCCCTCGGCAGAAACCTTTGCCGAAAACCTTCTCAGCAATCCGGGACTTGCCAAGTTTGGCTTGTCCCAGAAATCTGCTGAAGAGATCCAGCGGCTGGCCAGGCAGTGCCTGGAGAAAAGAAAACTATCTACCGAAGAAGAAGCACAAGAAGGAGAGGACATCAAGCACTCTGATCTTCTTGAACAAGTGCGTCTTCGAGACGAGAGGATAAGGACCGGTGAGCTTCCAACTGCTCCAGTGACTCCTCTGACTCTCGCCGAGAAGGTTGCTGTTGAAGTGAATGCGAGTTTGGATAAACTTACTCGTGAACAATATGTAAGTGGGAATTCTAACTCATGTTTTTCCTTTATTTCATATCATATCCTCTAGCCCCCAAACATGAAGTAGGATAAATAATCCGGGTTTATGCTTCCTTAGGATGCCAAAGAATGAACTAGTGTAGCCCCCAAGGCTCGTGCTGATATTAGCAAAAATATTAGCCCGAGTCTTTAGTAGACTTTTGACTTTGGGTATTCTGAATTACAGAAAGTATATTCCTATAACCAGGATTTGTTAAAAAATGTCTGCAACAAGTGGAGAGAGATCAAGGCTCTCCGACTTAAGAATGTTGAGCTTAAAGTTGCCAAGGATGAGGCCGAAGGTAAACATTCCGAGACTCAAACATTGTCTTTCATGTTTTTTCACAGTCGAATTTTTACTGAACTATTGTTCTTTTTGACTTACAGCGCTGGTGAAACAGTCCTGTGCTATGATTGAAGAGGCCGAGAACCTCAAAACTTTGGTGGTGGAGAACAAGGAACTTCGCCAAGAGCTGGATTAGCTGAAAGTGGATCATGAAAAGAGCATTGCTCAAATTCTCGAGTCCTCCTCCATGGCCACTGACGAGCGTAATCGTAAGATTGTTGCTCAAGTTCAGAAAATCTCGGACCTCAATAATGAGTTGTTCAGAGAGAAGGATCTTTCCGAGGCACACCGGGCTGAACTCCGGAGTCTTCGGGAAGAGAAGACCAAAGTTGACGACGTCATCTTCGGTATGTTCCACCTGTCTGATTTGTCTATTTTCTTCGACTTCTTTCAATGTCGGATTTTCTTTAACTGTTTTTGTCTATAGGTCCTCTTAACTTGACGGACTCCACCTTCGCTGAGCCCCGCACCCACTGGCTTACCCAAGGCGGTGACTTGCTTCATGACTTCCGCCAATCCCTTGAGGACATTGGCGAAGATCTCAAGATTCCGGATATGCATAGCATGTCAGATTTTCAGGTGCGGGACAAGTCAAAGGAGATGCCGCAACTTGTCCATGATTGGAACATGTCCTACGTGCGGTCCGCAGCGCAGAACACTCTCACCATGGTCATGAGCCACCATGGAAACATGGAAATATGGCAAGTGACCAGAGGGTACTTCAAAGTAGATGAAGACGGCCAGGAGCAAGATATCAAGGCCATTATGGACTCCTACGCCGGATATAGGTGTCACATGGCTGATTTGACTAGCTACGAAGCTCCTTTCTTAACCCGTGTGGACACTCCGCCTCCAGAAGATTCAGTAGAAGTTTCCGACGATGAGCACACCGTTTCGGATGTGGACATCTCGGAACGATATCAAGGCGATGTATCTAGTGAGCCGGCAGCTCCTTCCTCTCCTCCTGCATCATAGATTGCCAGAAACATTTGTATTATTCTGAAAAACATGATGGGCCTGTACATATGCAGTACTATAATTTTGCTAGTGCTAAGCTTTCGATTTATTCAGCACTTTTGGCTTTAAATTTTTTGTGTGCCTGAAATGTTTACATAAGCACTTATATTTTTTCGCCTATATTTATCATTTATCTGGCTTTCCGCCTTGTCCCTTTTGTGAGCCGGCTAAACCTTCTGCTCGGAAACTTTGCCGAGCAACAGAGCTCAATTGCTAAACCAGTTTAAACTCGGAAACAAAGCTGGCTTCCAGTACCAACAATTCACTACTTGGAAAATACCCGCATCCAGCAATCAGACAAAGAACCGAAGTATAGACTAGAAACTTTAGAGTTATACCCGAAGGTAGCATTTTTAGAGTCGGAAATCTAAACCAGAACAAACATGAGCATAAAGTACTTTCAGGCATTTTGGGATTTTCGACTATGACATGATCATTCGGAAATAAGATGGTAAAAACTTCTCAGAAAAACATGAGGCAACCAAAACTTTTATTTCTCACAGAACATGTACATATATATGATTACAAAGAAGGATAAACTAAGAATAAAAGGGACGTAGATGAGCAATATTCCATGGTCTGTCTAACTCATCCGGATTTGTACTGCCTCCAGCTCTCTTTCTCTTCTTAGTAGCAGGTCTTTCTTTGACTGGCCTCATGTCAGTTAAGTAGTACGATCCATTGTGCAATACTCGACTAACTAAAAAGGGCCCTTCCCATACTAGGGAAAGTTTGTGCTTTCCTTGTTGCACAAGCCGAAGAACCAAATCACCTTTATTGAAAGATCTGTTTCGGACTCTCTAGCTATGATTTTGCGTAACTTCTGCTGATAGGCTGTTGATCTCATTTCAGCAACGACGTGAACTTCTTTGACTAAGTCGAGATCATTTTGATGAGAAATCTCGGCATCCTCTTCAATATACGCGGCCACTCTAGGAGAAGTATGAATTAAATCACTAGGAAGAACTGCTTCTGTGCCATAGACCAAGAAGAAAGGTGTGTATCCAGTTGACCTGTTTGGAGTTGTTCTTAAACTCCATATTACAGAGGGTAATTCCTCTGCCCATGCGCCCACGGCACGTCGTAGTGGTGCTTCGAGTCTCGGTTTTAGGCCTTGTAGGATTAAACCATTTGCTCTTTCGACTTGTCTGTTAGCCTGTGGATGTGCGACTGACGCAATGTCAAGCCGGATATTTTGCTCGTTGCAGAATTCGGCCAATTCTCCCATAGAAAGGTTACTCCCGTTGTCCGTGATAATGCTATGTGGATAACCATACCGGATTATAACATCCTCGACAAATCTTTTGGCTGTTGCTCCATCACAACTAGTGACAGGTTTAGCCTCAATCCATTTGGTGAATTTATCCACCATCACTAAGAGGTGCGTAAATCCACTTGGAGCTTGTTTAAACGGTCCTACCATATCAAGCCCCAGACCGCAAAAGGCCATGTTATAGGTATTGTTCGCAGCTGATCAGCTAGAACATGAGCTTATTTGGCGTACTTTTGGTAGCCTTTGCACGTCTTGACTAATCGTTCGGCATCTGCCTAAGCTGTAAGCCAGAAAAGCTTTTGCCACTAAACATTGGGTTGCAGCGTGGTGACCACACTCGCCTTCATGGATTTCTCTTAAGATTTCCACTCCTTCTTCCGGAGATACGCAGCACGGAAAAACCCCAGAAACACTCCGTTTATAGAGCTCACCTTTAACTAGAGTATAGGCTTTCACTCGTCGGATGATCTGCCGGCTCAGAACCTCGTCTTCGGGTAATTTGCCATCTACCAGTTAATCTAGGTAGGGTTGAGTCCAGCTAGGAATTACAGCCAGAACTGCTATTAGAGGTGAGTCGGATTTAGCAGTATATTCCTCATCTACTCCCTTTATTGAGGGAACTTTGAGGTGCTCTAAAAAAGCACCATATGGGACCTCTTTCCGCGTAGAGCCTATCCGAGATAATGCATCTACTTCCTCGTTTTCTGCTCGAGGGATGTGTTGAACCTCAAACCCTTCGAACGATTTAGATAGGTCATCCACGACAGCTTTATATGCTGCCATGTGTTTATTTGCATTACAAATATCCGAAACTTACTAAGCAACAAGATCCGAATCTCCATAACACATCAAACGTCGGATGCCAATACCCTTAGCAATCCGGATTCCATGCAGCAGTGCTTCATACTCAGCAATATTGTTTGTCGTTGTGAAGTGGATCTGCAACACGTATAGAAGTTTATCTCCTTGGGGTGATTTGAGCACCACGCCAGCCCCCGAGCCCCCTTGAGCCTTAGACCCATCAAAGTAGAGGGTCCAATATTCCGACTCAGGGAGGGTCATATTCTCCTTCGTCTCTGTCCAATCAGCGACAAAGTCGGCAAGGATTTGGGATTTGATTGTTGTCTAGGGTTTATACTCAATATCGAAAGCTGAAAGCTCTATGCCCCATTTGGCGACGCGTCCTGTGGCGTCACTGTTGTTGATTATATCTCTCATGGGGGTTGTGCTCACCACAGTAATTGGATGCTCCTGAAAATAGTGTCGTAACTTACGAGATGCTAGAAAAACACCGTAAGCCAACTTTTGATAGTGCGGATACCGCTGTTTTGATTCTGTCAGGACCTCACTGACAAAGTAAGTCGGACGCTGCACCAAGTGTTCCTGATTTTCCTCCAGTTTCTCCACCACCATGACGATACTAACGACTTTGTTTGTCGCAGCAAGATAAAGCAACATCGGTTCCTGTGGTTCCGGCGCCGCAAGGATAGGAGCAGATGAGAGTACTTTCTTCAGGTCTTGTAGTGCAGCTTCAGCTTCATCGGTCCAAACAAAATCCTTGGTCTTGTTCAGGAGATTGTATAATGGTGCGGCTCTATCACCAAGTCGGCTTGCAAATCGACTGACCGCAGCGATGCAACCAGTTAGTCGTTGTACGTTCTTCAGGCGAGTTGGCCTGGAAATATTGAGTATAGCCTTGATTTTGTCCCGGTTCACCTCTATGCCTCTTTGAGACACGATGAAACCTAACAATTTTTCGGCTGGTATTCCAAAGAAGCATTTCTTCGGGTTAAGCATGATGCTGTATTTTAGTAGATTGGCAAATGTTTCCTCCAAGTCAGAAATCAGCGTTTCCTTCTTTTTGGACATCACCACAATATCATCCACGTATGCATGTACATTGCGTCCGAGTTGGTCGTGGAGGAAACGCTGCATCGTGCGCTAGTAGGTAGCTCCTGTGTTCTTCAGCCCAAAGGGCATCGTAACAAAATAGAAGGTTCCGAAGGGGGTTATGAATGAAGTTTTGACTTTGTCAAATTCCTTCATCCGGATTTTGTGATAACCGGAGTAGGCGTAGAGAAAACAGAGGAGTTCCGAGCCTGCCGTAGAATCAATAACTTGATCAATCCTAGGCAGAGCGAACAGATCTTTTGGACAAGCCTTTTTCAAGGCAGTATAATCAACACACATCCTTAAATCAGTGGTGTCCTTTTTAGGGACCATTACAGGATTGGCTGACCATTCAGTGTGGATGACCTCTTCTATGAATCCGGCTAACTCGAGCCATGCTAGTTCCTTAGCTATTGCCTTATGCTTTTCATCGCCGAAACGTCGTAAGGAATGTTTGACGGGTTTAGTGTTCGGGTTTACATTTAAAGAGTGATTGGCAAGTTCCCTAGGTACTCCGGTCATGTCAGATGGCTGCCATGTGAAGATATCTTGATTTGCATGGAGGAACTTGACGAGCGCGCTTTCCTATGCGCTATCTAGGCCTACGCCTATCTGTATCACCTTGGAGGGGTCATCATCCTTCAACGACGTCTTCTTCGTCTCTTATGATGCCTTGAAATCCGGAGTTGGCTTTGTCACCTCCTTCTTTGTTGTAGGAATCTCGGACGGATCTATGCTCTTCTTGATCTCCTGGTACTCCTGGGCATGCAGCACAGCTTCCGCAAAGGCGGCATTTCCATCCTCGCACTCTCGTGCTTTCTTTGGGTCTCCCCTGATAGTGATTACACCATTGGGACCTGGAATTTTCATCATATTATAAATGTATCACGGACGAGCCATAAAAGCCCAGTAAGCCGGACGTCCGAATATAGCATGGTACGCGCTCTTGAACGGGACCACTTCAAAGGAAAGTGCCTCCGTCCGATAATTCTTTGGAGTTCCAAAGGTAACATCCAAAGTGATTTCTCCCAGGGAATTAGCTTGCCTTCCTGGGACAACCCCGTGAAAGATCACAGAGCTATGGTTCAGCTGAGTCTCTGAGATCTTCATCCGGCGTCGTGTTTCGACATGGAGAATATTGATACTGCTGCCACCGTCCATGAGGGTCTTGGAGAAACCATAACCGTCAATAAGTGGATTGACGATTAAGGCATATTTTCCTCGCCTGTGCAACTTAGGCGGATGATCAACGCGGTCAAATGTGATTGCCACTTACGACCAGTGCAAAAATTGGGGGACAGCCGGAACTGTTGCATTGAGCTCATGTAGAACTTCTTTCTTAACCTTTGCTGGTTGAGATCCGAGGAAGGTGACATAAGTGTCTTTCTTGGTCGGAAAATTGTTCTTCCCTTCCGGCTTGGGATTTGAAGCATCAGCTTCCTCCATGTCAGAATCTTCCTTGGTCTCTTTATCTTTTTCGGGATTTTTCTTTCCGTTTTCCGCTTAGCTTTGTAGCCCGCGATCTCATGTCTTTTGATGTCGTCATTGAATTGACATTCAGCGTTGGTGTGGGACGATCCCCCATTGGCGTCTAAGTGATGCACACATGGGTTATTGGCAATGTCGGCCCAAGAGTAGGTTTTGCCCGATTGTTGGTCTCCTCTACCTTGGACTCTCGAAGTTCCACGGCCACGCCCGCGGCCTCCGCCGTGCCCTCGTCGTCCTCCAGACCTGAAAGTAGCAGTGACCACTGCCGTTTCCATGTTGGGTTTCTCTTTCGAGGTATTTTTGCGCTTCTGAGCTTGTTGCTTTGGTTGTTTTGCCAACTGTGGAACAACTAGGGCATTGAGTAATCCCTCTGCATCGTTGTCGGCGCCCGCATACTTGCTCGTTGTTTCTATCATCTCTCCCAATTCAGTGACTTTGTCACACTTCAAGCGATGGCACAGTAGACCAATTGGGAGACCTGCAATGAAAGCTTCAATCGTAGTTTGAACATTTACTCCTTCGCAGGAGTTCTTGGTGTCGATCCATTGTCCGAGGTAATCCTGGCAAGTTTCTCTGGCATTCTGGATGCAACGCTGTAGGTCTCTGACCGTACAGGGCCTCCGATATGTGCCTTCGAAACCAGAAAGAACGCGCTTTGCATGTCATACTAGTTATGGATGGTGTTCTCCGGAAGTTCATTAAGCCATGATCGTGCCGTCTTCCGCAACATAAGTGCGAGATATCGGGTTGCGACCAGGCTGTTTCCGCCTTTGGTGATGCAGCAAGCTTGGAAAAAATCCTGTAGCCAGGTATTTGGCCGAGCAATGCCGTTGTAGGCTTGGATATGTCTTGAGATAGCAAATCCTTCCGGGAATCTTGTAGCTCTGATGCATGGTCCGAAGCACTTTGGGCCCACGTAGATATCATCGTTTTCGTAGCGTCGCGCCTCTGTGTTGGAGTTTATCATGTGCCTTGCATCGTTCGGGGATAGAGATCGGCCTGAATGTCGGCTGTGGCTGCGGTGCCTTGGAGCCAGACTTCGGCTTCTGCCACCACCTCCTCCACCACGTCGCCCTCCTTGTCCCCCTTGAGAGCCGTTGTGATGATTGCTTGGTGGAGAGGGTGGGGCAGCTAGATTGTTTCCGGCTGTTCGCCAACCTCCGTCCGGAGCGTCATTACTCTGGTTCCGGGGAGAGTCTTGATGGCTCTATAATGGCGCCAGGAAAATGTTAGAGCGGTGATGATGTAGAGCTCGTTGGGAACCCCAAGAGGAAGGTATGATGAGCACAGCAGCAAGTTTCCCTCAGTTATGAAACCAAGGTTTAATCGAATCAGTAGGAGCAAGGAAACACCCCAAAGGTGTTACTAGCTGTGCCTTGGCAGGGCGCACTACCGGTGCTAGTAGCAATGTGAATACCTCCACAACACAACCACAGAACTTTGTCCCCAACTTGCGATGAGGTTGTCAATCTCACCGTGTTTTTCTGAAAACAAAGGATTAAACGTATCAAATGAAAAGAAGTAAAAGTTTGCAGAAAGTAAACACAAAGCATTAACAGTTTGTAGATTGAATGTAAAAGACAAGGACCGGGATCCATAGTTCACTAGAGGTTGCTCTCCTTAAGATAGATAACATGCTGGGTGAACAAATTACAACGGGGAAATTGACAAACATCGAGAAAGCAATACATGCATATACTATTCATCTTGACTCCTATGGAACTTGATTGGGCATTACAACATTATACATAGATTGCCATCCAACTACATCTATGACTAAGAATCCACCTTCAGGTTATCATCCAAACCCCTTCTATGAACAAAGGATTGTTGTTTTCTCCCTAGTAGCAACAGCACATCTAGTACCTTAGAGATTTTTGTCACTTCCCCAGATTACCAGAGGCATGAACCCACTATAGAGCATAAATACTAACTCTTGGAGTTGCTAGCATCTACTTGGCCAAGGTAGCCACTAACAACGGAAAGCATGCAAGATCACAAATAACAAAGACATGATAGAATCAATAATCAATCTGAAATAGCATCTCAATATCCATTGGATCCCCGCAAACACAACATGTAGTATTACAAATAGATGATCTTGATAATGAGCAGAGCTCACAAGATCTAAACATGATAGCACAAAGGAGGAGAACCAGCCATCTAGCTACTACATGGATCCGTAGTCCAAGGATGAACTACTCACACATCACACCAGAGCCTTGCATGGTGATGAAGAAGGCCTCCAGGGTGAGTTCCCCACTCCGGCAGGGTGCCGCGAAGAGCTTCAGATCCCTCCCGATCTAGGGATGGAGATGACGGCGACTATAGACTCTTTCGTGGATTTTTGATCGGGTACTTAGGGTTTTCGTCCCGAGGGCATCTTATAGGCGGAAGGGGAGACCGAGGGGGTGCTAGGGGCCACCACACCACCCCCTAGCATAGGCCCAGCCTGGCCGCGTGGCCATGTGGTGTGGCCGGCCTCTGGCCCTTCTCCGTCTCGTATTCTGGCACTTGATGACTTTTGTCTTTTGTCCCGTCCAATTCCGAGAATATTCATTTTCTGACTTTCCTGGAACCAAAAACAACAGAAACCAGGCAGCTGGCACTGTGGCTCTTGTTAATAGGTTAGTCCAAGAAATCATATGAAAAGTACTCCAAAGTTGGAACAAAACACAAGAAAGTGGATAAAACCAAGCATGGATCATCAAAAATTATAGATACATTTGCAATGTATCAGGTCTTCACTACGACGAGCCCCCTGCCGGCTTGTCCCGGCATGGTTTCCGTCATTCCTTCGTCTGTCGTTCCTACTATGGTGAGGGCCAGCCGGACAACTTCATGTCTAGGAGGTGGCATTTTTTGACAATCATCCTCCTACCGTTTCTCTTTATCTTCTCCCCTTCGATCGTTCGACTCCCATCGGGGAGGATTTCTCGAATACAGTGCAGCAATGGCCTCTTGTTCGGCCGCTGGAGCAACGTCGCTCTAGTCACTCGCAGTTCTGTGATGCTGTCCTGACGATCCGGTTCTGGAGTAGTTGTCTTCTCGTCGGTCGGAATGGTGACGCTGTTCCGGAACACGCTGGGGCCTTATATCATTCCAGGCTGAGTCTGTGTGACATTGGTTCGATTTGGAGACCAGTATTCCACTTCCGAATTTCGCATCCATCTGTTGCTCCAGACCCTTGGTGAGTAGCTTGATGCCTAATTGAACCTATTCTAGGCCTGGGTTATTTGACAGGATATCTCGAGCTGCGACAGTGTTCTGTACCGGTGTCGGATACACCAGATATCCTTTGCTGTCGAGACAAGGCATCCCTGGATCTCCTTCAAAGAGGACCTTGTTTACTTTCGGAAACTGACCGTCGCGCGTGTAACGCTTCCGTGTCTTCTAATGCAACAGAGACATGTAGTCCTTAGTTGCCATGCGTTTCTTTTCCTCCTGAATATGTTTGGCTTCATCCAGGAGTTGTTGACGACACGCTTCTCGGGCTTGGGCCCTTTCGTCTAGCTCTTCAGCAGTAAGTTCTGCAGCTGTAGGGATAGGTGTGGTCAATGCCGCATCGATGAGTTTATGCGCACCTTTAGTGATCACGTGTCCATCCACCGCTTCTTCTATTTTCGGCTCGTCTGGGATAAGTGCTCCATCCGAATCTTCCTCATAGTCCTCGGCCATCACCTCCTCTGTCAGAGGGTCTTTTGTCGGGGTCTTGTTCTTCTTGTTCTTCTTCTTTGCCTTCTTGGCAGCGCCGGTAGCAAAGACGGCTTTGGGTCCGTTTCCCGGAGTCAAGCTCTGATCTGTACTTTCGGACATCTGGACTTCGGGATTATCTCCGACTTCCATGTCATCCTGCGCTTTGGGAGAGTGTTCCCCGGATCCTTCATCCATGGCTTCTCCTTCCTCTGCAGTTTTGGAGTTATACTCCTCTTCATATTCCACGGAGAACTTTTGGAAATCTGCTGATGTCATCGATTCATCTGAGGATGCGGGTACATCGGTGTTTGTTCCAATTGCCTCCAGCACGGAGTTGGTATTTTCCCCAGCATCGGCAGAGCCGGATCCATATCCAACATATCCAACAAAGTGCGATGCATGCTTCCTGAGGTACCTATGGCTCCTGCAATCAGCTTCCTCGAAACTCCTGATGGTCTTGAGAATTGCATCTGCGCTTGCGTCTTGCATTATCATGCGTCGCAGTGTGTACCTTAGGAAAGGCTTGTCTATCTCGACGTCATCAGAGCCGGAATCAGTGTCGTTGATATGCTCCTCCTAGATTTCGACTTCCGCGGGTGGGTCGATCTGGGATTCGGCCTCTCCAAGGAGATCCACTCCAGATTCGACTTGGACCGCCACGTCTTCTTTAGGCTCGGATTTCTCCACTATCTCTGCAACTGGCGTGGGCTAGGTGGGATTAGGGTTTCCTGAGATCTAGAACTCTGCCGCCTCCGTGGACAAAGGGGACCCAAAAGATTCTTCTGCCTCTATCATCACCACTGGGGTGGGTGGGACAGGTTCAGTGAAACCGATGTAAACATCGATCTCGCCAAAAGACATGATGGTGTAGGCAGTCACAGCCTCCCTAGCCGGAATCCAGGTCTTGTTGAGAATGATGAGAGGGACGTCGCTGGCGTAGAGGATGCGACCGACGACGATAGTCTCGCCGATTCCGATTCTTGCAGATTCCGCTCGGAACGCAGATCCGAAGCTCACCTGCCCCACGGTGGGCGCCAACTGTCGTCGGATTGATGACAAGTACGCCATGAGGGGGTCCTCGAGGCGTGCGGAAGAGAGGGGTGTGAGACATACGGTGTTCCGGGACGGTGAGCACACAAGTTTACCTAGGTTCGAATCCGCCGACTTTGGACAGATCCTACTCCTGCTAGCAATCCAGTAATACGGCAGAGCCGGAATATGGGTTACAAGGGTTTCTCCTGTGCGAGTTGAGATTGTAGACTATTGAGGGTTCCCTAAAGGCTCTCCCTAGGACGGCTTATATAGATATCCGGCCTAGGGTTTACAGGAGAGATATATCTGGCTATGACTAAGAGTCGGTTACACAGTACATCTTGAACTACAAGTAACACTATGGGCCTAAGTCGGTAAGTCTTCTGGGCCTTCCCGTAGCCGGATTGGACTCCGTGTTTTCTCCAATCTGAAGTGGGCCACCCTGGTCAGTGAGGAACTATGAGGATACCCGGAAAGTATATCCCCAACAACTGAGATTAAAGCACGAGATGGACTAGCTCGTCACCAGCATGACAGAGACACGATGGAATCGAATGGTGACTTCCTCCACACACACGAAACACACCGAAGGCCAACCAACCTCCCCAGCCACTGCAACCTTGGCCTAAGGCATCGGTCGATGGGGTCGAGAGGCCAAAGAGAGGCTGCACTGCGCGTCTCGGAGCTTGGACGGGTCGGCGAGCTCTGCAATAGGGAGGTTGAGGGCGGTCGTTGCAGAACGGCTGAAACAGGACGCGGTGAGGATGGCGCAGGCCGGGGCCAAGACGGGGTCACGGTGCGACATGGGAGGTGAGGGGCAGCCTCGGGTGGGCGGTGGTCGAGGACGGCGATGGAGCCAAGGCGAGCTGTGACGGAGTGGCAGAGCGGCGACCGGCTCAGCAGCATAGCCTTGGGCAACGGCGGGGGTGCGGGCTAGGAAATGAAGGCAGGGCAGCCGTCTCGTTGACGGTAGGATCACCGGCGGTGGGCCGCCTGGGCTTGGGGAGGAGACGCCGACGAGGATGCCAGGTCGCTGCGGCGGCGGCAAGCAGAGGCGTACGAGGGAGGGGTGAGGTCGAGCTACTCGTGACAGGGGAGAGAGGACGGGGTCGCGTGGGTAGGCTGGCAGGGACGCGTCGAGACAGCGTCGGTAGAGGGGTGGGAACAAGGTGGTGGTGAGAATGGGGTCGAATCGAGGTAGGTGGCCCTTGGGGAACGCGTGCGGACATGGCGATTGTGTGTGCCATGCGTATAACATGCGGTGTGTGCTGCACGTTCATGTGCATGCGTGTGTTGTAGCTGGTGGAGGCGGCGGCTGGGGTCTGGCTTGGTGATTAGGGTTATGCTTCGGTGGGGTGGTAGTTAGCTGGCGGCTGGGCCTTGGCCTGGCGGCTGGCTGTCTCCCCCACTAAGTATTTTTTATTTTTAGAGAGGCTTTTGTAAATAGTTTTTACACAAATAAAAGATCCAGAAACACCAGGGTTTTGATTTAAAATAAACAGAGGAATATCTAGACGACAAAAATAGGTTTTAGAAAATAGTTTTAAGTTTAAATATGCATCATGACATGACGATGCTCAAATGCAATGTGTCATGATGACAAGAGCATGCAATCATAATGATGCACAGAGTACTAAACAATTCAAGCGATTTTCTGGTAGTGATTTTACCGGGGCGCTATAATTCGACACCACTAACAATGGATCTCGCCCTCGAGATCGGCCTCATGGTACAGGGAAGAAGGCTGACGGTCTAAATCTTTTTGCTTCGTGTAGATCCTCGTGACACCACTAACAAAGATCATTGATCCATCTTGAATTTGGTGACACAACCAACAAGGGGTAGTTGCTCAGGTTCGTCGAGAGAACACTCCGGAGAAACAAGGACGAAGGTAGAGGTCTTAAAAGATAAAGCCACCTCTAACTTCCATGGAAGGAATAAAATTGCGTTGATCCACTAATTAGATGTACAAGAGTGAACAATAAGAGTCGGTTAGGGTGATCAGTCCATCCCGTACCCAAACTATTAACTCTGTAAATGAATAGGAAAATCGTGCAACCCAACTCTCGAAATTAGACTAAAGATCTCGAGAAGCGATGTGCGGAGAACAAAGGAGTGATGCACGCTCTTCTTCGAACCTGTCGCAGATGATGTCATTGCGTTGGAAACGCCGGAAGATACAAACAAAATCATACGAAAAGTCACAATGATTAGGTTCTGCGATGGTTCCATTGGCATGAACAACACACGTTCAAGGTATACTCCAACTTCACCAATGCTTATCCTTCTCATATGCTTTTGAACGATATTGATATCCGTCAAGGTGCAGATACAAATAAAGAGATCAAAGGACAAAATATTGGATGAAGGGCACAACACACGAGATGTAGATTAGATGATTGTAGCTCCACCGTTATTAAAGGGAGGAAGAGAAACCCTGAAGGTACGATAGAAACCCAACCACAAGATTCCTGGACTCGAAGAAAGGTAACAGAACAGATTCAAAACACGTGAAGGTAAGAGGACAATATCATAGAGATAAGGAGTAAAAGCAAACTTAATCAGATCTATCCAACCGATTTTTGCAAAGACACTGTACTTAGACCTTTAGCTAGGTTATCCTACAAGCTGGACCACTAGGGTATCGCAGCTGCTGGGCTCTGATACCACTTTGTAACACCCTCGAATCGGCCCTATGCAAGTTTTAGCGATTCACGCCAAACCCACATAGAAACGATTCAAAGATGCCCACTAGGCACATGCATGCGGGTGGAAAACAAAGTAATACCATTACACAATAGTTTATGATGGAACCAATAGAAACATATATATACAACAACGACTCAACAAGTCAAAAATATAGATATACAATACAAAGATCCAAATCACCTTGAAAATGATAGAACATTCGAGTAAGGATAAGATGGAAATGGGGCTAAAAGCCCTAAAGAATAACCAATGGCGTCCATAACCCTGCCCAGGCCAAGTCGGAAGGGTACCCTGCTAACAACATCGATCTCAAACCTGCTAAAACAAAAGGGGTGCCAACAAATGGCAAAGGAAAAAGAGAGCGGTCAGTACTGAGGCCAGTACACGGCGAGTCTAGAATTCGGCGGCTCTCGCCTACATAGGTATGGTGGTCTGAAGCGACAGTGAAGCATGCACTAAAAAACCTATAGAGACTCGATTCAACTGACAGCTAGTAGAGAGGGATAAGAAAAACCTATTCAGAACCAACCTGATACTAACACCAAACATACCCATCCTAGTATTTCCCCCTCGATTCCAAACGGGGAAGTCAAACTGAGGAACTCACACGATTGGCAGTTTTATTCATTCCATTATAGTTGCAACACTTACTAGTCAGATATAGATAGCATGAGTCATCCTGATATCATAAGCAATGGGTAGTTTTAGTTAACCATTCCATTTTAGTTGCAATACTTACTAGTTAGATACCATTAGCATGAGACACCCTAGTTCCAGCAGTTGTTGGCACTTTTATTATCCATTCCATTGTAGTGGAACTGATTACTAGTCATGCCAAAGTCAAATTTATAGAACTACTTTAGTGATAGTTGTCTATGATCGAGATACTGTGATCCAAGTAGTCCATAACCACGGACATGGCTTTCAGAAAAATTTACCCTGCAGGGGTGCACAAATAGCAACACACGCATGATCAACCTCGGAAAAACCAAATAAAAACCCAACGAGGCTTTCACGACAAAGAAATCACAAGATTCATAAAATATTTCAAGGGGTCACCCCATTAAGCTACCTGCAATGAAGTTGGCCGGCTACGAGATGGACCCAAGGTTTGTGCCAATGGATATAAACGATTGGGAACCCAAAAGTTTGACTGGGCTTGTCGATACCGCAAAAACATTCCACAATTCCTAAACAGTACAGGTGCTCCACGCACAATTGTAAACAAAGCAGTAAAGCATGGCATAAGTACAGGATAGTAATAAAGCACCAAACTAGTTAGTGGCCCTAAGAAATAAGAAATGAATCAAGCTCTGGCTAAGGGGATTCATGGTCCCACATGCGGATAGCGCGATAGTCAAGGAACATGTATCAAGTACTCAGGGCCTACGGGACATAAGTGAGCGGTTAAAAACAAAATATTAGCTATTACCCACCGGTGCCTCTGCATTAGTTATATCTATGCCTAGCATTTTATTTGACAAGTTATATTGAAAGCCATGATCATCTCTGCCATTAAACATGTGTCAACCTTCCAACAACGATGGAATGACAACAACGCGAAGCAGCACCTGAGCAAGGAACTATGAGTCGCAAGGCCGACTGTCTATCAAACAACATGCGAGAGGATATGTCCAAGGCAAATATAGGCTACAAGGGATATAACTGGTACTAAAGACTAAAGCATCGATAACAAGGATAGCAATAGATCAACATGAAGAAATAAAGATTATAAATGCGAAATAGGTAGCAAGGGGAGAATGCTCGCCTTGAAACATAGCCAGAGAAACATTATCAGAAGAGCTTATCGATACTCGCATCAACTCAATGGCCTAATCCGCGAAGAAGCAAAGCACTAAAAGAAACATCGGATGCACTATTTAATACTACGGCAGAAGGTTGGGCATGATGCCTATATGATTCATGACATGGCGAAGGTGCGATGCAATTAGGCAGTATTAAGCGGAACCAGGGTCCCGACAATTAATTAGAAGGTTCATTCCGTTTAGGTACCCCGCAATTTAAATGTTGTTTAATAAGGTAAAATATGGCATCGGTTCTCTACTCAATTTAAATGGAGGCATTAATAGACAGGAATAACCCGCATATGTGCTCCATATTTAATTTAGGTGAATCATTGAAATACCCCCAAACACCAACAATATGTATGCAAACATGTTTAATTAATTTGCAACAAGTGACAAAGTCATATTATAAAAATAGGGGTCTCGGATAGGGGTCACACATTAGGGGTTCAGATTCAGGGGTCTCGGGGTTTGATGGGATCGGTGTTCGCCTCTGGGAACAGGGTCTTGTCATCCGTGAAGGAGAGCAGGAAGCCAGTGCCAGGGTTCTTTCTTTGATGCCGGGGTTCGGGTCTCGACACCTTCGGTTTCCATGTGGGGGATCTTGGCGTTCGCGATGAAGATCTTGTTGGTCCGGCGTCGCTTTCCTCGGATAAACTCCATCATCGATGACAACCGATCTTTGAGTGGCGCCGTGCTGAACTTGGATCGGCTTCAAATCTTGAGCACCCACATAGCACCGAAGATCTTGTGGAATCTAGATGCAGACTTGTTCCTTGGTGGTGGTCTTGGCAATGAAACTAAGATTGAAGCACCCGATGGACTAGCTCATGACAAGCATGGCAGGGACACGGTGGTATCGAACGGTGACTTCCTCCACACACACGAAACACACCAAAGGCCAACCAACCTCCCCAGCGACTGCAACCTTGGCCTAAGGCATTGGTCGATGGGGTCGAGCGGCCAAAGAGAGGTTGCGCTGTGCGGCTCGGGGCTTGGACGGGTCGGCAAGCTCTACAACAGGGAGGTCAATGGCAGTCGTTGCAGAACTGTCGGAACAAGACGCGGCGAGGACGGTGAGGGTCGGGGCCAAGACGGGGTCATGGTGCAGTAGGGGAGGTGAGGGGCGGCCTCGGGCGGGCGGTAGTTGAGGACGGCAATGTAGCCGAGGCAAGCCGCGACGGAGTAGCAGAGCCTAGGGCAACGACGGGGGTGTGGGCTAGGAAATGAAGGTAGGGTGGCCGTCTCGCTGACGGCAGGATCTCCGGTGGTGGGCCACGCGGGCTCGTGGAGGAGACGCTAGCAAGGACGCCAGGTCGCTACGGCGGCGAGAGGCGGAGGCGGACCAGGGAGGGGTGCGGTCAACCTACTCGCGACAGGGGAGAGAGGACGGGGTCATGTGGGTAGGCCGGCAGGGACGCGTCAAGACAGCGTCGGTAGAGGGGTGGGACCAAGGTGGTGGTGAGAGCGGGGTCGAATCGAGGTAGGTGGCCCCTGGGGATCTCGGGCAGACAAGGCGGTGGCGTGTGTCGTGTGTATAATGTGCGATGTGTTCTGCACGTTCAAGTGGGTGCGTGTGTTTGAGCTGGTGGAGGCGACGGCTGGGGTCCGGCTTGGTGATTAGGGTTAGGCTTCGATGGGGTGGTAGGTAGGTGGCTGTTGGGCCTTGGCCTGGCGGCTGGCTGCCTCCCCCACTAAACATTTATTTTATTTTATTTGTTTTATTTTAAGAGAGGCTTTTGTAAATAGTTTTTAGACAAATAAAAGATCCGGAAAGACCAGGGTTTTGATTTGAAATAAAGAGAGGAATATCTAGAAAACAAAAGTAGGTTTTAGAAAATATTTTTAAGTTTAAGTATGCATGATGACATTATGATGCTCAAATCCAATGTGGCATGATTACAAGAGCATGAAATCATAAAGATGCATAGAGTACTAAACAATTCAAGCGATTTTCTGGTAGTGATTTTACCGGGGCGCTATAGGTGAAACCCAAAACCCCCAAAACACATAAGAAGTTGCATCACCACTTCCATTGGAGTGTGTGCGATCATCTGGATAAAGTTGGTTTGTAAAAGAACACATGAAATGACTCTAGTGGGTCAAGGTGGTTTTGAAAATAACACATGCAATGAATCTACAGACTCCATGTGTGAAACCATGGTCATAAAGCACAAAAACACATAGGAATGCAACTTCCAAATGAAATTTTGCACTAGTGTGACTTTGCATCATCACATGCATTGGAGTCTGTGTGGTCATGTGGATCAAGGTGGTTTGGAAACAACACATGAAATGACTCTAGAGACTACATGTGTGAAACCATGGTCAGATATAACAAAAACACATAGGAATGTAACTACCAAATGGAAGGATGCAGCAGTGTGACAGAAGTTGCATCACCACCTCCATTGGAGTGTGTGTGGTCATATGGTTCAAGGTAGTTTGGAAAAGAACACATGAAATGACTCTAGAGAATCCATGTGTGAAACCAAGGCCAGAAAGCCCAAAAACACATAGGAATGCAACTACCACATGGAATGGTGCACCAGAGTGACAAAAGTTGGATCACGAAATCTATTGGAGTGTGTGTAGTCATGTGGATCAAGGTGGTTTGGCAAAGAACACATGCAATGAATCTCTAGACTACATGATTGAAATCATGGTCATGAATCCCAAAAACACATAGGAATGCAACTTCCATATGGAATGATGCACTAGTGTGATAGGAGTCGCATCACCATATCCATTGGAGTGTGTGTAGTCATGTGGATCAAGATGGTTTTGAAAATAACACATTCAATGACTATATAGACTACATGGGTCAAACCCAAAACCCCCAAAACACATAAGAATGTAACTGCCGCATAGAATGATGCACAAGTGTGACATAAGTTGCACCACCACATCCATTGGATTGTGTGTGCGGTCATGATGATCAAGGTGGTTTGGAAAAGAACACATCCAATGACTCTAGAGACTCAATGCGTCAAACCATGGTAAGAAATCCCAAAAACACATAGGAATGCAACCTCCACATGGAATGGTGCACCAGTGTGATAGAAGTTGCATCACCACATCCATTGGAGTGTATGTGGTCATGTGTATCAAGGTGGTCTACAAAAGAACACATGTAATGACTCTATAGACTACATGTGTGAAACCATGGCCAGAAATCCCAAAAATACATAGTAATCCAACTTCCACATGGAATGATGTACTAGTGTGAAAGAAGTTGCATCACCACATCCATTGGAGTGGGTGTGGTCGTGTGGATCAAGGTGGTTTGGAAAAAACACATATCGCTCTATTGTATCAAGGTTGTTTTGGAAAGAACACATGCAATGAACTAGAGACTCAATGTATCAAACACAAAATCTAAAAAACACATAGAATTGTAACTACCACATGGAATGGTGCACTAGTGTGACAGAAGTTACATCACCACATCCACTGGAGTGTGTGGTCATGTGGATCAAGGTGGTTTGTAAAAAACACATGAAATGACTCTATTGGATGAAGCTGGTTTGGAAATAACACATACAATGACTCTAGGGACTCCATGTGTGAAACCAAGGTAAATAAGCCCAAAACACATAGGAATGCAACTGCCACTTGGAATGGTGCACAAGTGTGATAGTAGGTGCATAACCACATCCATTGGAGTGTGTGAGCTCATGTAGATCAAGGTGGTTTGTAAAAAACACATGCAATGACTCTAGAGACTACATGTTTGAGAAATCCCCAAAACACATAGGAATGTAACTGCCACATGGAATGATGCACTAGTGTGACATGAGTTGCATCACCATATCCATTGGAGTGTGTGCAGTCATGTGGGTCAAGGTGGTTTTGAAAAAAACACTTTCAATGACTATATAGACTACATGGGTCAAACCCAAAACCCCCAAAACACATAAGAATGTAACTGCCACATTGAATGATGCACAATTGTGATAGAAGTTGCATCACCACATCCATTGGTGTGTGTGTGGTCATGTTGATCAAGGTGGTTCGGAAAAGAACACATGCAATGAATCTAGAGACTCGATGTGTGAAACCATGGTAATAAAGCCCAAAAACACATAGGAATGCAACCGCCACATGGAATGGTGCACTAGTGGAGCAGAAGTTGCATCACCACATCCATTGGAGTGTGTGTGGTCATTTGGATCAAGGTGGTTTGGAAAAGAACACACACAATGACTATATAGACTACATGTTTGAAACCATAGCCAGAAATCCCAAAAATACATAGTAATGCAACTTCCACATGGAATGATGTACTAGTGTGACAGAAGTTGCGACCCCAAATCCATTGGAGTGTGTGTGGTAATGTGGATAAAGGTGGTTTGGAAAATAACACATGAAATGCGTCTAGGGACTCGACATGTCAAACCATGGTCAAAAAATCCTAAAATGTCCATTGAATGCAACTGCCACCTAGAATGGTGCACCATTGTGATAGAAGTTGCATCATCATGTCCATTGGAGTGTGTGTGGTCATGTAGATCAAGGTTCTTTGGACAATAACACATGCAATGACTTTGTAGATTACATGGGTCAAACCTAAAAGCCCCAAAACACATAGGAATGCAGCAGCAACAAGGAATGATGCACTAGTGTGATAGAAGTTGCATCACCACATCCATTGGAGTGTGTGTAGTCATGTGGATCAAGGTGGTTTTTAAAAGAACACATGCAATGACTATATAGACTACATGGGTCAGACCTTAAACCCCCAAAACACATAGGAATGCAACTGCCCCAAGGAATGATGCACAAGTGTGATAGAAATTGCATCACCACATCCATTGGAGTGTGTGTGTCGTCAGGTTGATCAAGGTGGTTTGGAAAATAACACATGCAATGACTATAGAGACTCCATGTGTAAAACCATGGTAAGAAAGCGCAAAATAACAAAGGAATGCAACTGCCACATGGAATGGTGCACCAGTGTGACAGAAGTTGCGTCACCACATCCATTGGAGTGGGTGTGGTCATGTGAATCCAGGTGGTTTGGAAAACAACACATGAAATGACTCTAGTGGATCAACGTGGTTTTGGAAAGAACACATGCAATGAACTAGAGACTCCATGTGTCAAATACAAAATCTAAAAAAACATAGCAATGGAACTACCAGATGGAATGGTGCACTAGTGCGATAGAAGTTGCATCACCACATCCATTAGAGAGTGTGTGGTCATGTGGAGCAAGGTGGTTTGTAAAGAAACACATGAAATGACTCATATGGATAAAGCTGGTTTGGAAATAACACATACAATGACTCTAGGGACTCCATGTGTGAAACCAAGGTCAATAAACCCAAAACACATAGGAATGCAACTGCTAGTTGGAATGATGCACCAGTGTGATAGTAGGTGCATCAACACATCCATTGGAGTGTGTGTGGTCATGTAGATCAAGATGGTTTGTAAAAAACACATGCAATAACTATAGGGACTACATGCGTGATACCATGGTCAGAAATCGCAAAAAAACACATAGGAATGCAACTGCCACATGAAATGGTGCACCGGTGTGACAGAAGTTGAATCACCAAATCCATTGGAGTGTGTGTGGTCATGTGGATCAAGGTGGTTTGGAAAAGAACACATGCAATGACTCTATAAACTACATGTGTGATACCATGGTTAGAAATCCCAAAAATACATAGGAATGCAACTAACACATGGAATGTACTAGTGTGACAGAAGTTGCATCACCACATCCATTGGAGTGTGTGCGGTAATGTAGATCAAGGTGCTCTGGAAAATAACACACATGAAATTCCTAGAGAGACTCCATGTGTCAAACCATGGTCAAAAATGCTAAAATGCCCCTCGAATGCAACCGCCACATGGAATGGTGCACTAGTGTGACAGAAGTTGCATCACCACATCCATTGGAGTGCGTGTTGTCATGTAGAACAAGATGTTTTGGAAAATAACACATCCAATGACTTTTTAGACTACATGGGTCAAACCTAAAATCCCCAAAACACATAGGAATGCAACTGCCACATTGAATGATGCACTAGTGTGACAGAAGTTGCATCACCACTTCCATTGGCGTGCGTGTGATCATGTGGACAAATTTGGGTTGGAAAAAACACATGAAATGACTCTAGTGGGTCAACGTGGTTTTGAAAAGAACACAGGAAATGACTCTAGAGACTCCATGTGTGAAACCATGGTTAGAAAGCACAAAAACACATTGGAATGCAACTGCCAAATGAAATGTTGCACCAGTGTGATGGATGTTGCATCAGAACATACATTGGAGTGTTTGTGGTCATGTGGATCAAGGTGGTTTGGAAAAAAACACATGAAATGACTCTAGAGACTACATGTGTGAAACCATGGTTAGATATCCCAAAAACACGTAGGAATGGAACTACCAAATGGAAGGATGCAGCAGTGTGACAGAAGATACATCACCACATCCATTGGAGTGTGTGTGGTCATATGGATCAAGGTGGTTTGGAAAATAACACATGCAATGACTCTAGAGACTCCATGTGTGAAACCGAGGACAGAAGGCCCCAAAACACATAGGAATGCAAGTGCCACATGGAATGGTACACTAGTGTGACAGAAGTTGCATCACCACATCCATTACAATGTTTGTGGTCATGTAGATCAAGGTGGTTTGCAAAATGACACATGCAATGACTCTGTAGACTACATGGGTCAAACCCAAAACACGTAGGAATGTAACTTCCACATGGAATGATGCACCAATGTGACAAAAGTTGCATCACCAATGGTTGTTTTGGAAACCAACACATGAAATGACTGTTGTGGGTCAAGGTGGTTTTGCAAAAGAACACATGCAATGACTCTAGAAACTCCATCTCTGAAACCATGGTTAGAAAGCACAAAAACACATATGAATGCAACTTCCAAATGAAATGTTGCACCAGTGTGACAGAAGTTGCATCACCACATACATAGGAGTGTGTGTGGTCATGTGGATAGAGGTGGATTTTAAAAAACACATGCAATGCCTCTAGAGACTACATGTGTGAAACCATGGTCGGAAATCCAAAAAGCACATACGAATGCAACTACAAAATAGAAGGATGCACCAGTGTGACAGAAGTCGCATCACCACATCCATTTGAGTGTGTGTGGTCATATGGATCAAGGTGGTTTGGAAAATAACACATGCAATTACTCTAGAGACTCCATGTGTGAAACCATGGTCAGAAAGCCAAAAAAGACATAGGAATGCAACTACCACATGGATTGGTGCACCAGTGTGACAGAAGTTGAATCACCAAATCCATTGGAGTGTGTGTGGTCATGTGGATCAAGGTGGACTGGCAAATAAAACATGTAAGACTCTATCGACTACATCATTGAAACCTTGGTCAGAAATCCCAAACACACATAGGAATGCAACTGCCACATGGAATGATGCACTAGTGTGATAGAAGTTGCATCACCATATCCGTTGGAGTGTGTCTAGTCATGTGGATCAAGGTGGTTTTGAAAACAACACATGCAACAACTATATACACTACATGGGTCAAATCGAAATACCCGAAAACACATAAGAATGCAACTGTCACATGGAATGATGCACAAGTGTGATAGAAGTTGCATCACCACATCCTTTTGAGTGTGTGTGTGGTCATGTTGATCAAGGTGGTTTGGAAAAGAACACATGCAATGACTCTAGAGACTCAATGTGTCAAACAAAGTTAATAAAGCCCAAAAACACATAGGAATGCAACTGCCACATGGAATGGTGAACCAGTGTGACAGAAGTTGTATCACCACATCCATTGGAGTCTATGTGGTCATGTGGATCAAGGTGGTTTCAAAAACAACACATGAAATGACTCTATTGGTTCAAGTTTGTTGGGGATATACTTTCCGGGTATCCTCACTATGCCTCACTGACTAGGGTGGCGCACTTCGGGTTAGAGATTTTCTTCACGGGCGGCCCAGTCAGGGAGAAGAGATGGAGTCCAGACCGGCTACGGGAAGGTCCAGAAGACTTACCAACATAGGCCTATAGTGTTAGTTGTAGTTCAAGGTGTACTCTATAACTGACTCTTATTCGTAGGCGGATAGGTCTCTCCCGTAAACCCTAGGCCAGATATCTATATAACCTGTCCTAGGACAAGCCTTTAGGGTACCCCACAATAGTCTACAATCTCAACTCGCACAGGCGAAACCCTTGTAACCCATATTCCGGATCTACCGTATTACTATTTTGCTAGCAGGAGTAGGATCCGTCCAAAGCAGGCGGATTTGAACTTGGGTAAACTTGTATGCTCACCATCTCGGCACACCGTACGTCTCACATGGTGTCGGATATCTGGCAGCATATAGGGCTATCCTGGATGAACTAGCTAAATTGTTCAAAGGGTTTGAAGTTCAGCACATCCCTTGAACAGAAAATGAGGAAGCAGATGCATTATCTCGTATAGGCTCTGCGCGGAAGAAGGTCCCGGATGGCGCTTTTTAGAGCACCTCAAAGTTCCCTTTATAGAAGGAGTAGATGAGGAATATCCAACCAAATCTGACTCACCCTTAGTAGCAGTTCTGGCTGTGATTCCCAGCTGGACTCAACCCTACCTTGACTACTTGGTAGATGTAAAATTACCCGAAGATGAGGTTCTGAGCCGACAGATCGTACGACGAGCAAAAACCTATATAATAATAAGTGGTGAGCTCTATAAGAATAGTGTATCTAGGGTATTTCAGCGCTACGTATCTCCAGAAGGAGTGGAAATCTTACGAGACATCCATGAAGGTGAATGCGGTCATCATACTGCAGCCAGATCTTTAGTCACAAAACCTTTTAGACACGGATTTTTCTGACTTACAACCAAGGCAGATGCCGAACGGCTGGTCAAGATATGCAAAGGCTGCCAAAAATATGCCAAACAAGCTCATGTTCTGGTTGATCAGCTACGAACAATACCTATTACATGGCCTTTTGCGGTCTGGGGGCTTAACATGGTAGGACCGTTTAAACGAGCTCCAAGCGGATTTACTCACCTCTTCGTGATGGTGGATAAATTCACAAAATGGATTGAGGCTAAACCTGTCACAAGTTGTGATGGAGCAACCGCCAGAAGATTTGTCAAGGTTGTTATAATCCGATAAGGTTATCCGCATAACATTCTCACAGACAACAGGAGTAATTTTTCTATGGGAGAACTTGCCGAATTCTGCGATGAACAAAATATCTGGCTTGACATTTCGTCAGTCAGACATCCACATGCTAATGGACAAGTTGAAAGAGAAAATGGTTTAATCCTACAAGGCCTCAAACCAAGACTCAAAGCACCACTTCGCCGTGCTGTGGGGGCTTGGGCAGATCAATTACCGTCTATAATATGGAGCTTGCGAACAACTCTGAACAGATCAACTGGATACACAACTTTCTTCTTGGTCTATGGTGCAGAATCAGTTCTTCCTAGTGATTTAATTCATACTTCTCCCCGAGTTGTTGCGTACATTGAAGAGGATGCCGAAATTTCACAACAAAATGATCTCAATTTAATAGAAGAAGTTCGTGTCGTTGCTGAAATGAGATCAACAGCCTATCAACAAAATTTATGCAAGTATCAGAACCAGAGAGTCAGAAACCGATCTTTCAATAAGGGCGATTTGGTTCTATGGCTTGTGCAGAAAAGAAAGCACAAACTTTCCCCAGTATGGGAAGGGCCCTTTTTAGTTAGTCGAGTATTGCACAATGGTTCTTACTATCTAACTGATATGTGGCCAGTTAAAGAAAAACCTGCTACTAAGAAGAGAAAGAGAGCTGGAGGCAGTACAGACCCAGAAGAATTAGACAGACCATGGAATATTGCTCAGCTATGTCCCTTTTATTCTTAAAATTTTCTTTCTTTCTAATCATATATGTGTACATGTTCAATGAGAAATAAAGTATTGGTTGCCTCAATTTTTTCTGAGAAGATTTATATTACCATCTTATTTCCGAATGATCATGTCACAATCGAAAATACTTTATGCTCATGTTTGTTCTGGTTAAGATTTCTGATTCTAAAAATGCTACCTTCGGGTATAAAGTTAAATTTTCTAGTCTATGCTTGGGTTCTTTATCTGATTGCCGGATGCGGGCATGTTCCGAGTAGTGAATTATTCGTACTGGAAGCCGGCTCTGTTTCTGAGTTTAAACTGGTTTAGCAATTGAGCTTTGTTGCTCGGCAGAGTGTCCGTGTGGAAGGTTGGCCGGCTCACAAAAGGGACAAAGCTAAAAGCCAGATAAGCGATAAGTATAGGAAAAACAAAGAGTGCTGATGTAAAAATTTCAGGCATGTCAAAATAATGCCAAAAATTGCTAAATAGAAGCATCAAATCTTAACACTAGCAAAAGTATCACACTACTTATTTACAATCCGATTGTTTCAGAATAACACATTGTTTTTCCTGATGCTCTACGATGCAGGAGGAGAGGTAGGAGCTGCCGGCTCACCGGAGACATCCCCTTCAACTTGATATCTTTTTGAGACATGCAAATTAGATTCGGTTTGCTTGTCGCTAGAAACTTCAGCTGTTCCTTCAAGAGGCGCATGAGGTGTCTCCACGCGAGTGCAGAATGGAGTGTCATAGCTGGTTAGATCAGCCACGTGACATCCATATCCGACGTAGGAGCCTATGATGGCCTTGATATCTTGCTCCTTGTCGTCTTCATCCACAGTAGAATAACCCCCGGTTACTTACCAGATCTCCATGCTTCCATGGTGGCTGATAACCATGGTACGGGCATTCTGTGCTACGGTTCGCGCACAGGACATGTTATAGTCCTGGATGAGCTGGGGCATCTCCTTCCCCTTATCTTGCACCTCAAAGACGGACATTTTGTTCATGTCCGAGACTTGAAGAACTTCACCAATATCCTCCAATGATTGGTGGAAATTGTGAAGTAAATCACTGACTTCTGTAAGCCGGCTGGTGCGAGACTCAGTGGATGAGGAATCCCAGTATGTTCAGAGGACCTGTGCATATAAAGAAAAGGTCAAAAAATATATACGAACTCCTAGAGTCGGAAGAATGAAAAGTCAGAAGACAAGAAACATACCGAAGATGACATCGTCAACTTTGGTCTTCTCAGCTCGAACACTCTGGAGTTCATCCCGGAGAGCTTGAGTGATGTCCTTTTCTTTGAATAACTCATCATTCATATCCGAGATTTTCTGATCTTGGGCTGCGATCTTTCGATCACATTTTTCGGTGGCCATGGAGGAGGATTCGAGAATGCTAGCAATGTTGCGCTTGTGATCCGCCTTAAGCTTATTCAGCTCCCGCCGTAAGTCCGCATTCTCCACCTCCAAGGTCTTGAAGTTCTCGGCCTCTTCAATCATTGCACATGATTTTTTGACCAGTGCTATAAACAAAAGACAACAGTTGAATAGGAAATTCGACTATGAAAGCAAAAGTAACAGGGTTAAAGGACTGAAATGATTACCTTCACCCTCATCCTTTTATATCTTCAATTGGGCATTTTCAAGACAGAGAGCTCTGATCTCTCTCCGCTTATTGCAAATATTTTTTAATAATTCCTGGTTATAAGCATTAACTTTCTGTAAGTCAGAATAATACCTAGAGTCAGAAGTATACTAAAGACTCAGGCTAATATTTTAACTAATATCATCATTAGCCTTGGGGGCTATACTAGTTCATTCTTTGGCATCCTATGAAAGCATAAATCCGGATTGACTATCCAACTTCATGCTTGGGGGCTAGAGGATATGATATGAAGTAAAGTAAAAAACGTGAGTTGGAGTTCAGAATTACATGTTGTTCATGTGTAAGGTTGCTTAGGGTCATGTTCACCTCAGTGGTAACCTTCTCGGCGAGGGTCAGCAGGATTATTGGCGGTGCCGGAAGCACGCCAGCCTTCAACTTCTCATCGCGAAGACCAACTTGTTCAAGAACCTCAGAGTACTTGACGTCCTCATCTTCTTGCGCCGCTTCCTCAGCGGTGATGTTCCGTCTCTCAAAACATTGTTGAGCCAGCCTTTGGATCTCTTCCGCGTTTTTCCGAGTAATGCCAAGTTTCACAATACACGGATTTCTCAGAAGGTTATCAGCAAAAAACCTCTGCTGAGGGATCATTACCCTTTACAGGTTCGCCCTTATCAACTACCAAGTCACCCATGGTGACGTCTGTCTGCGAACCAAGGTTCGCTGGCTCAGAATGTTGAGCTAGAACTTCTGCAATAGACAGAGATCGAGTAATCTCCGGCATTGTAGAAGGTTGTGGGGCAGGAGTCGGAGGTTCTGTGGCAGGAAAAGTCAAATTTAACTTTGACTGGTGTAGGAGCTTTGACGAGCCTCCTTTCCCCTTGCCCTTGATGAGCTATTTAGCTCTTAGGAGGTAATAGGACAAAGATCGTTACACTACAGAAAGAATGAGAAATAAAATAACAGAGACATTGTGAGGAAACTTACCTCTTCACAATGGCACTTCCTTTGTGTCGATAGACATTGTTGGAGTCTTACGCTTTCGGGTAAGCGCTTCCGACAGTGGAACCAATTCTCCATCGTCCTGAGATAAATAAGGAGGATATCCCTCGAGAGGAGCAAGCTCTGACTTGGGGAGGTCAGCAAGCTAAAAATATGAAATATCTCAGTATTGCAAAAAGGCACAACAATGTATGGATGAACACATAATTCGAGTGATTGCTGGAAAACTTAATAGTGTCATGGGATCGTCAGCCATATGCATGTCCAAGGACAGCTCCGGGATCTTCCTTTCGATCCGCTCCCTAATCAACCATTTGATCTGGGACTCATAGTCCTTGTCCAAGTAAGGAATGGAGCAGATCCAGAGAGAGTCCATCTTACTCTTGGTGATTGAATGCATGAGCCGATCACCATGGTGTTGGAGAGGCTGGATCCGGCGCGCCAGCCAGCAACAGACCAAGTCAGATCCTTTCAGACCCTTGTGCTTCATTAGATATTTGATCCGCCTCTTAGCAAGAAGCAGATCATCAGTGAGAGCCGGAGGATCCGCATCCCAGGACTCTTGGGGCATGGCGGCACCATCAACAAAAACCGGCAAAGCAAGCCGGTATGTCCTTATGGTAAAAGAACATGGATGGCAACTGTTTCACCGACTCGCTAGCCTTAATCCTAGGATAGATTCTCTCTCCTAACAAAAAAGCTAAGAGATTTGGTAATATAAAGATTACCGACGGTGATGGAATTTCTCCGGGTATGGAAGTAATACCGGAAAAGAATAAGACTCGGCCTAATAACGAGATACCCCTCACACAAAGAGGCATAAGCGCTCATTTCTAAAACAAACTTTGAGGGAGATGGTGGAGCTGCACTCTGTAATGATTTATGACCTCAGAGAAGAAGTCTGAGGGAGGAAATCTCAAACCTCTATCGAGGTGGGTGCCGAAGTGCACCCGCTCGTCGGTGTTGGGGGTGGGGATAGTTTGTCCAAAGCCGCTCCACTAGTTGCTGGCACGGAGGAGGCCTTCCTTCTTGACGACATGTAGCTTGACGTCATTGATGATGCAAGGGATCTAGACCCAGCGAAACTTCTCCTTCTCCACCACACGAGCCGTCACCGTTGTCGCCGCCATGGCAGAAGATGAGGCCCCAGCCATTTTCTGGGCGCTGGTGACCTAGGATGGGCGGTGCTTTGGGATTTGGGGGATGCAGAATAGTTCTTTTGTAGGAAGCGTCAAGAGGATGAAGAAAGCGCTGGTGCTGGTGAAGAGGAAGGAAGATATCTTGGCCCCTTATATCCTTTGTCTATGCCAAGATTCGTGCAAGATAGACAATAACCGTGCCACGCGTCGTGGAAGGAGATGGGTAACCTCCTAGCGAGGATTACACCGCCTCGATCTCCCTGCACACATTAAAACGACGCATCGATTCCGCAAAAGGTGGACCCACCAACGGTTGTGCTGACTGGAATGTCTGTTAGTGAAGAGACTTGAACTTGACTATGTCAGGATACATCATAGGCCAAGTTCCAGCTTAAGTTTGAATTTCAGGCTGGAAACTCGAATAATGTACTCATAGATCCGACTCGCTTTGAGACTCGGATCCTATCCTTTCTTTTGAAGTTTCAGGAACCCTTCAAGATTCTACAAGATGAAGATGGATCAAGCTAGACGATGTTCAAATCCAACTCTGGATCTTGTAGGCTTCCGAGGGCTGCTGTTGGGGATATACTTTCCGGGTATCCTCACGGTGCCTCACTAACCAGGGTGGCCCACTTCGGGTTAGAGCTTTGCTTCACGGGTAGCCTAGTCAGGGAGAAGACATTGAGTACGGTCCAGCTACGGGAAGGCCCAAAAGACTTACGGACATAGGGCTGTAGTTTTAATTGTAATTCAAGATGTACTCTGTAACCGACTCTTATTCGTATCCAGATAGGTCTATCCTGTAAACCCTAGGTCGGATATCTATATAAGCCATAATGGGACAAGCCTTTAGGGCACCCCACAATAGTCTACAATATCAACTTGTATAGGCGAAACCCTTGTAACCCATATTCTGTTTCTGCCGTATTACTGGATTGCTAGCAGGATTAGGATCCGTCCAAAGTCGGTGGATTCGAACCTGGGTAAACTTGTGTGCTTACCAGCCCGGAACATCGTACGTCTCACACCGCTCTCTTCCGCACACCTCGAGGACCCCCTCGTGGCGTACTTGTCATCAATCCGACGACAAAGATGGTTTTGGAAAGCAATGAACTGGAGACTGCATGTGTTAAACACAAAATCTAAGAAACACATAGGAATGCTATTACCAAATGGAATGGTGCACTAGTGTGACAGAAGTTCCATCACCACATCCATTGGAGTGTGTGTGGTAATGTGGATCAAGGTGGTTTGTAAAACAACACATGAAGTGACTCTAGTGGATCAAGCTGGATTGCAAATAACACATGCAATGACTCTAGGGATTCCATGTGTCAAACCCAGGTTATTAACCCAAAACACATAGGAATGCAACTGCCACATGGATGGTGCACTAGTGTGATAGTAGTTGTATCACCACATCCATTGGACTATGTGTGGTCATGTACATCAAGGTGGTTTGGAAAACAGCACCTGCAATAATTGTAGAGACTACATGTGTGAAACCATGGTCCAAAATCCCAAAAACACATAGGAATGCAACTGCGACATGGAATGGTGCACCTGTGTGATAGAACTTGAATCACAAAATCCATTGGAGTGTGTATAGTCATGTGGATCAAGGTGGTCTGGAAAAAGAACACATGAAATGACTCTATAGACTACATGTGTGAAACCATGGCTAGAAATCAAAAAAATACATAGGAATGCATCTGCCACATGGAATGATGTACTAGTGTGACAGTAGTTGCATCGCCACATCCCTTGGAGTGTGTGTGGTAATGTGGATCAAGGTGGTTTGGAAAATAACACATGAGATGCCTCTAGAGCCTCCATGTGTCAAACCTTGGTCAAAAATCCCAAAATGCCCATGGAATGCAATGGCCACATGGAATGGTGCACCAGTGTGATAGAAGTTGCATCACCACATCCATTGGAGTGTGTGTCGTCATGTAGATCAAGGTGGTTTGGACAATAACACATGCAATGACTCTATAGACTACATGGGTCAAACCTAAAAGCCCCAAAACACATAGGAATGCAACTGTAACATGTAATGCTGCACCAGTGTGACAGAAGTTGCATCACCACATCCATTGGAGTGTGTGTGATCATGTGGATCAAGTTGGTTTGGAAAAAATGCATCAAATGAGTCAAGTGGGTCAAGGTGGTTTTGAAAAGAACACATGCAAGCACTCTAGAAACTCCATGTGTGAAACCATGGTCAGAAAGCCCAAAAAACACATAGGACTGCAACTGCCAAATGAAATGTTGCACCAGTGTGACAGAAGTTGCATCACCACATACATAGGAGTGTGTGTGGTCATGTGGATCAAGGTGGTTTGGAAAAAAACACATGCAATGCCTCTAGAGACTACATGTGTGAAACCATGGTAAGAAATCCCAAAAACACATAGGAATGCAACTACCAAATGGAAGGATGCACCAGTGTGACAGAAGTTGCATCACCATATCCATTGGAGTGTGTGTGGTCATATGGATCAAGGTGGTTTGTAAAAAAACTCATGCAATTACTCTAGAGACTCCATGTGTGAAACCATGGTCAGAAAGGGAAAAAACACATAGGAATGTAACTCCCACATGGAATGGTGCACCAGTGTGACAGAAGTTGAATCACCAAATCCATTGGAGTGTGTGTGGTCATGTGGATCAATGTGGTTTGGCAAAGAACACATGCAGTGACGCTATAGACTATATGGTTGAAACCATGGTCAGAAATCCAAAAAACACATAGGAATGCAACTACCACATGTAATGATGCACCAATGTGATAGACGTTGCATCACCACATCCATTGGAGTGTCTGTAGTCATGTGGATCAAGGTGGTTTTGAAAAGAACACATGCAATGACTATATAGACTACATGGGTAAAACCCAAAAACACATAGGAATGCAACTGCCACATAGAATTATCCATAAGTGTGATAGTATTTGTATCACCACATCCATTGGAGTTGTGTGTGTTCATGTTGATCAAGGTGGTTCGGAAAGAACACATTCAATGACTCTAGAGACTACATGTGTCAAACCATGGCAAGAAATATCAAAAACACATAGGAATGCAACTGCCACATGGAATGGTGCACTAGTGTGATAGAAGTTGTATCACTACATCCATTGGAGTGTGTGTGGTTATGTGGATAAAGGAGGTTTGGAAACAATACATGCAATGACTATAGTGGATCAAGGTGGTTTTGGAAAGAACACGTTGTTGCGGTGGTGGCACAACAGATGCCATGGATAGGCTAAAGATGGGGCCATTAAGCACTAGAGGAATCCAGGGAGGGATAGTGTGGTGATTCCACACACACAAATGCTTGTAATTCACTCGATCGATGGAAGTTTACAAGTGCTCCTTGAGCTGTTCGTGAGAAGGAGACTAGTTCTCTTACCCCCACTACTATGCTCTAGGGTTCTACCAGGACAGAATGATCGATCCCCTGCTATGTAGGCCCAGGTGCTCCTTATGTAGGGAAGCCCGAGTTACAAAGTTAGGGCATACGTGGAGGAATATTCCCCAAATATGCCCCTTGGTTAAAGCTAGATGCTTCTTTATTCACTTTAACGGCTGGTCTGGACTATGGACGTAGCCCTCTGCGTACCGCTTTGTTTTAAGCGTCACCAGACACGAGCTACGTCAACCGACACTGCCCATGTTATCTTTGTAGGCCATGCCCCACTGGTCCTTCTCTCTGCTTGGTTTGCTCACGCTACAACGGATAGAGGCCACCTTTTGACCAACGGGAGATTCCTTCCTTCTCTTGGAAGCCAATAGGTGGCCCAAGTAGCGCTTGGCTAACCTAGCTACGAGGCTACCTGCACATTAAGGTAGACAAATATGGCCGACATACATTTAATGTCGGCCGGATTATTGCTAGGGAAATGCCCAACGGGCTGAGTTACTCCGTAAGTCGGCCTGCCTTGAGGTGACCCGGCCAGCACTTGCTTTGACCGTGTCGTACCTCGGCTAACTCAGCCTTTATACCCCGGCGTGACCCTACCCGGGGGTATTCCCCCAAAATTAGTCCCCGAAGTTGGTGCGGTCTTAGCAACTTCAGCTGTTAAGGCCACAACAGGTTCTCCCATCTGAATTTGCACTTCTTCAGCCGAGTTATCCCGTTATCCGGACTCTTCACTTTGATGTTCCCTTGGCTCGTTCTGAGTTACTTCTCGTTGGCCGGGTTTCTGCTAACGTATCCCTTCTTTCATACGCTTCCCCACGTCCTACGTGGAGGGTAATCATCACTTTGCCTCATTTTAAGGGCCACTTCAGTTTACTGCGTCGGTTACTGTAGTAATGTCAGGAATAATTGCTCCGCACGTCCCGTCACGACAGCGCCTCGTTAACTGCATCATTGCATCATGTCATGGGATTCCCTGTTCCATGTGCCCCTTGCTGTGGCTCGTGCTTGATTGGTTGATTTGGTGCGTACATGGCCATAGCGTGCAGTTGGGCCGCAGTGACGGATCCCACTACATGCCCGTGACGCGTGGTTAAATAGGGGGCAGGGGCAACCTTGGGAAGTTCCCCACTTCGTGCGCCCCCTGCCTCTCTTTTTCTCTACTACGACGCCATCGCCGCCACCTCTTCCATGCTGGTGCTGTGCCGCCGCTGCCGCGCCCAGCCGCTCCTTGCGACCACTCCACCGCCTCCATTCGAGTTCTTCACCACGGGGCCCTGCACCTCTAGATTCCCCTCCTCTGGCTACTACTTATCTGATTATTTTCTTGAGGAACTTGATTCTACCATGATAGAGGAGGAGGCCGTCTTCATTGCCCCAGAAGAAGAAGAAGGTGAAGCCCCTGAGCATGGTGGTTGGGCCGGTGCCTTCTTTCTGTCAGGACGACATTGACTAGATCTATGCCACACGCCACGTACCCGCGGGTGTTGCCTGCCGCCTCGCCGCTCAGGAGGTTGCTCCTTCACCAAATCCGGTGAATTTGTTGTTTTTCTCTCCCACTTCCAACGTGGCTTCAGCCTGTCTGTCTCTGATTTCTTCCACGATTTCATTTCCACTTATCAACATCAACCGCATCATCTCCCCGTCAATTCCATTACCTCTCTTTCTTCATTTTCCTCCGGCATAGAGGGGTATATCGGCATCTGGCCCTTCAAGGAAATATGGATCAAATTCTTTGGTCTGAGGAAAAATGCGGTGGAGCCTCGATCTCTCCCTGCAAGAACTCCGCTTTCCCCCGGGTCACCGGCCTCGAATCCTGCAAAGGCTGGGCAGGACACCAATCTTGAAACGGAGGAGCCGGATTAAGTCTACGTCTGTGGTATTCCCGGACACCTCTCTGTGGGAGAATATCACGAAGCGGCCCACAGCCTTGGCGAATCAGGTTGGCCGCCAGATCAAGGAGCTGGTCAAGAAGGAGTTCTAGGGCGAGGACATTATGATCACCTTCATCCGCAGCCGAGTATCCCCCTTCCAAAAGCGCACCCACAAGATCTGCTATCTTAGTGGCCCCCTTGACCCCCACCGGACCTCCTCCTTCGAGCTTAACAACTCCGAGGTGTTCCGCCGGGTCAAGGTCATCTTCAATGTGGAGAAGAAGTTATCTGAGGCTTGGAAATGGGGGCTTGCACCCTTTACTCGGGCCAAACCTCCTCCTAAGGTAAATCCCTCTCTTGGCATTTTTTCCGGTTTTCTCGGTATGTCGGACAGCTTTCTAACTCAACCATTGATACTTTTGCTCTCAGCAATTTCTCCAGCAACCACTTGAGGATGGAAAGGAGTTGGCGAGCAAGTGGGTGGCAGACCATGTTAAGTCCGACAAGGTGGAGCCTGACCCGGAGAGGTTCTTGCCTACTCCAGACACCACCAAGTGTACCTCTGGTAAGGCTTATCTCTAAGGGATTGGCCGGATGACGATGACTCGAATGTTGAGGTTCTGGAGGTACTTGACCCGATGCTTATCTCTTACGCATTCCCGGTTATGTCGGAATCTTTAGATAACCCGGCCAGTCAGGTCCTCGAGGTTCCCCCTCTCACCACGGGTGATATGGTCCTTGCCCCTTCCCAGAAGCATGCGGCTACCTCGGCCGCAGCTTTGGAGGCGCCACTGCCCAAGAAGAGGCAGAAGAAATCCGGGGTCAAGGCTTTGACCAAGCCTGCGGCTAACAGCACGGTCTGTAGGGCATCCAAACCTCGGGGACCCCTACCTCGGATGAGTAAGTCACTTTTCCTTTCCTGTTCATTTCAAGTCTTTTTGCTTCTACTTTTATCTATTTTTCTCTCTCTTCTTGACTCGCTGCTTTTTCATTACTCCAGCGCTCCTAGGGTTATTCCCCAGAGTGGCCCCATCATTTCTTCTCCGATCCGGAGCGGTTCTTCTCCCCCTCGCGGCGATGATGATCGTCCGCTAAGTCCTATCCAAGAGGACTTCGCGGCTGCGCCAGATCAGAGCCCACCTCGCCATGAGGAGGGCAATGTCGACGTGGGGGCAGTAGTGCGACCGAGGATACGGCAATGCCGGATCTCCCTAGTTCCTCTGCTCCACCACAACCATCCAGCTCCGAGGTGCCAGCTTCATCGGCACTGCCCCAAATAATTTCTTCTTTAGTTCTAGTCTCTTCAGCACCATCAGCAGCACTAGTAGTACAAGTACCAGTGATACCAGCACCAGTAGCACCAACACCTATAGTACCAACACCAGTACCAGCAGTATTGCCAGTAGCACTAGCACCAGCAGTATCGCCAGTAGCGCCAGCAGCAGCGGCCACAGCCAAGGCCTCTTCGAAGAAGAAGTCCCAGTCCGCTGCCTCCGGATCGACTATGTCCATTCAGGACATTTTTCAGCCAGCCCCCCAAGCTCAGTCCAGCTCTACAGCCTCGGTCCTTGTTCAGCGGACAACATCGTCTGGCAAGAGCAAGAAAGCCGTCGAGCCAGCCAAGGACTCCACTTTCAAGTCTCCTGCCGCCGGACCTGAGGGCAGTAAGCAACTAATCCTGCATGTCAGTCCTACTGCTGCTCAGTCCGCGAGGCGGGAGGCCCATGCCAAGGGCTTGGTGATGAGCCATTCTCCTAGAGTCGAGGGCTACAGTTCGATGCTTGTTGAGTATGTGGACAACTGGAACAATGCTGAGTTCATCGACCTACAAGACGATCTGCCAAAGAATTTTGGCACGGCAGAGTTTAGCACTCAAATGAACTCCGCCACCAAGGCAATTTCTCTGGCTGGCCGAATGATGAAGGTAATCCTTTTCTCTACTATGTTGCTTTATGTACATGAACTCTTATAGATATATCCACTAGTTCTCGAGCCTCCGAGGGAGTAATTTATTACTCGGTCGGATGCTCCTTAGAAAATTTAGTGTAAGTCCTTAGCGTCTTCAAATATCCACACACCTAGAGTCGGGTTAAGTTCCACTTGGCCCGGATCTTGTAGACTTCCAATATCCACACACCTAGAGCCGGGTTAAGTTCCACTTGGCCCAGATCTCGTATACTTCGAATATCCACACACCTAGAGCCGGGTTAAGTTCCACTTGGCTTGGATCTTGTATACTTCAAATATCCACACACACCTAAAGCCAGGTTAAGTTCCACTTGGGCCTGATCTTCTAGACTTCGAATATCCACATACCTAGAGCCGGGTTAAGTTCCTCTTGGCCCGGATCTTGTAGACTTTGAATATCCACACACCTAGAGCCGGGTTAAGTTCCACTTGGCCCGGATCTTTTAGATATTGAATTACTTCCTTTTATCTGTGAATTAACACTAGCTCATTTTGTAGATCACCACCAACCGTCGAACTGTTGAGTTCCAGCGCTTGCTGGACTCATACAATGATCTTCGTGCTAGATACAGTAAGTTATTGGTGGATCACCAGAAGAAGGGTAAGTTCCTTCACCTATGCCCTTTTCATTCACACCCATTCGAGTTATTCACTATCCGTATTAACTTATTATCCGAATTATGCAGCCGAGGTCGAGGCTAAAAATGTCATCATGCACAAGAATCTGGAAGAAATCGAAGGTAACTTGACTTGTTCCTTTAGCTAGTGCATGCTCTTTCCTCAAACCGGTAGATATTTATACCTCGGTTCTACCTGGTCAACTCACTATTGCAGATACAGTTGAAGATAGCATGCCCATTCCTGATATGATGACACATTTTCTCGAACAAGCAGGGAAGCACCAGGCTGAGTTGAAGAAGAAGGATGATGAGATAGCTCAGCTACGCCTCAAAGACTCGGAGATTACTCGGCTGAACGCCGAAATCCAAAGGCTCAAGGACCTTCATAAATGCGAGCTGGATAAGGCTGATCAGGAGTTCGCCGAGGAAAAGGAGCGCTTGACCAGTCAAATCTCCAAGGATAAGGACTTGCTGCAGGAAGCTGACATAAAACTTACGTCGGTAACCTCTAAATATGAGAAACTCCATGCCAGCAACGCGAATGTATATGCCGTGCTTACTCGCATCCTTTTCCAGATTTCTTGTGAGTTCTCTTCCTCTTCTCAGTTCTCATTTCTCCGGATCATGTATTGTTTCTCATCGACATTCCTCGTTTTCTTCTCAGGAAAGTTCCCAGAGGGCGACTCTATTGCTTCTGGTGCCGTGGCCAGGTCTCGCCAGCAACGGGGTATTTCAACAGGTCCTACCACCGAGTCAATCACTTATGACATGAAGGATCTGCTGGTGAGCCTCGCTGCTCGCACGGAGCTGGTGAAGAATTATGGCGCAGACATTATGTCGGTAGCGATGCGGATGTTTAATTCTCTCTGGCCCACCGAGCCCACTCCCAAGGGAAGCGCTTCTTTTATAGCAAAGTTGACGGAGTGCGAAACCGAGGTGCACCTTTGGCGGGAATCTTCTGCACGAGCCGGAGCTGATACAACACTGTAGTTCGTTCTCTCATGGTACGAAAGAATTAGCTTGGGGCTGCTTGATCGTATGCGCACCGGATCAAAGTGGTCCAATGATCTAGAGTGTGTCGCTCAACGTAAAGCCTGCACCAACAAGCTCATCCAATATTCCTTCTACCACGCTTGGAATGAGGGTCCGAGCTACCTAGATGTATTTGATGATGCCGACGTTTCCGAGGACCTTGAGGATGAGGAAGGTGAGGACGAGGCCTTCGAACTTGGAGATGACGCCGAAGATCCAGAAGATGAGGAGGCCAATCCAGAAAATGAGGTCGAGGCTAGCGACCTGCTCACAGATGCCGAAGTACCTCCTCCGTCGGCCGATGATTCAGCTTCTTCTCCTGCTCCTTGAGCTTGAAAAACACTTAAATATATTTGTCAGATCCCCGGTATGCCGGGTGAAGTTGTAGTTAAGCACAATGGTTTTTTTTTCTACCATTAGTTTCCTTTCCTACTAAGTTTCTATGTTTGATTAACGTGGGCGAGGTCCCCGAGTTTCCTTTTCTTATTCCTCGAATTTTAATGCTCGGCTCGTGTCTACCTTGATTCGGTTTTTTTACTTATGAGGCTGAGGTTCAAAAATTGTCTTAACAATACTTGAAACTTTGGGACTAGCTACAAATAATTTGTCGAAAAATAAATGAAGTAAACACAGGGTTAGTCCAAATAACAAATGTCACCACAATTAGTTTCCTTTTCTTAGTCGTTTTTCATGTGCTTTGCAATTCTAAACTTTTTATCTTGGTTGCCCTGAAGCCAATTATTGTTGGACATCAGCAAAGTCGAAGAGTTGGGTTTTTGGTGCTAACACATTACTAATCCGGCTAAGGTATAAATAATTTAAGCCAACCGGCATATATAAAAACGTGAAAAAAAGAAATACAATTATTATGGCAGTCCCGAGTTTCTGCTAGGGGTGCTGAAGTTTCATTGATAAGCTCATTGCCAACATACATACCGACATATGAGTCATTCACCTCTTTGTTAGGTGTAAAAGGGACAAAGTAGCGCTACATTCCACGAACGCTTAGATTCTTCTTCGGACCTTTCCACCTTGTTCTTCTCATGTGGTTGTGCATCAATAAGATAGTAGGAATCATTGTGCAAAGCTTTGCTTACAATGAAAGGTCCTTCCCATGGAAGGGATAACTTATGCATGCCAGCAGTGCGCTGCACCAGCCGGTGTACGAGATCACCTTCCTGGATGACTCGGGGGTTTACTTTCCAGCTATGGTAGCGTCGGAGATTTTGCTGATATATGGCGGATCTGTACAAGGCCAGTTCTCTCGCTTCTTCCAGCAAACTAACATCATTTTGCCGGGCTTCGCACACTTCGGCTTCTGTGTATTGGAAGACCCTTGGCGAATCATGCTCTATGTCGGATGGTAATACAGCTTCTGCCCCATATACCAGAGAAAATGGCATATAGCCTGTTGATCGATTCGGAGTTGTTCTTAAACTCCAAAGTATCACTGGTAGTTCTTCTATCCAGCACCCCACTGATCTTTGTAGTGGCTCTATGAGCCGGGGATTTATCCCAGACAAAACTAGTCTGTTGGATCTTTCCACTTGCCCGTTCGACCCGGGGTGGGCTACAGAGGCAGTATCTAGCCGGATCTTTTTCTCTCGGCAGAACCTTGCAAATCCTCCTTCAGCAAAATTTGTGCCATTATCAGTTATGATACTGTGGGGATAGCCATATCTCAAGATTATGTCCTTGAGAAATGTCACTTCTGTTGCCCCATCACATTTCTTGATTGGCTTAACTTCAATCCACTTTTTAAATTTGTCCACCATAATTAAGATATGGGTCATTCCTCCCTTTGCCGTCTTAAATGGTCCTACCATATCTAGGCACCACACTGCAAATGGCCATGCAATGGGGATAGTTTTGAGTTCCGACATTGGCATGTGGGTTTTCATGGCATATCTCTGACAGCCATTTCATTTCCTCACCAGATCCTCCGTTTGTTCCAAGGCACTTGGCCAATAAAATCCATGCCAAAAAGCTTTTGCTACCAATGCTCCGGAGGATGCGTGATGACCATATTCTCCTTGATGAATATCTCGGAGTATGTTGAGCCCTTCTTCAGGGTCAACGCATCGCTGTAGCACTGTGGTTACGCTTCTTTTGTATAGTTCGACATTGATGATTGTGTAGGCCTTTGCCCTTCTCTGGATATTCCTTGAGAGTACCTCATCATCCGGCAAAGTTCCGTCCTTTAGGAACTCTAATATGGGTTTTGCCCATACAGGTATAGCTCGGACAGAAAAAAGTTCCTCATCAATTTCCATTGCCTCCACCGAAATTAATCATGATGGACTGAGCTGAACAATCCCTGGGTTCTGTGTAATAGTCCCCGGGTCTGCTGAGGCAGTCCCCGGGTTTGCTGAAGTGCTTCCCCAGTCTATTTCCATCAGGGTAGCTTCTCATCCGGAGATTGCCGGGATATATATTGACTCGGATTCTGATGATGGTGTGATAGATGGTTTTCTCAAGTGCTCTAGTGTGATGCCTGGCGGAATTGGCAGCCGGGATGATCTCAACTTGGATAATACGGCAGCTGCCTCATTTTCGATCCAAGGTACGTGATGGAATTCGCACCCCTCGAAGAAACCACTTATCTTCTGGACGTAAAATCTGTAAAGTGCCATGTTTGCGTCCTGGGCATCCCAATTGCCAGACACTTGCTGCACCACCAGATCCGAATCACCAAAACATAGTATCCGGCGTATGCCTACCTCCATTGCTACCTTGAGTCCATGCACGAGGGCTTCATACTCAACCACATTGCTTGACGTGCTAAAATGGAGCTGGAGGAAATATTTCAGTAGGTCTTTCTTGGGCGAGGTAAGCACTACCCCGGCCCCCAGTCCTTCCTTTAGCTTTGATCCGTCAAAGTGCATTCGCCAGTAATTTGAGTCCGGCAGAGGTGGTTCATACTGCATCTCAGCCCAATCCACAAAGAAGTCTACCATTGCTTGTGACTTGATTGCATCCCTTCTATCAAATTGTGGTGCATACGGAGCTAACTCAATTGCCCATTTTGCGATTCGGCCGCTAGCATCTTTACTTCCCATAATCTCATATATGTGTGCTTCACACACCAGGTTGATGGGGTGCTCCTCGAAGTAGTGTTTGATCTTCTTAGCCGACATATATATGCCATACGCCATCTTTTGATAGTGAGGGTAGTTTTGTTTTGAAGCCGATAATACCTTGCTCAAGTAATACACCGGCCTTTGCACCGACTTTCCTTCCTCTTCGCGGTCCACTACGATTACTGCACTTACGACTCGGTTGGTCGCGGCTATATAGAGCAACATTGGCTCCTTGGGTAGTGGTGAAGCTAGTATTGGTGCAGTGGACAACATCTTTTTCAATTCATGGAATGCGCTATCAGCTTGCGGTGTCCATGTGAATTTATCTTCCTTTTTCATTAACTGATAGAGGGGCAAGGCCTTCTCTCCCAACCGACTCACAAGCCGACTCAACGATGCCAGGCAACTAGTAAACTTTTGCACATCGTTGAGGCATTTTGGCAGTTCCATTCTTTCTATGGCCCAGATTATCATCGGGTTAGCTTCAATACCTCGGCTGGACACAAGGAAACCAAGTAGTTTTCCAGCCGACACACCAAAAATACATTTTTCCATATTATGCTTCATTCCAAACCATCTTAGGTCCGCGAACGTCTGCCAGATATTGTCAAGGAGCGTTTTGCTTTCCTTAGTTTTTATCACAGCATCATCCACATACACTTGCACATTCCAACCTATTTCATCATGTAAACACTTTTGCATGCATCGCTGGTATGTTGCTCCTGCATTTCGTAATCCGAACGACATAGTGCGATAGCAATAAGGCCCATACGAGGTGATAACCGCTGTTTTTATTTGATCATCCGGATTCATGGGTATCTGGTGGAAACCAGAATATGCATCTGTGAATGACAATAACTCAAACACTGCAGTTTAATCTATGGCCTGATCTATCCTTGGCAGTGGAAATGGATCTTTTGGACATGCCTTATTTAGGTTCACGAAATTGATACACATGCGCCATACCACTGCCACATTCAGATCATCTTTCTTCTTTTCCAAAACCACCGGGTTAGAGAGCCAATCCGGGTAAAGTACTTCCATGATAAATTCGGCTACAAGGAGCCTAGCTATCTCATCTCCAATGACTTTTCTCCTATCCTCAGTGAAATGTCGGAGAGATTGCTTCACCGGCTTTGCCCCGGGTCTCACATTCAAAGAGTGCTCAGCCAACTCCCTCGGCACACCTTGCAGATCCTGTGTAGACCAAGCAAAAATGTCCCGATTCTCACGGAGGAAGTTCACAAGCTCGCTTTCCTATTTGTCACTTAACCCGGCACCGATAGTTACGGTGCACTCCAGAAACTAATCACAATTGGCACTTTCTTAGTGTCCTTTGTCGCTTAGAAAGACACACTACCATGTGGATTGGTCTAGGTCGGCATATGCTGCTGCGTGGACTGAGCCAGTGCAGCCACTTCCATGATTTTCCCCTTCTCCTGAGCGATCACAAGTGACTCAGCTAGATTAGGCCCGGCAGACGCACATTCAATTGAGCGCCTGAAGTCCCCGGCTATGGTTATCACTCCACTTGGTCCAGGTAGTTTCATCTTCAGGTAATTGATGTGGGTACTTGCCATAAATTTGTTCAGAGCAGGCCTGCCGAGTAACGCGTAATATGCGCTTTCCAAGTTTAACACCTGAAATTCCAAATTCTTAGTCCGGCAATTGTCCCTTGTGCCGAATAACACATCAACCCAGACCTTTCCAATTGGTTCACATGATATACCCTACACAATGCCATGAAAGGTGGTCCTGGTAGCTTGTAGCATATTCTCTGATATCCCCAACTTGTGCATGGTATCCTTATACATGATGTTAATGCTTCTGCCGTTGTCTATCAGTACCTTGGAGAATCTCACATTGATGTTTGGCCCAATGATTCTCAGATCCAGGACCAACACGTAAGTCCCTGGACTCGGCATAAGCTTTGGGTGATCCTTGATACTCCATGTAATCTCCTGATCCGACCAAGGCATATACCTCACCACAGCTGGCATTACCGCATTCACTTCCATATGCCAGCGCTACAAGCTCTTTCTGTCGATCTCTTCCGTGGTGAACACACAGTAACTCTGATGGTGCTCTCTGTACTCATTTCTCCCCTCATTGTCGCGGTATCCTTGATCATGCTGCTGTTGATTATTCACTTGGTGCACATCATCTCTCCTTTCCTGATTTTCGTACCTCCGTGGAGGCGGAGGCAACATAAGCTGATGTACATTCCCCCTATGAGCAATTGCTGCCGAGGTGCTTCATTCCTACGTCCATCATGCTGAGGTGCATCGTGCCGACGTGCCTGAGAATTCCTCGAACTACCTTGTTCTAGCTTCCTCATCCATTCACATTGCCGGGTTGTATGGTTCGCCGGGCTATTGGGACTGGGTGTATGGAACTTGCATGGCTGATCTAGCATAGACTCAGACGTATACCTCAGATGGTATTTTCTCCATTGCCACTGTTTCTTCTGCTCCGGGGTCTAGGGCTTTCTTACTTTCTTCTTTTCTTGCCACTGTTGACCTCTAGTTTTGTGACGCTAGTTCGTCCTGGCATTAGGCTGATCTTGGCCCATAGCAGCCACTTGCTGCGAGCTGTACCGATAATCTGGACGATTGTCCCTTCTTTTACCTCAGAAATCATTCCTCCTTGATGATCCGGAACCATCTATGTTGTAATAATCCTCATTGGACTCGCTTGATGTTAACCAGGGTTGCGTTGGATCTCCCAGCGCATACGAATCTGCGATCCGGATTGTCTCAGCCAGTGTAGTTGGCATATCCCGCTGCAACCTCTACCACAACATACTTCCATATATACAACCTTGGGTGAACCATGCTATCGCTTGGGATCCAATTACCCCTCACATGAATTGCGCACATTACACCACCGGGTCAGGAACTCTCGGTTAAGCTCATTCGGTCTTTTCTTGGACAACGCCAAAGTTTGTGGCCTGTTTGGCCTCTTGTAGGTGCTTGAGAAGTTGCTTATGAATAGCTCCTCAAAATTCAACCAACAGTTGATACTCCCTAGTGGCAAATTGTTTAGCCAAACCCTTGCTAGTCCTTCCAGCATTTGGGGCACATATCTCACCTCCCATCTCAAATAACCTGTAGTAATGTTCACTGCAGTTGCATAATCAATGAGCCAATCATCCGGCTTGGTACTACCGTCATACGTCTTTGTCCCTCTTGCCAACTGGAAGTTCGGTACTCGCGTCTCTCTCATGATCCGGGGTCCAAAACATGTCGGACCTAGAGGGCCTTGCACCTCAATCAGCTCCGACCTATAGATTCGGTCCAGTGTCAACCTTGTGTCATCTGGCTGCAAATTCCTGCTTCCCAACCTCGATCCAATCACATGGTGCTCCGGTCTAGGGAATCCGGCATCCATCATTGCTGAGTAACCATCATTGTACCTGTCTTGACCTGGACGAACGTTTTGCTATTGTGCTGCTTGACCTGTTCTTCTGTCCTGCCGAGGTGCATACTGCTGTTGTTGTTGCAGAGGTACATTTTTCCCTGTTCCCGTCGGATGACGCTATCCGGCATTGCCGTTGGCAGCATTTTTTTAACCGGCATTCCCTTGGTTGCGGTTACCTCGGCCAGCTTCACCTTGGATGGCGCTGTGGTGATCCTCATCAACTTGCACTGCTTTTCCTTTTCCTGCCTTTACCGGATCATATGAGACCATTTGTTTATCTCTTCTTCCCGAGGTTACCACCTCCTCTCTCCTAGGAGCGTGACCCAGGGATGAGGCTGCTCTAGCAGATTTAGTTGGGTTGTTTGCTGTCGAATGAACAACACGCGATGCTTCGGGTTGCGCCAAATTTGCCTTATTTAGTTCCTCATTTTGCTGGCAAGCCACCCTCAACAACTGATTTACCCTTTCCTGTTGTCTCTCCCGTGCTTCTCCGGTTAAACCTTCTAATTCGGATGTTGCCACATTCGTAGCCATGAGGTTCTTTGCTGGGGTACTATACCTCTTCAGCCCTCCTGTCACTATAGTAGCCGTCTGACCTGGCCTAGGCTCACCTTTCTTGTCAATTTCCATAATTAAGTTTCTACCTCGGATTTTTACTCCATCTATGCAGTTTGCCTTTGCATATTCTCTCAGAGTGATGTTTAGCGACTACTGCAACTCGGCTACCTTTTTCTCCCCAGCTAGCATTTTCTGCCTAGTCTCCTCCAACTCAGCTTGCACCTGAGCCGGATCTACTACAAGAGTTATTGGTGTCGCTAGGCTATCTATTTCTTGTTGCAATACATTGTCTGGCCTTTTTAGTAGTGGGAATCTATACCTTGCCTGCTTTGGCATGACCTTCGGATCTGGTGCCGGATCCTTGCTTGCTCCTGTGTTAGGCACAGTCATCATGACCTCAACGCAGCTTGCGGGGCGAGTGATACACGGGCCGCTAACTGCACTGAGAGGTGGCTTGCCTCCCTCGACGATGTGCCGCGGGTGAACACAAGTCTCGTCCATGCCGACATAGACCTTGTGCGCGCCAAGCTTCATGAAAAGGCCATTGCGCGGAGGAGGACGCCTGCCGAAGATCCCAACATTGTCACTAACATAGTCCAGCGCTCCAAAGCGCTGAACCAAGCCAGAGACGATGCGCTCTCCGGTGCCAAAGATGTTTCTTGTCTAGATTTTTACCCCTGCTAGCACCGCTAGCCCCACGGTGGTCACCAACTATCGCGGTGGTGGCATGGCAGATGCCATGGATAGGGTAAAGATGGGGCCAATGAGCACTAGAGGAATCCAGGGAGGGATAGTGTGGTGATTCCACACACAAATTCTTGTAATTCACTCTATCAATGGAAGTTTACAAGTGCTCCTTGAGATGTTGTGAGAAGGAGACTAGTTCTCTTACCCCCCACTACTATGCTCTAGGGTTCTACCAGGACAGAATGATCGATCCCCTCCTATGTAGGCCCAGGTGCTCCTTATGTAGGGAAGCCCGGGTTACAAAGTTAGGTCATACGTGGAGGCATATTCCCCAAATATACCCGTTGGTTAAATCTAGATGCTTCTTTATTCGCTTTAACGGCTGGTCCAGATAATGGACGTAGCCCTCTGCGTACCCTTGCCTTTAAGCGTCACCAGACAAGAGCTACATCAGCGACACTCTCTGTGTCATCTTAGTCGGCCATGCCCCGCTAGTCCTTCCCTCTGCTTACTTCGCTCATGCTACAGCAGACAAAGGCCAACTTTTGACCAATGGGAGATCCCTTCCTTCTCTTAGAAGCCAATAGGTAGCCCGGCTAGCGCTTGGCTAACCCAGCTACGAGGGTACCTGCACATTAAGGTAGACAAATGTGGTAGACATACATTTTATGCCGACCGTATTATTGCTAGGCAAATGCACAACGGGCCGGGTTACTCCATAAGTCGGCCTGCCTTGACGTGACCCGGCCAACACTTGGTTTGACCGTGTCGTACCTCGGCTGACTCGGCCGTTATACCTCGGCATGACCCTACCCGGGGGTATTCCCCGAACACACGTGCAATGAACTAGAGACTCCATGTGTTAAACACAAAATCTAAAAAACACGTAGGAATGCAACTGCCACATGGAATGGTGCACTAGTGTGATAGAAGTTGCATCACCACATCCATTGGAGTGTGTGTGGTTATGTGTATAATGGTGGTTGGGAAAACAACACACACAATGACTCTATAGACTACATGTGTGAAACCATGGTCCAAATCCCAAAAACACATAGGAATGTTACTGCCACATGGAATGGTGCACCTGTGTGATAGAACTTGAATCACAAAATCCATTGGAATGTGTGTGGTCATGTGCATCAAGGTGGTCTAGAAAAAGAACACATGGAATGACTCTATAGACTACATGTGTGAAACCATGGCTAGAAACCCCAAAAATACATAGGAATGCAACTGCCACATAGAATGATATACTAGTGTGACAGTTGTTGCATCACCACATCCATTAGAGTGTGTGTGGTAATGTGGATCAAGGTGGTTTGGAAAATAACACATGAGATGCCTCTAGCGACTCCATGTGCTAAACCATGGTCAAAAATCCTAAAATGCCCATGGAATGCAACTACCACATGGAATGGTGCACCAGTGTGATAGAAGTTGCATCACCACATCCATTGGAGTGTGTGTCGTCATGTAGATCAAGGTGGTTTGGACAATAACACATGCAATGACTATATAGACTACATGGGTCAAACCTAAAATCCCCAAAACACATAGGAATGCAACTGCCACATGGAATGATGCATGAGTGTGACAGATGTTGCATCACCACATCCATTGGAGTGTGTGTGATCATGTGGATCAAGTTGGTTTGGAAGATAACACATGAAATGACTCTAGTGGGTAAAGGTGGTTTTGAAAACAACACATGCAATGACTCTAGAAACTCCATGTGTGAAACCGCGGTCAGAAAGCCCAAAAACACATAGGAATGCAACTGCCAAATGAAATGTTGCACCAGTGTAACACAAGTTGCATCACCACATACATAGGATTGTGTGTGGTCATGTGGATACAAGTGGTTTGGAAAAAACACATGCAATGCCTCCAGAGACTACATGTGTGAAACCATGCTCAAAAATCCTAAAAACACATAGGAATGCAACTACCAAATGGAAGGATGCACCAGTGTGACAGAAGTTGCATCACCACATCCATTGGAGTGTGTGTGGTCATATGGATCAAGGTGGTTTTGAAAAGAACACATGCAATTACTCTAGAGACTCCATGTGTGAAACCATGGTCAGAAAAGCCAAAAAACACATAGGAATGTAACTGCCACATGGAATGGTGCACCAATGTGACAGAAGTTGAATCACCAAATCCATTGGAGAGTATGTGGTCATGTGGATCAAGGTGGTTAGCAAAGAACTCATGTAGTGACTCTATAGACTATATGGTTGAAACCATGGTCAGAAGTCCAAAAAACATATAGGAATGCAACTGCCATAAGGAATGATGCACTAGTGTGACACACGTTGCATCACCACATCCATTGGAGTGTTTGTAGTCATGTGGATCAAGGTGGTTATGGAAAGAACACATGCAAAGACTATACATAATACATGGGTCAAACCCAAAAACAAATAGGAATGCAACTTCCACATAGAATTATGCATAAGTGTGACATTAGTTGTATCACCACATCCATTGGAGTGTGTGTGTGATCATGCTGATCAAGGTGGTTTGGAAAGAACACATGCAACGACTCAAGAGACTCCATGTGTCAAACCATGGTAAGAAATCCCAAAAACACATAGGAATGCAACCGCCACATGTAATGGTGCACCAGTGTGATAGAAGTTGCATCACTACATCCATTGGAGTGTGTGTGGTTATGTGGAGGTTTGGAAAACAATACATGCAATGACTCTAGTGGATCAAGGTGGTTTTTGAAAGAACACGTGCAATGAATTAGAGATTCCATGTGTTAAACACAAAATCTAAAAAACACGTAGGAATGCAACTGCCACATGGAATGGTGCAGTGTGATAGAAGTTGCATCACCACATCCATCGGAGTGTGTGTGGTTATGTGGATCATGGTGGGTGAGAAAACAACCCACGTAGTGACTCTATAGACTACATGTGTGAAACCATGGTCAGAAATCCCAAAAACACATAGGAATGCAATGGCGACATGAAATGGTGCACTAGTGTGACAGAAGTTGAATCACCAAATCCATCGGAGTGTGTGTGGTCATGTGGATCAAGGTGGTCTAGAAAAGAAAACATGCAATGACTCGATAGACTACATGTGTGAATCCATGGCCAGAAATCCCAAAAATACATAGGAATGCAACTGCCACATGGAATGATGTACTAGTGTGACAGCAGTTGCATCACCACATCCATTGGAGTGTGTGTGGTAATGTGGATAAAGGTGGTTTGGAAAATAACACATGAAATGCCTCTAGAGACTCCATGTGTCAAACCATTGTCAAAAATCCTAAAATGCCCCTGGAATGCAACTACCACATGGAATGGTGCACCAGTGTGACAGAAGTTGCATCACCACATCCATTGGAGTGTGTGTGGTCATGTACATCAAGGAGATTTGGAAAATAACACATGAAATGACCATATTGACTACATGGGTCAAACCTAAATGATGATGACATCTCTACCATTCTTCCATTATTCAATGAAGATAATGATGCAAAGATTCAAGACACTAATGAAATCAGAATTGGACCTATTACAAGATCTAGAATCAAGTTGTTAAAGAAATGGGTGAAATCCTTCTTAGTTGGTTCTAGAATAACTTTGCATCTATGTTTGATCAGGTATGCGTTAGACCATGGAGCTGAGGAAGAAACATCCAAGCTGCAGCTGAGGAAAGAAGAAGAGATTCTCTGCCGCGGCAGGATTTTGGCTGATTCCCTGCCGCAGCAGGAGGTTGGTGCCTGGGGAGGAGAGGGAGGTGTGCGCCAAAGGGAGAACCAGAAGGGGGCGGGTTGCACCTAGCTGGTGCACCCCCTCGTGCGTGGCTTATGTGCCGACTTGGCCAAGCCCTATGGGGTTCATTTGTATCCGACTCGAACCCACTTGGGTCGAGTTTTAGCTGTGTGCGGCTGGCCTCCCATATAGCCAGCTAACACCCCCTCTTTTATTCTTTAGACTTGTTTTAGACTAAAAACGATAGATTGGATTGCTGCAAGCATTCGTCTTGAATCCTCCAATATTGTGATTGTGTTTCGCTAGACAATATCAAATTGGCTCTAATTAAGTGTTATCTATCGTTCCACTAGGAATTGGTAGATTGCAAACCGTTCATGATCCGGGATCACGTGCGCAAGTGTGTGGTGTTGCGAATATCCATAGGGCCGAATATCTGTTGCATTGGCAACGGGGGAGCAGCCGAGAGATAGTTCTTCAACGTCTCACAAGTTATCTCCATCATCATCGCCATCATCTACGCAGCTCACTGAGAAGATCGGTCCACCCCTTATCACTAAAAGCCTAGAAACACATAGGAATGCAACTGCCACATTGAATGATGCACCAGTGTGACAGAAGTTGCATCACCACATCCATTGGGGTGTGTGTAGTCATCTGGATCAAGGTGGTTTTGGAAACAACACATGCAATGACTATATAGACTTCATGGGTCAAACCCAAAACCCCTAAAACACATAGGATTAGAACTGGCACATGGAATGATACACAAGTGTGATAGAAGTTGCATCACCACATCCATTGGAGTGTGTGTGTGGCCATGTTGATTAAGGTGGTTTGGAAAAGAACACAAACAATGACTATAGAGACTCCATCTGTCAAACCATGGTAAGAAAGCCAAAATACACATAGGAATGCAACTGCCACATGGAATGGTGCACCAGTGTGACAAAAGTTGCATCAACAAATCCATTTGAGTGTGTGTGGTCGTCTGGATCAAGGTGGTTTGGAAAACAACACATGAAATGACTCTAGTAGATCAAGGTGGTTTTGAAAAGAACACTTGCAATGAAATAGAGACTCCATGTGTCAAACACAAAATCTAAAAAACACATAGGAATGGAACTGCCACATGGAATGGTGCACTGGTGTGACAGAAGTTGCATCACCACTGTCGGGGTGGTGGCACGGTAGATGCCATGTATAGGCTAAAGGTGGGGCCAATGAGCACTAGAATTATCCAGGGAGGGATAGTGTGGTGATTCCACACACAGATGTTTGTATTCTCTCTTGAAAATGGTGGATTACAAGGTCTCCTTGAGGTATTCTTGGGGAGGAAGAGGATGAACTTCTCTATTACCCACACAACTATCTAGGGTTTCCCCTTAGTAAAAATTGCTGACCCTCTCTATGGAGGTCCTCTTTCTCCTTATATAGGGTAGCCCAGGTTACAAGTTAGGGCATATGTTCAAGGCATATTCTCCGAATATGCCTCTCCAAAAATAGTAAAGCGGTGCTCCACTTTTCTCTGTCTAGGCTGATCTGGACTCATCGCGTAAGCCTCTCTAAGCCCCTCTGCGGCGTGGTGTCACCCGACATAGCCAACCTCACCCGACATGGGTAACGTCACCTTTGTCGGCCCATACTTGCTGGTCCATACCTCTGTCGTCAGCGCTCACGCTACAGTGGAGAGAGTGAAAACCTTTGACCAAGAAGATTCCTTCCTCTGTAAGCCAAGTGGTAACCCAACTCAAGCCTGGTTAACTCATTCCTGTGGGTACCTGCATACAAGTAACAAAGGAGCTTCCGACATATGTTTTATGTCGGCCGAGGTAACGTTGAATGAACTCTGTCCGAGCCAGGTCTGCTGTAAGTCGGCTTGCCTTAAGGTGACTCGGCCAGCTTATGCTCTGACCTTGCTATATCTTGGCTATCATGGCCATTATACCTCGGCGTGACCCTACCCGGGGGTGTCCCCCCAACATTAGTCCCCGAAGCTGGTGCGGTCTTAGCAGCTTCAGTTGCTAAGGCCATAGCAGGTTCAACATATTAAGTTCTTTCTTCCTCTCACCGACTTACTCTATGACTCGACTTTCTTACTTTCGTGACTTGACATTCCCTTAGCTCATTGCGAGATATTCTTCGCTGGCTGGGTTATTTTCTTAGATCCGGGTTACCCAGTTAGATATGTTCCTTCTCTTGTACGCTTCCCCATGTCCTACGTGGAGGGTAATCATTGTTTTGCCTGATTTTAAGGGCCCGCGCCTATTACTGAGTCAGTTACTGTGTTTATGGTCAGGTATAACTATTGTGAACGTCACGTCATGGGCGTCTCATCATTAACCGCAATGCCATGTTGCGTTGTGATATCCGTAGTCCCTGTAGCCCTTCCTATGGCCCGCTTCTAAATTGTCAATCCCACAGATACACGACCACATGGTGTGGCCTACCGCACCGATGTATCCCACTAACCCACTCAGGGGTGTGGTTAAATAGGAGACGAGGGAGGCCCTTGGCCATTTTCCTCGCTCACTTGCGCTTGCCCTCTTCTTCTTCTTCTCCTGCTTCTTCTTCTTCTTCTACCTTGTGACACTGCCGCCGCCGCCACTTCGGCTCAGCATAGCGCCGTCGCTACTGCGCCCCTTGGTTGTTTTTCTCCGCCATAGGCGCGCCGCTACTCCAACAGAGCCATGCCACCACTAGGCCACGCCAGTCCAAACCTCTGCCCTCTTCTTCTGATTGGATATGTGAAGGCGAAGACTTGGAGATGGCAGAATCAGAGGAGGTGGTTGTTGTCGATGAACACAAAGAGGGCGGCAAGGCCCATGAGCGCGGCGCCTAGGCCGGTTCGTGGTTCTACCAGGATAACCTCGACTAGCTGTACCAGACCTGCCGCATCCCCGCCAAGGTTACATGTCGCCTCCCTTGCAAGGAGATCTCTCCCTCCCCCAATCCAGATGAGTTCGTTGCTTTCCTTTCGCATTTCCAACGCAGATTTGGCCTTCCGGTTAGCAACTTTTCCATGAGTTCATCACCACTTTCTGTCTCCAACCTCATCATCTTTCGGCTACCGCCCTTACCTCCCTTTCTTCCTTTGCTTCCGGGATTGAGGGGTATCTCGGCCTCTGGCCCATAGTGCATCTCTAGTTTAAATTCTTTGGCTTTAGAGCCAATGTCGTCCCTAATCCGGATACCGCTCCTGCCGACAAATCTTCAACTCAGTGTGGAGCGGCTTCCATCTCACCTCGGAAGCACTCCATCTTCCCCCGAGTCACCGCCTTGAGTCCTGCAAGGGATGGGCCAAGACATTCTTCTATGTGAAGAACAACACCAAGGTTGACAAGATTCAGCTGCTTCCCTTTTCACTCGGTGTCCCTAACTGAACCTTGTGGGGATGAATCCTGAGGAGATCCACTGCCTTGGTGAATCAGGTGGATAAATGGATCGAGGAGCTGAATAATCTAGGGTTCGCGCAGCGAGGACATCATGATAACCTTTGTTCATAGTCGAATCTGCCCTCTGCAGGAGCGAACCCAAAAGCTTTGCTATATGAGTGGGCACCTTGACCCCAACCGGACCTCATCCTTTGAGCTCAGCAACACTCAAATCTACCACCATGTCAAGGCCATCTTCAAGATAACCTCGCACTTCAACAAGGATTAGGAATGGGGGTACGAGTACTTCTACTGAGATAAGCTACCTCCCGGGATATATCTCTTTCTTGTTACTTCTCTAAGTTATGTTTTATGTCGGAGCGCATTACTTACTTGATCCCTTTGCAATATTGCCTTCAGTTGTTTCTTCAGCAAACAGTTGAGGATGGCAAGGAACCGTCCCATAAGTGGGGGAAGGACCGAGCTGCCTCAGACATGGAGGAGCCATACTCCGAGGATTTCTTGCCTACTCCGGACTCTACCATCAGACGACCCTCCGGTAAGACCTCTAGCTTAAGGGATTGGCCGGATGACGATCAAGACCCTGATATTGAAATCTTGGAGGTATATGATCCTATGCCTATCTCATATGCCTTTCCCCATGATTCAGCTTCAGCTAACCCGGCCTATCAGGTCCACGACAATCCTCCCCTTGACGTGGCTGATCCGGTTCCTTCCCCTTCAAAGAAACATGCGGCCACCTCGGCTCCCTCTTCCGAGCAGCCCCAGACTAAGAAAAGGCAGAAGAAATCCAGTGTCAAGGGTGCCGGCAAGCCCGCTACTAAGGCCACGGTTCGGAGAGACCCAAAGCCCAGGGAGCCTCCTACTCCATCGGAGTAGGTGCTTCTCTCTTTCCTTGTTTTTCAATTAGCTTCTATCCCTCTGCTTGTATTTCTTGTATCTCTCCTTCTGTTATAACTTGTTATTTTGTTCTTTGTCCATCCCGGCAGGGCCCGCAAGGAGATCGCCAAGAGTGGTTCGAGCATTGCCTCGCCTCTCCGAGACGCTCCACCTTCTCCTCGCCATTATGATGCGCGCCCCTTGAGCCCCATTATGGAGAGCTCTGTGGCCACACCGAATCTTAGCCCACCTCGGCAAGAGGAATGCGACATCGACGCAGAGGGAGGTGGTGTTGCCGAGGATGCGCCTATGCCGGACAGGCCCAATGCATCTTCCGCCCAACAACCAGATGATGAAGGTGCCAGCAATGTCGGCGCCAAACCAGTTGCCACCGAGTAGCTAGTAACACAAACACTGACCCTAGTTCAATCTCCACCAGTTCTAGCACCAGCTCCAGCTCCAAGTTCTACTACTCCAGTTCCTCCTAGCTTGTATGATCCTCCCTAGACTCGGCGAGATGACTAAGCTTGGCCCGGCCCAAAGGCCAACATTCTGTGCCAACTCCTTCCACCAAAGATATATTTCAGTAGAAGCCTCATGCCAAACCCAGAGCGCAAACCACCTCTTCGCAGCAGCAACCCAAATCAGGCACCAAGGACAAGAAAGGTGTTGATGCTGCCAAGGGCCTACAGGATTTCGAGGCTACCAAAAACCAAGCCCATAAAGGATCAATTATTGAATCTAGACAACGTATTCTTGAGTCCATGATGAAGAAGGGGAGCACTGCCTCTGGCTCTGCTGCTTTTGGGTCTGATAGTGGTAAACACTTACTCTACATACCAGCCCGGCCATAGCACTATCCGCCAGGAAAGCAGCTCATGCCATGGTCACTACCCATACGCTCAACGAGGAGAGCTACGGTCCTCTGATTGAGTATGTCAACAACTAGAACGACGCATAGTTTTTGACCTCAACTCCGACTATCCGGAGAAGTTTGGCCCAGTCGAGTTCAGCGCCCAGATGAATACTGCTTCCAAGGCTATTTCCATTGCTGGTAGGATGATGAAGGTAAGCCTCTTCGTCATGCCTTTACATATCCGCAAGTAATTGTAGATATATCCTCTAGTCCCCGAGCCTCTAGGGGAGTAACTTGTTACTCGGACGGATGCTCAAATCCAAAGTACCTTAGTTGAACCAAACTTCTTAGTAGTTTTAGATATCCACTCACCTAGAGCCAGGTTAAGTTCCACTGGCCCGGGTCTTGAGTAGCTTCAAATATTCACTCACCTAGATCCGGGTTAAGTTCCACTTGGCTCGGGTCTTGAGTATCTTAAAATGTTCACTCACCCAGAGTCAAGTTAAGTTCCACTTGGCCCGGGTCTTGAGTAGCTTCAAATATTCACTCACCTAGAGCTGGATTAAGTTCCAGTTGGCCCGAGTCTTGAGTAGCTTCAAATATTCACTCACCTAGAGCCGGGTTAAGTTCCACTTGGCCCAGGTCTTGAGTAGCTTCAAATATTCCTTATAATACATTAGCTAACATTTTTCTTTTCAGATCACCACCAACCTTCGCAACGCCGAGTTTCAGTGGCTCTTGGACACACACAAGGTGCTTCGCTCAAAGCATAATGCGTTGATCTTCGAGCTGAAGAAGAAGGGTAAGTTCTCTCGCTTGCACTCTACCTTTTATTTTTCTTCATCACCGGCGTGCCAAACTAACTTATGATTCGGATTGCGCAGCCAAAGCGGAGGATGAAAATACCATCATGAGGAAGAACTTGGCCGAGATAAAAGGTAATTTTCTTTGGTTATTCAGTCTTTGTCCTTTCTCCTTTTGACTCGGCACATAATTATACATTGGCTCTTCTGGGTCAACAAACTATTGTAGTGTCTCTTCAAGATAGCGTGCCTTTGCCTGACATGATGCTCCAATTTCTCGAACAAGCAGAGAGCATCAGGCAGAACTCAAGAAGAAAAATGATGAGATCTCCAGACTCCGGCTCAAGGATGATGAGATTACTCGGCTCAACGCCGAGATTGAAAAGTTGAAAAATATCCACAAGGCTGAGCTGGACAAGGTTGACCAGAACTTCTCCGAGGAAAAAGAAAGGCTAAAGAACCAGCTTGAGAAGAACCAAGATATGCTGAAGGACACCGACATCAAGTTTGAGTCGGTGAACATAGAATATGAAAAGCTCAAGAAAAGGAACGGTGATTGGTTGATGGAGCTGACTCGGATCAAGAATTATATCTCTCGTCAGTTTTTCCTCTTTCGCCGACATTTCTTTCTCTAGGGATTGTGCCCTTACTTACTACTATTACTTGCTCATTTTCAGGAAAATTTCTAGAGAGCAACGCCATTGCTGCCACTGCTATCAAGAAGTTCTACTTGAAGAGGGGTACTCCGTTTGGTCCTTCTACCGAGCCAATTCCCTACGACATGGAGGATACCCTTGTGAGCCTCGCAGCCCGGGATGAACCCATGAAGAGCTATGGTTCGGATATCATGACCACTGCTGTCTGGATCTTTAGTGCCCTTTGGCCCAATCAGCCCACTCTTGATGGTCCTGCACCTTTAATTGAAAAATTGATGGAGTGTGAGATTCAACTTGACCTTTGGAGAGAATTTGTTGTGCGTGTTAGAGCTAACACAGCCCTGAGCTTTGTGATGTCCTGGTATGAAGATCTGGACCTGAATGTTCTCAGTCGCAAGCGCACTGGCTCCAAATGGACAAATGATCTTGAGTGCATTGCTCAACACAAAACTTGCGTCTACAATCTCATTTAGTATGCCTTTTTCCATTAATGTAATGATGGGCCGAGTTTCCTTGAAGCCTTCGTTGACGGTTATGTTGAAGATGGTTCGGGTGGCAAAGAGCAAGAAGCTTCGGACTTTGCCGAGGAAACTGAAGACTTTGAGTAAAATGAGGCCAACCAAGATAATGAGGCTGAAACCGATGTTCCCCCACTAATGCCGACTTGCCTCCTACGGCTGTAGATACCTCGGATCTTGCTGCTCCTTAAGCCAAAAACACTCTTAAATTTGTTAAATCCCTAGTATGCTGGGCGCAGATGTAATTTGCACAATGTGATGTTTTGCTACCATTAAGTACTTTATGTAGGATTAACTTGGGTAAAGTCCCCGATTCCATTTTCTTGTTCTCCAATTTTATGATTCGGCTCGCGTCTACCTTGATTCAGTTTTTGACTTACGAGTCCGAGGTTCAAAAAATTGACTTAACAATACTCAAAACTTTAGGATTACATCAAAATAATTAAACATAACAGAAGTAAAGTAAATAGAGGGGTTAGTCCGAATAACAAATGTCAGCTCGATTACGTTCCTTTCCTTAGTTGTTTTTCATGTGCTTAGCAATTCCAAACTTGTTCTCTTGCTTGCCATGAAGCCAATTCTTGTTGGACATCAGCAAGTCGAAGAGTTGGGTTTTTGGTGCCTACACATTACTAATCCGCCTAAGGTGTAAGAAATTTAAGCCGACCGACATATAAGAAAGTAAATGCAGAAAAGGCATTTATTATTAATGCATTCCCCAAGTTTGTGCTTGGGGTGCTGAGGTTTCATTGATTAGCTCATTACCAGCATACAAGACTACATATGAGAGTTCGAGATACATACACTTTTTGCTAAGTGTAGAACGAGTGAAGTAGAGCTACATTCCATGAACGCTTGGATTCCTCGCCGGACATGTCCGCCTTGTTTTTCTCCTGTGGTTGTGCATCAATGAGGTAGTAGGCATCAATGCGCAGTGCTTTGCTTACAATGAATGTCCCTTCACATGGAGGGGATAACTTATGCATGCCGATAGTGCACTACACTAGCTAAAGTACCAGATCACCTTCCCGGAAGACTCGGGGGTTTACTTTCCAGCTATGGTAGCGTTGGAGATTTTGCTGATTTATGGAGGATCTGGACAAGGCCAGTTCTCTCGCTTCTTCCAGCAGATCAACATCATTTTGCCAGGCCTCTTGCACTTTGGCTTTTGTGTATCGGGCGACCCTGGGTGAGTCATGCTCTATGTGGGCTGGTAGTACAACTTCTTCCCCATATACCAGAAAGAATGATGTATAGCCTATTGATCGATTCGGAGTTGTCTTAAGCTCCATAGTACCGCTGGTAGTTCTTCTACCCAGCACCCTGCTGATCTTTGTAGTGGCTCAATGAGCCGGGGTTATTATACCGGACAACACTACTCCGTTGGATTTTTCACTTGTCCATTCGTTGCGTGGTGGGATACTGATGCAATATCTAGCTAGATCTTCTTATCTCGACAGAATCGTGCAAATTCTCCTTTAGCATAATTGGTACCATTATCAGTTATAATATTGTGAGGATAACCGTATCTTAGAATAATATCTTTGTGAAATATTACTGTTGTAGCTCCATCACATTTTCTTATTGGCTTTACTTCAATCCACTTAGTAAATTTGTCCACCATGACCAAGATATGGGTCATGTTTCCTTTTGCCGGCTTGAATGGTCCAACCATATCCAAATAGCACACAGCAAATGGCTAAGTGATTGGTATAGTTTTCAGCTTCGACATTGGCATGTGTCTCGGTGGTGTACCTATGACAGCCATTGCACTTCCTTACAAAATCTTCTGCTTGCTCCAAGGCACTTGGCCAGTAAAATCCATGCCGGAAAGCTTTTGCCACTAAGGCTCTGGATGATGCGTGATGCCCACATTCCCCTTGATGTATATCTTGGAGGATGTCAAGCCCTTCTTCTGGGTCAACACATCGCTGTAGAACACTTGTGACACTTCTCTTGTATAGTTCGGCATTGATAATGGTATATGCCTTTGCTCTCCTCTCAACTTGCCATGAAAGTATCCCATCACTTCACAAAGTTCCATCTTTCAAGAACTGAAATATTGGCTTGGCCTATGTTGGTACAACACGAACTAGGAAAAGTTCTTCGTCGATTTCCATTGCATCCACCGACATAACTCCTACCGGATCAAGCTAAACAGTCCCCAAGTTCTGCGAGGCAGTCCCCAGGTTTCCCGAGGTAGTCCCCGTGTTTTATGAGGTGTTCCCCCAGTCAATATCCATAGGGATAGCTTTTTATCTGGAGTGCGTCGGGATATAGATTGATTCAGATTCTGATGAAGCGGTGATAGATGGTTTCCTTAGATGCTCCAACGCAACTCCTAGTGGGATAGGTTTCCTAGATTACCCCAGCTTAGACAGTATGTCGGCTGCTTCATTCTCAAGCTGAGGTACATGGTGGAATTCGCATCCCACAAAGTACCCACATATCTTTTGGACATGAAATTTATAAAGGGCCATGTTTCCATCTAGAGAATCCCACATACGAGATACTTGCTGCACTATAATATCCGAAATCACCAAAGCACTATATCTGTTGTATTCCCACTTCCTTTGCCACCTTAAGTCCATACATGAGCACTTCATACTCGGCCACTTTGTTTGATGCTCTGAAATGGATCTATAGAACATATTTCAGTTGATCTTTCTTGGGCGTGGTAAGTACTACCCCGTCCCCTAATCCCTCTTTAAGCTTTTATCCATCAATGTGCATCGTCCAATAACTTGAGTCTGTCAAAGGCTGCTCATACTGCATCTCAGCCCAATCCATGAAAAAATCAGCTACTGCTTGAGATTTGATGGCATCCCTTCTATCAAATTGTGGTACATAAGGGGCTAACTCAATTGCCCATTTTGCAATCCGGCCACTTGCATCTTTGTTGCACATTATCTCGGATATAGGAGCTTAACATATCACTTTTATGGGGTGTTCCTCGAAGTAATGCTTGAGCTTCTTAGCTACCATGTATACACCATACACCATTTTCGGATAGTGAGGATAATTCTACTTCAAAGTAGACAATACCTCGCTCAGGTAATATACTGGCCTCTGCACCAAGTTACCTTCCTGGTCACGCTCCACCACAACCACGACACTTACAACTTGGTTGGTCGCTGCTATATAGAGCAACATCATCTCTTTGGATAGTGGTGAAGCTAACACTAGTGCAGAGGCTAGCATCTTTTTTAGTTCATGAAACACGCTATCAGCTTGAGGTGTCCAGACGAACTTATCTGCCTTTTTCATTAACTGGTAGAGGGGCAATGCCTTCTCTCCCAGCCAACATAGAAACCGACTTAACAATGCCATGCAAACTGTGAACTTCTGCACATTGTTAAGGCACTTTGGCAGTTCCATATTTTCAATAGCCCGGATCTTTGTGGGGTTGGCCTCGATACCTCGGCTAGACACAAGAAAACCGAGTAACTTCCTTGTTGGCACACCAAAGGTACACTTCTCCTGGTTAAGCTTCATTCGGAACCTCCTTAGGTTCGCAAATGCTTGTCGGATATCATCAAGGAGCGTTTTGCTTTCCTTAGTTTTTATCACAATATCATCTACATATACTTGGACATTTTTCCTAATCTGATCATGTAAACATTTTTGCATACACCTCTGATACGTTTCTCCTGCATTACATAAGCCAAACGTCATGGTGCGATAGCAATAAGTCCCGTACGAGGTAATAAAAGCAGTTTTTGTTTGATCATCTAGGTGCAGGGGTATCTAGAACTAGAATACGCATCTACAAATGACAGCAAATCACACCCATCGGTCAAATATATGACATGATCTATCCTTGGTAGTGGGAATAGATCTTTTGAACACGCCTTATTCAGGTTCTTGTAATCGATACACATGCGCCACACCACTGCTACATTCGGGTCATCCTTTTTCTTTTCCACAAGCACCGGATTAGATAGCCAATCCAGATAGAGTACTTCCATGATAAAACCGGCTGCAAGGATCCGAGCTATCTCATCACCAATCACCTTTCTCATGTCTTCGGCGAAGCGGCGAAGAGGTTGCTTCACCGGCTTAGCTCTTTGTCTCATATGCAAAGAGTGCTTAGCCAACTCCCTCGGTACACCTTGTGGATCCTCTGTCGACCAAGCAAAGATATCCTGATTCTCACGGAGGAAGTGGACGAGCTCGCTTTCCTATTTGTCGCTTAACCCGACACCAATGATTATGGTGCGCTCTAGGAACTGATCATCAACATGCACTTTCTTTGTATCCTTTGTTGCTTGAAATAAAACACTCCCATGTGTGTTATCAGCACCGGCATATGCATCTGCGTGGACTGAACCAATGCTGCCACCTCCTGAATTCTCCTTTTCTCTTGTGCAATCACAAGTGATTCGGCTAGGTTTGACCCGGCTAAAGCACATTCTATTGAGCGCCTGAAGTCCCCATATATGGTGATCACTCCATTTGGCCCAGGTAGTTTCATCTTCAAGTAACTAATGTGAGTACTTGCCATAAACTTGTTGAGAGTAGGTCTGCTGAGTAACGCATGATACGCACTTTCCATGTTCACAACTTCAAACTCAAAATTTTAGTCCGGCAGTTCTCCCTTGTGCCAAATAACACGTCAACCCGGATCTTGCCAATGGGATCACAGGAGATACCCTACACAATGCCGTGGAAAGTTGTCCTTATCGCTTGGAGCATGTTCCCCGATATTCTCCACTTGTGCATTGTATCCTTGTACATGATGTTGATGCTACTGCCATTATCGATCAGCACCTTGGACAATCTCACGTTGATATTCGGCCCAATGAACATTGGGTCCAGCACTAGTGCATATGATCTAGGACTCGACATGAGCTTTGGGTGATCTTTGATATTCCAAGTTATCTCCTGATCCACCCAAGGCATATACCTCGTCACAGCTAGCATAACTGCATTCACCTCCATATGTCGGTGTTGGAAGCTTTTTCTATCAGTTTCCTCAGTGGTGAACACACAGTAGCTCTGGTGATGTTATCTATATTCATTTCTTCCATCATTGTCGGGATACCTTTGGTTCTATTACTGCTGATTATCCACATAATGCACTGCATCCCTCCAATCTTGATTTTCATACGTCGCCAGAGGTGGTGGTAGCATCAGTTGCTGCCCATTTGCCCAAGTGAGCTGTTGCTGCTGAGGTGCATCGCGTTGAGGTGCGTCATGGCTTGGTCCATCATGGCGAGGTGCATCGTGCCGAGGTGCCTGAGCATTCCCCGAGCCACCTTGCTCTATTTTCCTCATCCACTCATATTGTCGGGTCGTATGGTTTTCCTGGTTATTCGGGCTTGGCGTGTGAAACTTACACTGATGATCCAACATAGACTCATATGTATACCTCGGGCTATCCTTCTTTTCCTACCAGTGTTTCTTCTGTTCTGGCATCTAAGTTTTCTTGCCATCATTTCTTTGAGTCCACTGTTGCCCTCCAGTTTTCTAGCGCTGATTTGCACTGCCATTTGGTTAATCCTGATCTATAGCCGCGATTTGATGCGAATTGTACCTATAATCCGGCCGCTCATCTCTCCTTTTACCCCGAAAGTCATTTCGCTAGGATGACCCGGTTCCATCTCGGTTGTAGTACTCTTCATTTGACTCAGTCGACATTAGCCAGGGTTGGGTTGGATCACCCAACACATACAAATCAGCTATCCAGATTATTTCTTCTAAGGTACTTGGCATATCCCTTTGCAGCCTCTGCCACAACATACTCGCATACCTACATCCTTGTGCAAACCAGGCAATGGCCGATGACTCAATTACCCCTTCACAAGAGTTACACACATTGCACCAGCGAGTTAAGAACTCCCGGTCCATCTCATTTGGTCTTTGCTTGCACATTGCTAGTGTATGTGGCCTATTCGGCCTCTTGTACGTGCTCGAGAAGTTGCTGATGAAAAACTCTTCAATGTCTAACCAAAAGTTAATACTTCCTGGCAGTAAAAGTTTCAACCAGACCCTTGCTGGTCCATCCAAGATCTGTAGTACAGATCTCACAGCCCATCTCAAATTGCCCGTGGCAATGTTCACTGCAGTCGCATAGTCAATGAGCCAATCCTCTAGCTTAGTGTTGACGTCATATGTCTTTGTTCCTCTGGCCAACTGAAACTTTGGCATAGGTGCCTCTCTCATGATCCAAGGTCCAAAGCATGCTGGACCCGGAGGACCTTGTACCTCAATCTTCGACCTATAGATTTGGTCCAACTTCAACCTTGCATCATGTGGCTGCAAGTTCCTATTTCCCAATCTTGATCTAATCACATGATGCTCTGGCCGAGGAAACCCGGCATCAGCCATCACTGAATAACCATCATTGTATCTATCTTGACCCGGGCTAGCATATTGCTGCTGCATTGCCGGGCTAGCACTTCGCTCCTACCGAGGTACATATTGTTGCTGCTATTGCCGAGGTGGCATTTTCCTTGCTCCTGCTGAGTTACATTGTCCAGCATTTCCGTTTCCATCGTTTCCCTGACCGGCATTGCCTTGGTCACGGTTACCTCGGGCAGCTTCACCCCGGACGGCACTATGTCGATCATCATCAACTTGTACTGCTTTTCCTTTCCCTGCCCTTGCTGGGTCATATGGGACCATTTGTTTGTTCTTTCTCCCCGAGGTTACCACCTCCTCTCTTCTAGGCCATCATGAGGGGATGATGCTACCAAGAAGATTTTGTCGGGTTATTCTGTGCCGAATGAACTATATGAGAGCCTCCTGCTATCGCCGGGTTTGCTTTGAGTATCTCCTCATTCTGCTTATTCTCCACTCTCACTAAGTGGTTTACCCTTTCCTGCTCCCTCACCCGGGCTTCTTCTATCAGACCCTCTAACTCGGACTCTGCTACCTCTACAGCCCTAAGGTTTTTCGCCGGGGTACTGTACCTCTCTAGCCCTGCTGTCACTAGAGTAATCTTAGGCACATATTATTTGACTATCTCAGTGATCAAGGTTCTACCCCTAATATTTATTCCATCCATCCGGATTGGGCTAAGCCGGTTTGTTTTTGCATACACACGCAAAGTGATGTTCAGTGACTACTGCAACTCACACTACAACAGAAATTTAATTTAGTGATAGTCCCCTTTTGTCACTTAATATCCATATTTTGTCAATAAATATATGCTGCTGAGAAAAAGGGTTGTCACTAATTTTTTCATAAAAGCCATGTCATAAAAAATCTATAACCACGGTTTGCATTTTTTGTCATTGTTTAACTTATATTAGTTGACGATGTTAGTTTTGTCAACAATCGTGTGTAATCGGTGACAGAAATATCTGTCATGATATATATGAAAAGTTTGTCATCGTAAATTAGAAGGGAGTGTAGGACAGGTCATCATTACAGATGTGGCATTTCGTTAATTTATTGCAGTTTACTTACGTGGTATTATGACTAGTGGGAACAAGTGGTTCTTACAGGTGGACCAACGGTGGGTCTAAGACGGCTCGGATAGGTGGGACCCAGATGGCTCGGCCAGGTGGGACTCATAGGGTTCTGACAGGTGGGACCCAGAGGTTTCGGACAGGTGGGACTCGGACGGTTCTGACAGGTGGGACCAAGGGTGTTCGGACAGGTTGGACAGAGAGGGTTCGGACAGGTGGGACCCGGAGGGTTCTAATAGGTGGGACCCATATGGTTCATACAGGTGGGACCCGGAGTGTTCTGACAGGTGGGACCAAGACGGTTTGGATAGGTGTGTACACGATTTGATGACAATGTCAGTATTTTTGTTATGTTAATAATTATGCAGAAAATGAAAAAAATACCATACAGACAAATACAATTTAGAACCAACATATGAAATGGCGGCGATAGAATTTTGTGCAATTGTTTTAACATGAAGAAACAACTAAGTAAATCATATTGATGAACAATTTCATCAAGATAGAGGTGCTATTGAGTTGTTGCCCTGTCGTTGCTGCTGTGATGTCCTTAAGATGAAACTAAGTGTGGCTTGTAATTCTTGCTGCTTCTTTTCAGTTGCTTTGTTTTTCTATTATTGTGCCTTCATCAGAGCAGCATGGTCCTCTTCTTGTTTTTTTCAATTCTTCAAATCTTTTATCCTGGGCTTCCATCCTTTCCTTCATCTCTTGTTTGTAGCTTTCAGCTGCGAGGAGTGATTGTTCCTCCTGTTCAGCAAGCTTGTTTTCTAGTTCTCGGATGCGTGCTGTGGACATAGAGCTCTTCCTTGAGATTGATCCAACTCCCAAATTTGAGAGGAACATGCCTGTGCTCAAGCTCGTTGTGCTCTTCTCCTTGAAGACTTCTTCAATAATCTGCAATTCAGTTTTTCAATCTCATCTTCTAGGTGTGGTATATTTTTCATGGTCATCATTGCATCCTGCAAATAAGTTCAAATGAAAGCATAAGAAATATTGAAGTAGAAAGCTTATTCATTGCAAAATATTAGCAGTATTAAAAATGTCTTACATAAGCATCTTTGGCTTCCATAGTCATGATGCCTTCCTTGTTAGTGTGAGTAAGTCTATAAAATTCAATTGGAGATGTCACCTCCTCCAAGTTCTCCGAGTTCTACACAAAAATTGGAATTACGAACATGAGTTAGAAAATTTTATACTGAGTTTGGTAGAACAACTGGTTCATATATGAACTCACAAACATACAAGAGCTTCGTAGTGTGCAACGAAGCATCTCGATCCAGTTGTATGGTTCTTCTTCACAGATTCTCTATTCGCTTGATTCTTCAGACACATTTCCTAAATTTGAGTATGAACTTGTGAGTTTTCTGTGCAGTAGAGTATTTGTAAGTATAAATATTAGTACTTGATAGTGGGCATCAAACCATCTGTCCACAAGATCTTTCCAACTTCTCTCTAGTACATTTTCTGGCTTCATCTTATATGCTTCCTGGGGGCTCATATCTTTAATCTTATCCCAATTCTCCTTCTTAAGCTTGTAGCGTCGTTGGCGCATACTAGTCTGTATAATATTAGTGCACACTGTCTTGGTCACTACATCATTTATTTCCATTTCAAAATTTCCCTAAAAAATGGAGGTGCATATTATGTAGTTACATAGGTAGACAAGATAAATACCTATGATGTAAAACTGTAGAGTTAGGGCTCACCACTACTTTGCGAATAGCAGCTGGAATAACATCTTTCAGAGTCTCATCTTTTTTGTATTGACTCTAGTTGGTTGCCAGATGCAATTTGTCTCGGATTTGTATTCCGACCTCAGAGCGTAGTTTTTCCACTTGAAGAGGATTTTTGGGCCTTCTAACCCCCTCGGTAAGTTCAATTCTCATTTTATTCCCACCATTTCTTCTAGTGTAGTCATGCAAACCATGGGCCATGGAAATTCCATGTTCCCCATGCTTTCGCTTTGAACTGGAAGAAGTTACCTCTGAAACATTGTATGAACAAAGTAAAAATTAGAGTATATATTATAGGACTAACGATAAGTACAATTATTTAAGTGTAATTGTTAATAACTATGTGTTTCAATAATGCCAAGTTGATTTTCATCAGGTGAGTTGCTCCCTCTAGATGTTAGGTTCAACATTGGTGAGATTTGAACTTCTATGTTCTCACCCTCTGGGCGTGTAGGGGTCTGACACACAATAGTTTAAGTTGCTTCTGTGACATGAGGTGCTCTTGATCTAGTGGTTACGGTAGATTTAGGTATAATTGTTGTTGCAGACTTCTTCTTTGCTGCAGTTGATGTACCATCAGTAGCTTGTTTAAAAAAAATAGTTAGTAACATAATTCTAGTACTTTATAGGGATTAAAATTCAGTGAAAAGAAGATATGATAACCTTTGTTTTAGGGTAACCGACGTTCTGGTCCTCGACATCTGAAGTCAGCTCATCATTAACTGTGGCCATTTCTTCAGCACTGGGTTCATACATAGGGTCTGGTTGAGTGTGGTTAGCATCCTTTTGCTTACTTTTTGTGGTGGCCTCTGTCACTTTGCAAATGCCGCTATACACGAATTTATGTGCTACATCTTCTATATTTTCTAGAGGCAAACCTCTGGCGGATTGTGCTTCTTTCAAAACTTCCATCATACGAGCTTTATTTTCTTCCATATTTTTGTACTTGTTTGCCTCATACGGATTAGTTGGTTGTTTTTGGCGCCTGACAAGGTATGGTCACAATTGTATTACTACTCAACAGCAGATTACATAATGAATTACAATGTCCCGACATTTTTATCTCTCCAAATGTGACTTACTCTAGGGAGTAGATGTAGGTAGTAGACTGAACTCAATCTGTCTACTGCGAAACAATATCATTGTGTGTGTGCGTGAAAACAATGTAGGGAGTAGATTGCTAATATTTTAACTAGAATTACGGAAAAAAGATGTTTAACCAATTTGTAATGAATGGGCCTAGCAGATCTACTGCATATGACAAGGATCGGGGGATTGAATTATCACCCGATGGTCGTTTGACGTTGGGCTTCTTCTTCGGTGTGAACCTCAATGGTTCGTGTGCCTTACCACTGCGGGGAGTCCCGATCATGGCATCGGCCAAGTTAATCGCCGATCAGATGCGGCGACGAGTTCTCATACTCCATGGACGAGATCGGATCCGGGGGAGGAGAAGGATGAGGCGCCAGAGGGGGATGGGTTTTGGGAGTTAAGATGAGATGCAGATGGTGGGAGGGATTCATGCTCTACTCTAATGTTGCGGGGTTTTAAATTTTGGCGGTGGGGTGAGGCGGAAAAAGGAGGGAACAAAAATGTGTCGAAAATTTTGGAGGGAGGTTCTGTTTATTTGTTAATTTTGACGTTAGAGGCAAAACATTTCTTCGTATATGTAAGTTTTACACAGTTGGTATAAAAAATTGAAATGAGAAAAATTAAAAAAAAAAGTCCCCCTAGTAGTCCACTCTCAAATGTGGTGTAGTTTGGTCAACAATCATGTCCGACTACTAGAAAGAGCCACTTGTGTACCATGTTTTCATCTACCAATCTTCAAATAGACTCAAATTTGGCACAAGGGTGTATCACCATGTGGCTAGTGATGCTAGCATTGTATCTAGCCGCTTTCGTTTGAAAAATTCAAAAATTTAACCCTCAAACTCAAAAACATGGAATCATTTGTCAAGCAAGTACCACAAGTACAATTTGAGACCTTCAATTTGTATGCTTGAGTGGTTGTACATAACATTGGGACCATAGAATAGCTGTTGTACCTTTCAGATGCTTTCGCAATCTCTCAAAAGTCTCTGGTCAACCCCGGTTTGACCAAAACTTGTGAATTTCATATAAAAATAAAAAATTCTCAAAATCTATTTAAACCATCGAATTTGATCACTCTGTGGCAAATACTTTGCATGAAAAATGAGAAAATTTGAAAAAAATGTCCCCTAGAAGTCCACTCTCAAATGTGGTGTAGTTTGGTCAACCATAATGTCCGACTACTAGAAAGAGCCACTTGTGTACCATGTTTTCATCTACCAATCTTCAAATGGACTCAAATTTGGCACAAGGGTGTATCACCATGTCGCTAGTGATGCTAGCATTGTATCTAGCCGTTTTGGTTGAAAAATTCAAAAGTTTAACCCTCAAACTCAAAAACATGGAACCATTTGTGAAGCAAGTACCACAACTACAATTTGAGACCTTCAATTTCCAGGCTACACAGGTTCTCCCATGTTATTCAAGATCTAGTTTGCTCAATAAGTATTCAGTGAAAAAGCATGAAAACAAGAGATGCTACATGTCCTTTACTACACGAGAGAATTTTAAATTTTTGTTGATGGTTACGAATGAACCAAATTTAACTTTCATCAGTAGTGATGGTTGGAAAGAATTTTGTAGAGTGTACAAACTTCAAAGGGAACAGCAAGTGAATTTCGCCCTTCACAAAAAACTTTGTGAATCAAACAGTGTTGTCTCTGGAAACTTCCCTATAATCCATCCAAGTAATACTTCTATCTTAATTTCATTCTAGGTTTGATTAACATATTGTGATTTTTCTTTTGTGCGAAATGCTCAATGCATAATGATTTTTGCCACATTTTGTTTGTAGCATACTACCATTTGGGTAATGAGGGGAGAGACATAGTTGATCGTCTCATTGCAACTGAGGGAACCATATTTAATTGGAAAATGATGGAGAAGGTGTGCACAGAGGTAGGAAAGCTTGACGTGTTTGTAGACCATCATGATGCTGGTGACTATGATCTTGGAAGAGCTTATGGATTGCTTCATACCTTGAATTGGTCCAGCTGCACCAAGAATTTTATGGTATTATTTATTACATCTTAATTAAACTAAGTTAATGTTTTTGAATTGTCACAAGCACCATTGTTTGCAATTTTCAACAAAAAATGCCTCGTTGTCTTCTTCCAAAAGACATGAACCAAGAAGGTGCTATTACTATAGTTTGCAATCCTAAGACGACAGTGCAATCGACGTACACCATTTCTACTAATGATGGTTGTGTGTGCGTCAACAGATGGGACAAATTCATGGAGAAGGAACATAGTTTTGAGATTGGACACAAGTTGTTCATGATTCTCTACCTTGGTGACCATGGTGCCTATCTATATGTCTCTCATGTGCCAGATTTTGAACTTGGTTAGTAGTTTAGGACATTACAATGTTGCCTCAAGTAGTAATGTCATATTTATCTTGAAGACTATTATTTATGCACGATTTGCAAGATGTGTGTATGGGTGCAGTACATTAATATGGCTACATTAATATGAATGTGCATGAAAGTTCATATATGTGCAGACTAGGTTGTTCAAACAGTACTGTAATTAGGTACGTAATGAATAGAGGTACACATTTGTTCTCTACACGTTTTAATGTCCCACTAGTTACTGTGGTAGGTAAAGAATAAAATTAATTTTTATTCTCCTGGTTACAGTGCTAGGATGTGACTCTCTCCGCGATAATAGAATATACGGTCCAAAAAACTAGGAGTAAACCGTGTCCTAGCAAAAGCCCCAATTTCTCATCTCCATTTCTTCTACGGCAGTTCTAGATAGCACCGTTAGCCTTCCATTTCTTTTACGGTGGTTCTTCCTCCATGGGTGCGGGAGGCTCGGCCTTGAAGGATTCCTTAAGCCTACTTGAGAAGGACAACGGCAAGCGGACGGCGGAGGTTCATCAGTTCTGTGTCCCCGGCGACACTTGCATTCAAGTAGTCTACACCAACAAGGCCAGCACCATCAATAGCATCCTCGCCATGTACCTGGAGTGGCTCAAGGACGAGGAGGTCAGGTCTGTCGACTCAATTTGGAGTACGACTTCATGCAAAAGAAGATTGTGGTCATGCAGATTGTGATGAAGGAGCACGTCCTCATCTTTCGCATAATCAGGTTTGATTTGTTGTAGTTCATCTAATTATGGTGTAGTTTTTTTATTTTTTATTTTCGAGTAAGGTAATGTTGCTCCTGATGTAGTCATATTTGGCCCATTTGCCCCCAATAGTGTCCCAAAAGGTGTCCAATTGTAGGTACATAATGTTGTAACCAAAATTTCTAAATGAACAAAAACCACTAGGCCGGTTCCTTGTTGCAATATGTGCATCTTTTGGAGACAATAACACTCTGAATTGCTTGTGTTATATTTGTGAACGCCTAAGTAGGAAATTCTATAGTCTTAACTGTAAGTTAATTTGGAAATCAGAATTGCTTGTGTTATATTTGTGAATGTGCTTCTTCAAATCAGATTTGCTAGTACACCTTGTAATAATCCTAGTTGTAATGATACTTTGGATTGCCGTTTCAATCTTTGAACAAGTTAAAACCTTTTCCAGTACTTAAATGGCACAGTTCGAGCATGCCATTTCATTCTTTTAATAGAGAATCATTGTATTTGTTACTGCAACATATTTTGAACTGCCTGAATTAAATAATGCAATGTAGGTGCCAATATTATGTTTGTAGCCTTTGGGAGTTCCTTTATCGCAGAAATGTAACTTTTGTTGGCGTGAACATAAGGAAGGACAGTAAATTGATGCGAAAAGAATGGTAGTACATTCCAGAAGGCAAACACATCGACATCTAGGACATCTTCAAGCTGAAAGGTCATGGGGATAGGGTTGGGATGGCTGCCATGGTTGCAAACCTCATCCACCCTAGGTACGGAGGCATGAAGGATTCCATTGTCAATGACATTGCCAAATGCCAAGGCCATGACTACTGGGAATGGAAGCCACTTGCAGAGAAGAACCTAGAGTATGTTGCCACTGATGGATACGTCGCATATGAGCCGTTTCGCACCATCAATCTAGTGACCCAGGGTATTCCTTAAAACAAGGGGGCAAAGCATCGTCGTGGTTATTAGAACTAATCTACCATAGCATCTGCAAGAAGCTAGTCCTGCTTGTTGGCAATAGTATGTGTTTCTAACTCTAGAAATAGTGTAACGTGTGTGGAGAAAACTATGTGCCCTGCCTTTTGATATATAATTATCAAGATGCATTGGTATAACTGGTTATGGTTACAACACATGAGTTTGGTTCATAATCCAGCAAGTTTTCCCAAAATTATGAATAATGTAGTACACGAATCTAATCCTCGACATCTGTGTCATAATTAGAGTTCCTGCCTTCAGCATCATTTGCAAGGTCTTCTAGGTCGTAAACATGTTCATCATCACTTATGTCCATGTCCTCTATACTATTGTCTTCCTTTTTCTAGATCTTGGACAAATCTTGCTGGAACACATTCCACTACGTCTGGACGATCAACAGCCTCGACATCATCATCTTCATCTTCTTCAACAACTACATGTTGAAATGTATAATCCATTTGACATATGTCCTCCTGGTATACCAAGTTCTCTTGATCAGTAGCTTCATTACCAAATTCAATTTCTGGTACATCATAGACATTCATATTGTTGAATGTCTGCACAATTTTCCAAGGGAAACCAAACTCAATATCTTCCAAATAAAAACATGATTCTGCTTGATCTACCAATATGAAGGGGACATTCTTGTACCAAAGAACATAAGTATTAACACTTTTGTAGTGTCTATCATCTTTCATCTTCCATTTTTTCTATCTAGATCAAACCAGTCACAGCGAAACAGGAATACTGATCTGGGACCATGCTTGTTAGGCACATACTTGAGCTCTAGAACTTCCTGTAGAACACCATAAAACTCATTATCTTGTTGAGCACCAACAGATGCCTTATTCATTACCCCACAATTCTGAGTTCTTAGGTTCTTCTCCCGAGTGACCGTACGGAACCTAGCACCCTTTAAATTGCAAGCAGAGTGTACAATTACACGCTTGTCTGGCCCATCTGCAAGTGACTTCAAATCTTCAGATGCATTGTTTAGTTGAGGCACATGGTTTTTAAACCATGCTGGGAACACTTTCTTTAGTGCCTCATCTATGTTACTAGCACCCCTAACAAGTAATTCTTCTTGGAAAACGCTGAAATAAACGAACAAAAATGAGACAATATGATATTAAGTACAAGTGACACCAATTATTTATGCATAATCATGTCCAAAAAACATACCTTATATAAGGTTCTGCCTCTTCACAATTGTCCAGAACATACCAAACCATGTTATCAAATTCCTTCTCAAAAAAATTCAGATATGATTTTCCAAACCCTTTGGCTCCATGACAGAAAACTTTAAACTCATCAGTACTAACTTCCCTTTGGATATCTTGGTTCCTTTCAGCTTTGTTAAATCTTGTTTCCATGTCATCATTAAAATCTGTAGAGCAAAATGTGATGCCCTCATCGATGATATACCCATCAACAATTGAACCTTGAGGCCTTCCTTTGTGATGGACAGTAGACTTAAGATAACCTAGTATTTTTTCAACTAGATACATCCAGCCATAATGGATAGGCCCCCTTAGAATAGCCTCCTCGGGAAGATGAATAGCTAAGTGCACCATGATATCAAAAAATGCAGGGGAAGAGCTTCTCAAGTCTGCAAATAATTAAAACTATCTCTACCTTCAGTCATTCTAGGACTTTGACATGAAGAGTTATGGCATACAACTCTCTAAAAAAACTGCCCACATCAGCAATAGCCTCATACATTTCTTTTGGTGCAACACTTTTCAAGCAAGCTGCCAAAATACGCTGCAGAAGAATGTGGTAGTCATGTGTCTTCATACCATGTACTTTTCCAGCTTCAATATCCACACACCTTTCCCAGTTTGAACAAAAACCATCTGGGAACCTAATTTTTGCCCAAAACCTACAAACACGTTTCTTCTTTTCCTTTTCAAGCGTCCAGGGGGCATGTGGCTTCAAACAACTATCCCCTTCTTCTTCCATCCAAAATTCTTCCTAATGTTCATTTTCTTTAAATCAACTCTAGCACTGACAGTGTCCTTGTTTTTCCAACAATTTCGAGAAGTGTACCTACTATTTTGTCACATATGTTCTTCTCGATGTGCATCACATCAAGGTTGTGTGATAACAAAAGTGTGGACCAATAAGGTAAATCATGTAAGTTGACCCTAAGGTGCCAGGTTGGTTCACCTTTAACAACACGCTTGCGCTTCTTACAAGTTGGATTTTTACCATGTATGTAATCCTTAACTGATTCGAGCTTCTCCTTTTTTTCTTCTGCACTAAACTTCCTTGGTGGATCCCTCTTCTCAACTTTACCATTGAATAGTTTACTTCTCCTATAGGGGTGATCCTTAGGAAGCAACCGACGATGTCCAATGTACCCAATTTTGTTTTTCAGTGGCTAATAGCAAGGATTCTCATCACAATACACACAATCATAAAATCCTCTAGTGCTACGGCCAGATATGGTAGCATATCCTGGATAGTCATGAATAGACCATAGGAAAGCAGCGTGCAATTTGAAGTCATCCTCTACAAGAACATCATATCTGTTAACACCTGCCCATAGCTTCACCATATCTTTAATAAGAGTCTGCATAAATATATTAAAATCTTTTCCTAGTGAATATTTTCCTGGTATATGCAATGACAACATAAAATTGGATTGATCCATGCACATCCATGGTGGGAAGTTATATGGAATCACAAATATTGGCCACATACTGTATAAACTACTCATGTTACTGCTATAGGGCCTGAATCCATCTGGCGCAATGCCTAGTCGTATGCTCCTGGGGTCATCAGAAAACCAACCAAACTTCTCATCAAAGTGTGTCCATGCCTTTCCATCAGCTGGATGCCTCAAAACATCATCCTCAACAACCCCCTTATCTTTGTGCCACCTCGTATGTGTATTCTTCTCATGATCTCCCCAAAACAAAGCATAATCAAACTTGCACACATGTATAGTCTCATAACCAAGCCCAACTTCAGAAAGTACTTTCTTGGCATCAGCATAAGATTTGGGAAAATCCACCCATGGTAAAGCATCACATAACAAGGAAAGAAAAATATCAAATGCTTTGTTTGTGACCTGGTTGTATGTTTTGATATGAAGAGGCCTCATAATAAATGCCAACCTTGTATAAGTGTTGCATCCCTCATGTAGCTCTCTCTTGGCTCCTTCCAGTAGCTTTGCTTTTTTTGGCTCATTAGGACCTTTCTTTCCAGACTTCTTCAACTCAAGAACCATATTATATGCATCATCAACATAATTATTCTCATTGAATTCATCATATTCTTCATCATATTCTTCATCATTGTCACTATCATATGCCCCATTGCCCTCACTGTGTTGGCCATCACTATTGTTTTCATTATCACTAAATGCCTCCCCATGAAATATCCATCTATTGTAATGCATGGACATACCATTATAATTTATGTGTCGCAACACTTCTTTCTGGTCAAGAGGGACAAGATTAAGGCAGCGAGTGCACGGTATAAAATTGCTTCATCTTCTGTCTTATGTTGTCGGACAAACTTGATGAACTCTTTACAACCTTTCATGTATGGACCTATGAACTTTTTCCCATTCTTGATCCACTCACGATCCATTACCTGCAATACAACTTATAGAATCAAATTCATTATCAGTAGTAATTAAAAATCACTAATACTAATATATGAATTCAATATTTGCAAACGCATAAACTAATCTACATGCGATACATGATATGAAGATTAAATAGTTACATCGTTCGACTGGTTGAAAACAACAATAACTATACAATATGTTGGCACTATCATGCGATCTAACCTTTAAAATTGTGTGAACCTAATTTTGAAAGGAAAATCTCATAGATCAGGTACAAGCTAACATGTAAACGAACCTCACCTCCTGGAAAAGCCAATCCGTGCACCGCCTTCCAAAGAGCCCTCCTATTAACTGCAATAGCCGTGTCCATAGCCTCTCCTACTATCAACGGCGACCTCAATCGGATCGATGCTGACCGGGATCGGACCAACGGTTACCGGGATCAGATCAACGGTGACCGTACTCGCCTCCCCCTATCCTGCCTCACACTGCCTCGACTTGGAAGGACTCTCACGACAACGTGGTTTTGTCAGATCTTTCAGACTAATCACATAGTTAAAGATTATCTAACTATGACATATCCTATAACAAGTAATTTCTCTTATAAAACTATTCAACAAAACTATACATGACAAACACATTACCTCTGTCGTATCGGCAACAACACTAATCAACTCGTGGTTGCGAGGTCAAACCCCATGTAAGACAATATTTTACATTTAATTTCTTTGCCTCATTGTTTTATAAAGTGTCATTTAAATTTTGATAAACTATTTCCCCCTACTGACAACATGGTCCCACATTATTTTCAGTGACAATTTAAATGCACCACGATAAAAAAATTCACCAACATCGACAAACCACCCGGAAGAGTAATCCATGACGATATAACAATGACAAAATACTAAACTGTCGTGCATTACGCTTAATCCTTGACGCCATAACCAAACCGTCAATGATTAAGATAATATATGACGGTTCACAACTTTGTCAACAAGCCATTTTGTCAATAAATATCACATCTATTGTAGTGTCAGCTACTTTATTTGCCCCTGCTAACATTTTTTGCTGGGTCTCCTCTAGCTCGGCCTATGCCTGAGATGGATCTACCACAGGTGCTATGGGAGTAGCTACGCTACCTATCGTTTGTTGCAGCACATTCTCTAGCCCCTCTAGTGGTGGGAATCTAGACCTAGCTGCCTTTGGGGTTGCGTCTGGATTTGGCGCCAGGTCCTTGCTTGCTCCTGCATCAGGCGCGGTCATCATGACCTCAAAGTAGTTATGCTGAGAGGTGGTTCGCCTCCCTCGACGACGTGCTGCGAGTGGATGTAGGACTCGTCGATGTCGACGTAGATCTTGTGAGTGCCAAGGTTGATGAAGAGGCTGTTGCACGGAGGAGGGCGCCTGGCAAAGCTGCCAACGTTATCGCTGACCTAGTCCGGCGCTCCAAAGCATTGAATGATCCCGGAGACGATGTGTTTCCCGGTGGCGATGATGTTTCCCGTCCGGATCTTCACTCCTTTTAGCGCCGCTAGGCCCACGGTGGGCGCCAACTATCATGGTGGTGGCACGGCAGATGCCATGTATAGGCTAAAGGTGGGGCCAATGAGCACTAGAGGTATCCAGGGAGGGATAGTGTGGTGATTCCACACACAGATATTTGTATTCTCTCTTGACAATGGTGGATTACAAGGGCTCATTGATCTGTTCTTGGGGAGGAAGAGGATGAACTTCTCTATTAGCCACACCACTATCTTGGGTTTTCCCTTAATAAAAAATGGCCGACCCTCTCTATGGAGGTCCTAGTGCTCCTTCTATAGGGGAGCCCAGGTTACAAGTTAGGCATACGTTCAAGTCATATTTGCCTCTCCCAAAATAGCAAATTAGTGCTCATCTTTTCTCTGTCTAGGCTGATCCGGACTCATGGCGTAAGCCTCTTTGAGCCCCTCTGCGGCATGGTGTCACCCGACATAGCCAACACCACCTGACACGGGCAACGTCACCTTTGTCGATCCATACTCGCTGGTCCATACCTCAGTCCTCAGCGCTCACGGTACAGTGGAGAGAGAAAACTTTGATCAAAAAGATTCCTTCCTTCCTTTGTAAAGCAAGTGGCACCTCGACTCAAGCCTGGTTAACTCGGCCCTGTGAGTACCTGCATACAAGTAACAAAGGAGCTGCCGACATATGTTTTATGCCGCTCGAGGTAACATTTAATGAACTCCATCCATGCCAGGTCTGTCATAAGTCGGCTTGCCTTGAGGTGACTCGGCCAGCTTAGGCTTTGACCTTGCCGTACCTCGGCTATCATGGCCATTATACCCCGATGTGGCCCGACCCTGGGTAACCCCCCAACAACCACATCCATCGGAGTGTGTGTGGTCATGTGCATCAAGGTGGTTTATAAAACAACACATGAAATGACTCTAGTGGATCAAGCTGGTTTGGAAATAACACATGCAATAACTCTAGGGACTCCATGTGTGGAACCAAGGTCAATAAGCCCAAAACACATAGGAATGCAACTGCCACATGGAATGGTGCACCAGTGTGATAGTAGTTGCATCACCACATCCATCGTAGTGTGTGTGGTCATGTATATCAAGGTGGTTTGAAAAAAAACATGTAATGACTCTAGAGACTACATGTGTGAGACCATGGTCAGAAATCCGAAAAACACATAGGAATGCAACTACCACGTGGAATGGTGCACCAATGTGACAGAAGTCGCATAACCATATCCATTGGAGTGTATGTAGTCATGTGGATCAAGGTGGTTTCGAAAATAACACATGCAATGACTCTATATACTACATGGGTCAAACCCAAAACCCCCAAAACACATAAGAATGTAACTGCCACATGGAATGATGCACAAGTGTGATAGAAGTTGCATCACCACATCCACTGGAGTGTGTGTGGTCATGTTCATGAAGATGGTTTTGAATAGAACACATGCAATGACTCTAGAGACTCAATGTGTCTAACCATGGTAAGAAACCCCAAAAATGTAACACCCCAATTTCAGCAACCCTGATTAGTTGTCTAGAATGCAAAAATCAGGGGAACAAAACCTTTTTCTTGTTCTCTAGTACAGTGTTTGCTTGTCGTTTGTTTGTAATTGTGCATGTAAGTGTATACCCTAGGATACTCATCACCTCAACACTAGTTGAAAAAAGCTACTTCCCAAAACTGTCTTGGCTTAATTTACATATTCTCAAATGTTCTGGCATTTCAAAACCTGAGCGAAGATGCTTATGAACCCAAAACTAATTTAGTATCTTCTATTGACAAAAATATGGAAAAATATATAATATAATCTCCTTATGTTTTCAAGACAAAACCTTCAACGGCTCTTAACCCTAGGATCTCCAAAACCCTTTTGTAAGCTTCTGGATTCTACCCTTGGTAAATATACCAAGGACCTTACCTTGTTCAAACTCCAACCAATTTCAAAATACCCAATCTTTACCTCAACCTAAGCTTGGTGGTAACCCCAGTAGTAGTTGATTTGTTTGTAAGATGAGTTGCTTTGATGTGCTATTCGAATTGTCTGCTTAGGAGATAGTATGAGCTACTCTAGGAGCTCATCACTAGGGTCAATATATTCCCAACTCATCAACCCCTAAGCAAGAATACAAATCTGGATATGATCCCTAGCTACTAGGTGATCATCTCAAACCCTTAACCAGATTAATAATGAAGATTTCCATTCCAGAAGTTCCCAAGTCCATGAAGACCAATATCAAGAAAGGATCCCTCCTACTCAATCTACACTTCAACATCATCCACTTGATGATGCTTGGCTACCTTGCAACCCATCAAAAACATCCCATCTCCTGCTCTAGTCAAAAACCTCAAATCTGCAAAATTTGGCTAAGTCTGGAAATATGTTTCCAACATCACCTTTTTGGGTGCCTCCCTTTCTCCACCCTTGAGCATTTTTGGAAATCCATTTGAACCATATTGTTAACCATCCTAAGGAATAACAAGGCCCACTATTGAAATTGGTTAGATCATCCTCCAACCCACTTGTTCTTGATGGTTTTGCAGGCAAGATAATAACGTTTCCTCCAAATCTAGTCAACCTGCCAACTTTGATAGAAGCTCACACCACCATCCAACCCTATGTGGACATAATATTTGCATGGTTGTGTTCTACTCATAAAGGTATACCAATACCTACTTCCCTTGTTCTAGTTGGATCCTTGATCTGATTAAACCCACAAGGTTTTGAAGGCTATTTGATAATCTGCTTTGGCAGGCTTATTTTATTCAAAGTTTGAAAGCTTGTTTTGGTGAGCTCAAGCAGGATCAAGCTCAAACCCCTACACCATTGCAATATAAATCACTTGGTATATCCATCCATCTACCCCATGCCCCAGGGGGAGATCTGAACTCCAAGATACCACTAGGTTTTGATGGTATGAAATTAACATCACCTAGATCCTTAATCTAGGGTATTCCACCAAATTCAACTTGGATTCTCCAATCCCAAGGTTACAAATGCTTTCTACACCTTGTCTACACCATCTACCTTAATCATCAAGATTTATCAATAATTCTCCATAATTATTATGGCCCCAAATCTATTAATTTCCTTTAATGGATAAAATCCCCAAAACTTCTTCCATAAAGGAGAGTTTGGTTTTTGCCTAAACACTTCTCCAACTTTTGGCTCAATTGAGGTCCATATATCATACCCTAAATTCCAACTTCAAAAATAAATATTTTTGAAGAGCTTTATTATTTCTTTTTGCCCATTTTCTTAAAGGGCATATATGGAATAATAAATGTTTTAAATACTTTTAAGTGGACTTTAGATCCTTAGAAAAATCCCAAATAATTCCTGGACATCTACCTTGACCTCATCTATCTACCAATACCATCTCCCTACCTTGTCATGTGCAAAATCTTGAACTTCCTTCACAAGCACCCATTCACTCAATTCGGCAAATCTACCTAGTATTGAACTAAAGCAAGATTAAACCACCACCATTCTTGCCAGGAAATGCACCCTAGCACCCACCACTCATCTCTGGTCATGAGCACTATAGCTAATCACTGTAGCCTCTTGTCCTTTAGTGCTTGGACACTAGCATTTAACCCCATGTGGGTGTCTTGGCTTGAAAAACCTCTTGCAGCAGCTACCCCCTTCCCCTCTGCCCTGCAGCTCGACCAGAAACAACCTCCCCTGCCCACAACATCCTTACCCCTAGTTTTCCCTCCTCCCCAAGCCCGCATGGACCAGGCCCATGGTGCAACCTTCCCCCAATCGAGATAAATAGGATAGAGGCTAGCCAGCCCCCTCTCTGCCCCTCATTTGCCTCCTCCCACCCTCACTCACTCCCCTGCACTCCACCTCCCCTCCATCGCCAGGAGAGGAGAAGAACTACCCCTTGGCCATGAATGCGCCCGAGCTCAGGCCACCCTCTCCCGAGCTCCCTCTCCCCTGCATGTGGCCTCAACGCCATCACAGACCCCAGATCTCTCATCCCTGAGCTTCCTAGCCTATCCCCTACGTTGTTGCCCGTACGACGGTGAACACGACTTCGGCCTCCTACCCACCGTCGAGCTAAGAACCCCACCCCCTGCCTATCTCCTACGGCTCGTTGCATTTCTGGAAGCTCCCTATTCCCCTGCAACTAACCCTAACCATTTTCTCCTCTAGGACCGTTGCTACCGCCGCCGCCGGCGAGCCCCACCGATGTCACCATCGGCCACCAACGCGTGAGCCACTTTCTGGCGTCAAACCAAGCCGTTTCGACCCTCTCCGGGATCGCTGTCGTCTACTACATCGCCCTCGCCACCCATCGGTTGACGGCAAGCCCCCAGGTCAGCGCCTCGGTTATCTCTATCGCCCCTAGGGCTTCCTCCCTTGTCGCTGGTGTGGGGTAGAAGATGATGCGGGGGCCGTCAATCTCGACTAGATCGAATGGCCCATGGCCTCTCGTACCTCTTCAGCGCCCTCCAATGCTGACTGGCAGGCCCCGCCTGTCAGATTGAAATGCTCCCCTCCCGCGCGCTACGTCGCCCCATTTGGGCCAAATTCGCCCTCGTAGACCAACTCCCCTCTAGATCCAGGCCCGGTTGTGGCTTTTTCCTTTTACTTTTTTCTCTGGAAATTATAGTTCTGAAATATACCTGTTGGTTTAAATCCAAATAAAATATGAAACTGCATGATCTCGTCCAGGTGACAATTTTACATGGTCCCCTAGGGTTTTCCTCATCCTGCAGAACTGGTCTTTTGCCCAAAGTAATTTCCATTATTTATGTGCATTATTTTCCACTAAAATATGTCTATCCCACTAATTAAATTCCTCTGTGAGCTTCACATCTCCAAATGGAATGAAATCAAGTGCCACCAGTATCTTTTGGATGTACCTATCACTGGACCTTGGTCTGCTGCCAAGGTGGACACTAGGTTAGCTTGAGCCAAAATAACAAAAGCAATTGCTCTGTGCCTTTAGATAATTCCCTAGGCCAAATCAAGAGTTCAATTGACCCAAATCCAATTATACTGGATGTGGTACACCAAGGCCTATCCAAATCTAGGATCTCATGATTTATTGAGCCTTGGATATTTCTCTGTGAATTAAACTATTCTGTGCATGGTTTAATCACATCTAAATTCACTACAGTAGTTCTGCTAATCCAAAAATGTTGATTCCAATTTCTATAGAAAGGTATTCCAAATACCTACAGCGCGTCTTTGGAATCAAACCAAAATCGTATGTAGATTAAAGTTGGTGAAAAAGACAAAATGTCTACATAACAACCTTTGGGAATTTCCTGAGGGCATTCTGGTAATTATTTTGGAGTGATTCCAACTCTCAGTGAACAAGTAAATCAGGTCCTACCTAACCATCCAAGTAAATAAATTTTGGAACTCCAGAACTTCTCTGGTGATTTAGTCCCTAAAACTAGAAGTTAACTCACTAGGAAAATCATAACTATTCCAAGAAAAGTGATAAAAGAGTGAAACCACTTTTGTTGGTTTCATTTTATAAACCTCTACCTGTAGGTTTCATTTGTATACAATGATATCATACAGAATATGTCCTTGGTCTAAAACCCCTCCTTGGTACTTCCTAGACTATAAATCCTAAGGGGACTTTCTTCCATAATCCCAAGATAATACCAATCTTATCAAAATCCTTCTTCCTAAGACCTACTGATTTGTGAACTTTTATTATTCATTGTTTGCTGTATGCATTGGTGATTGTATGCCCTGTAGTGATTGTGCCCTTTTTGTTTGTCTGCAAGTGTTCCATATCGACGATAGTTGCGATTATATCAGAGAGCAGAAGCAGATGGTTTTCATTGGTTATTATGGTTTTCTAAGAAAAAGTCCAGGGACAATTATATATATATATATGGTAGAGGTTTGGCTCCTCCGAACCCTTACTCAATGGTACTACTAAGTACAACCCTCTTGATGATACCTATTTTCCCATAGTGGAATAGATGGTGTATTGCAGCATACCCCTTTGGAGACCCCGATTTAGCCGAAGCAAAAGCTAGAGGATGGGAAGACCCCGGAAAAAGTTTTACCAACTATTTTATGATAAAAAACTTTGGTGAGGTGGGAGCTCCCAAGAGTTGTTGAGAAAGAAAAAGGTTTTGTTTTACAAAATGCTGGAGGAAAACCGGAGGAAAAAGGATTACGAAAAAGCACCCGGTTCTTTATAGTTTAGCTATAACAACTTAACCCTGTGCAACCACACTACTCTCGAACGGGACAGGGCTGGATTTGATGTTTGTCTATTCTGGTATAAGCTGCCTCGCAACAACTACAGGGGATCGGGGATCCCTAGATGGTGGGCCTTCTCCGATATAGGTCCATGCGGGACATCGACCTGGAGAAGGATTGAAGGGTCGGCAGGCCTCCACGCGTTACTATGAGCCCCTCATTGAAAGCGCGTAGTGGGACGTGCAATAAGCGCTCCGGTTGGTCCTCGCCCGACGTCCCGATTTTTAGGGGATTAACACTCATAGGGTAGGCACTTATACTGGAGTGGGCATCCGGAGAGTCTTGATCAGTTACTCGACCCACGATCGGTGAAGATCAGGGTAGTGTACCCGGATGGTGTGGGTAAAGTGTACAACCTCTGCAGAGTGTAAATCTATTCGAATAGCTGTCTCCGCGGTTTAGGACGGGTTGGACAAACTTCTGTAGAGCGGTGCTGGTTTTGTTTTCAAAAAGGATTTCGGAAAAGGAAAGGCTTTGAAAATGTTTTGACCATGGGATGGTCAGAAAGGATACCTGCTTTGACCATGGGATGGTCAGAGGGGTCTGGAAGGAGTTTGGTCATGGGATGGCTGTAAAGGAGAAGCAAATGGGTGACCCAGTCCTAATGTTTTCAAAACTTTTCAAAAAGGTTTCCAAAACGTTTTACAAAAGTTTTCAACAAATATATGTAGATGCTATACCTACAAGAGAAACTGTTTGAGAAAATAACCCCTCTTGGAGCCCTCCTACTACCACAGCCATAGTGCATATCCTCTTGTTATTACTGTTATCTTAAGGTAGTTTGCGAGTACATTCAAAAGTACTCACTGGCATTGTCCCTGGCTATTAACTTGGTCAGATTCCACGAAGAAGGTGGTGATGGCACCTATGCAAGCTAGGACGTTCTCCCAGTCAGTTGCCTGTAGGTTAAGGCATGGCTCGGGCTCTACGCTTGATGAAGATCCGCTGATGTTTATTGATGTAGCCTTGATGGGCTTTATGTAAGTCTTGTAATTCGGTATATTCTCAGATGTTGTAATGATACTTGTCGGTTATGTGCCACGACTAACTGATCATGGGATTGTGGTTGTATGCATAACAGGGATTCTCGGAGGATTAATCCGGGGGCCCACAGACTTGGTATCAGAGCCATCTTGACTGTAGGAGAACCTTAGTTAGCATGGTCGCTAGACAGGAACCTTATTTTGAAAACCCCGGTCTTCAAAAACTAGTTTCTCAATGAGTTTCAAAAAGTTCTACTTCTTCTCTGACTCTAAGTAAATCTTTCGAAAATGGTTTCCTCTAACTCTCATCCAAACTTCAAACCTACAGATTTTAGATAACTAGGATCTAGAACCCAGTGAAGACAATGAGAACAAGATGAAGACAAGCAATTATCAGCAAACACAAGGAGACTGCAATATCGCTCTCCCACCGGAACCCTCATAATCAGAAGACATCGAGTGTTGCATCATCAAGAAGCGTCCAAGATACAACGAAGGCTTCATCTGCAAGATTGTGACTCCGACCTAAAGAAAGACGATATCTAGGGTCAATAGTCCTTAGAATAGGATTCCCCTACATCACGCGTAGTTAACTCCTTGGTCCCTAGCATTGACCGTGTTTGCTTGCCTAAGTGCCTCCTATGTTGCTTGAAGTGTGTTGTTCGCCGAGGACATTGCGATTCCCTCGCTCTGTTCGCCTTGTTTGTATGTTCTGGTTTGCTTTGACCTCTTTAAAAATGTGACCCGAGGAGCGATAACCCACCTAGTGACTCCAGAAACCCCTATGTTAGCTATCGCTAATGGGACCCAGACTAACCCCGAGAGTATATGAGAGGAAAAGCATCACAAGAACCAGGAGTTCGACATCGCCAAGTCAGAATCAACTCGAAGATTCCCCCCTAGCAGGACAACATACCTCGTCAAACTCACCTTGCAAGAATCGTCAATAGCACCACACTCTCTCGTTCCTCAGTCTACTATAACAAGAATCCCGTTGAAAACCGAAGTCGATCACTGAAGGATCCTCAGTGTTCACCGAAAACCACCAGAGATATCTACCAAGACAAGAAGTGAAGACCTAACTACACTAACCTTCGATATCTTGGACATCCCGATCACCTCGGGAAACTAACAAATTTGATCAACCCTATCCCAACCGACGGGGAGATCCTCCCGAGAAGGTCAGAACCACCCCTGAAGTCAGGTGATTAGGAAGCATGAAGACGACAAGTCCACTCCGCCATCAAGCAGAAGCAAAACAAGAAATGCCAATGTAGACAGCATACCTGACGCTGACTACTTCAACCCTGACTAACTAGTAGCAAGAGAGTCGTAAACAGCTAGCTTGCCTTGAGCAAAATCCTAAATGCATTGTAGGAAACCACCCCCGCCAAGGTTGATAAAATAAGGCGTCCCTCGAAGACCCCAGCTCAAGACTCGGGGAAGATACAGCCTCCCGCTAATAGCAAGTCAGTCGTCCAAGACAGAAGCTCCAAACCATTCCCGAAGCACCTTAGTAAAGCTCTAAGGTGGAAAGATTGCATCTTTCCACTCAATCTCCAGAAGACCGTCTACCGGAAGATACTTCAGAAAAAGAGATCCCCAGTTTCGACATCTTCTCGCCAAACCACAACCCGAGAGTTATCAAAGGAGAAACCAACTGAAGCTCCTACGAAGTCCCTCTGCCGTTCCAGCTGAAGACCCACCGGAAGGGCTACCGGATCGCTAACCAATCGCTTAGAGGTGTGAGACTCCAATGACTCCAAAAGGCTAAGAACGAATAATAGTAGTATATAAGCCCCGCAGGACATAGCTTCACGAATGCCCTCTGAAGACCTCGACTATAGGTAAAAGATGGACAGCAATCTTCAGAACCGCCACCAATGAAGTCAAGAAGGAAGGAATGTGTTATCTCCGAGCTAACCTAGTCAAATCCTAAGGGGGAAAGACTGCGTCTATCCCACAAAAATAGGGTAACCCTTCGCTGTAGCAACCTCAGGAGTCCCGACCCTACAATCGTTAAATAGGATACTCTACGACCCTAAGGAAGATCTTAGAATCCTTAGACAGAGGTACTCCCAACCGTAGCTTCTATCCTCCGACGAGTACTCCGTGAAGTTCAGAATCGAGGAAGTCTGCCTAGCCTAAGCCCTTGAGGTATTGAGCCCCAAAGGAATTCCTCGTAATCAGGAGTGGACCCTGCTCAACTCTCCGTGCATCTCGGAAGACTGAAGCTCAACTTCATCGACCGAGTAGTCGATTTCAAAGACAGAGTCTGTAAGAAAGAACGCGTAGGACACCTAGTATCAACCCGACTCAAATCCCATAACCCTACTCTCTGGAATCTCGGGACGAGATTCTTTTATGGGGAAAGTTCTGTAACACCCCAATTTCAGCAACCCTGATTAGTTGTCCAGAATGCAAAAATCAGGGGGAACAAAAACTTTTTCTTGTTCTCTGGTACAAAGTTTGCTTGTTGTTTGTTTGTACTTGTGCATGTGAGTGTATACCCTAGGATACTCCTTACCTCAACACCAGTTGACAAAAGCTACTTCCCAAAACTATCTTGGCTTAATTTACATATTCTCAAATGTTCTGGCATTTCAAAACAAGAGCCAAAATGCTTATGAACACAAAACTAATTTAGTAGCTTCTATTGACAAAACTATGGAGAAATATATAATATAATCTCCTTATGTTTTCAAGACAAAACCTTCAACTACTCTTAACCCTAGGATCTCTAAAACCCTTTTGTAAGCTTTTGGATTCTACCCTTGGTAAAGATACCAAGGACCTTACCTTGTTCAAACTCCAACCTATTTCAAAATACCTAATCTTTACCTCAAGCTAAGCTTGGTGGTAACCCCAGTAGTAGTTGATTTGTTTGTAAGATGAGTTGCCTTGATGTGCTGTTTGAATTGTCTGCTTAGGAGATAGTATGAGCTACTCTAGGAGCTCATCACTAGGGTCAAGATGTTCCCAACTCATCAACCCCTAAGCAAGAATACAAATCTGGATATGATCCCTAGCTACTAGGTGATCATCTCAAACACTTAACCAGATCAATACTGAAGATTTCCATTCCAGAAGTTCCCAAGTCCATGAAGACCAATATCAAGCAAGGATCCCTCCTACTCAATCTACACTTGAACATCATCCACTTGATGATGCTTGGGTACCTTGCAACCCATCAAAAACATCCCCTCTCCCGCTCTAGTCAAAAACCTCAAATCTGCCAAATTTGGCTAAGTCTTGCAACCCATCAAAAACATCCCCTCTCCTGCTCTAGTGAAAAACCTCAAATCTGCCAAATTTGGCTAAGTCTGGAAATCTGTTTCCAACATCACCTTTTTGGATGCCTCCCTTTCTCCACCCTTGTGCATTTTGGAAATGCATTTGAACCATCTTGTTAAACATCCTAAGGACTAACAAGGCCCACTATTGACCTTGGTTAGATCATCCTCCAACCCACTTGTTCTTGGTGGTTTTGCAGGCAAGATAATAACTTTTCCTGCAAATCTAGTCAACCTGCCCACTTTGATAGAAGCTCACACCACCATCCAACCGTCTATGGACATAATCTTTGCATGGTTGTGTTCTACTCATATAGGTCTAGCAATACCTACTTCCCTTGTTCCAATTGGATCCTTGAGCTGATTAAACCCACATGGTTTTGAAGGCTATTTGATAATCTGCTTTGGCAGGCTTATTTTATTCAAAGTTTGAAAGTTTGTTTTGGTGAGCTCAAGCAGGATCAAGGTTAAACCCCTACACCATTGCAATATAAATCACTTGGTATATCCATCCATCTACCCCATGCCCCAAGGGGAGGTCTGAACTCCAAGATACCACTAGGATTTTATGGTATGAAATTAACATCACCCTAGATCCTTAATCTAGGGTATTGCACCAAAATCAACTTGGATTCTCCAATACCAAGGTTGAAAATGCTTGCTACACCTTCTCTACACCATCTACCTTGATCATCAAGATTTATCAATAACTCCACAATTATTATGGCCCCAAATCTATTAATTTCCTTTAATAGATAAAATCCCCAAAACTTCTTCCATAAAAGAAAGTTTGGTTTTTGCCTAAACACTTCTCCAAATTTTGGCCAAATTGAGGTCCATATATCATACCCTAACTTCCAACTTAAAAAATAAATATTTTTGAAGAGCTTTATTAATTGTTTTTGCCCATTTTCTTAAAGGGCAGATATGGAATAATAAATGTTTTAAATACTTTTAAGACCCAATAAATCTTGGGAAAATTCCCCTAAGTGTGTATTCCTAATTGCGACCATCTCACGTCAGAAACTCCACCTGTCCAATGTAAAATTTGCAAATGATCTTCTAGAAACTACTTCTGCAGTTTTTGAATAAATGGATTTAAGTGGACTTTAGATCCTTAGAAAAATCCCATATAATTCCTGGACATCTACCTTGACCTCATCTATCTACCAATACCATCTCCCTACCTTGTCCTGTGCAACATCTCGAACTTCCTTCACAAGCACCCATTCACTCAATTCGGCAAATCTAGCTAGTATTGAACTAAAGCAAGATTAAACCACCACCAATCTTGCAAGGCAATGCACCCTAGCACCCAGCACTCATCTCTGGTCGTGATCACCGTAGCTAATCACTGTAGCCTCTTGTCGTTTAGTGCTTGGACACTAGCATTTAACCCCATGTGGGTATCTTGGCTTGAAAAACCTCTTGCAGCAGCTATCCCCTTCCCCTCTGCCCTGTAGCTCGACCAGAAACAACCTCCCCTGCCCACAGCATCCTTCCCCCTGGTTTGCCCTCCTCCCCAAGCCGTCATGGACCATGCCCATGGTGCACCCTTCCCCCAATTGAGATAAATAGGCCAGAGGCTGGCCAGCCCCCTCTCTGCCCCTCATTTGCCTCCTCCCACCCTCACTCACTCCCCCTGCACTCCACCTCCCCTGCCTCGCTTTGTACTGGCTAGGAGAGGAGAAGAACTCCCTCTCAGCCATGAATGATCCCGAGCTCGAGCCACCCTCTCCCGAGCTCCCTCTCCCCTTCATGTGGCCTCAACGCCATCCCAGACCCCAGATCTCTCATCCCTAAGCTTCCCAGCCTCTCCCCTGCGCTGCACTGCCCAAATGACGGTGAACACGACTTCGGCCTCCTACCCATCGTCGAGCTAAAAACCCCACCACTTGCCTATCTCGTGCGGCATGTCGCATTTCTGGAAGCTCCCTATTCCCCTGCAACTAACCCTAAACCCGTTTGTCCTCCAGGACCATCGCTACTGACGCCGCCGGCGAGCCCCACCGAGGTCACCATCGGCCACCAACGTGTGAGCCACTTTCCGGCGTCAAACCAAGCCGTGCCGACCCTCTCCGAGATCACTGTCATCAACCGCATCGCCCTCGCCACCCCTCGGTCGCCGGCAAGCCCCCAAGTGAGCGCCTCAGTCATCTCCGTCACCCCTAGGGTTTCCTCCCTCGTCGCCGGCGCGGGGTAGAAGACGATGCGGGGGCCGTCGATCTCGACTAGATCGAACGGCCGACGGACTCCCGTACCGCTTCGGCGCCCTACGCCACTGACTGGTGGGCCACGCCAGTCAGATTAAAATGCTCCCCTCCCACGCGCTGCGTTGCCCCATTTGGGCCGAATTCGCCCTCTCGGCCCAACTCCCCTCTAGATCCAGGCCTGGCTCTGGCTTTTTCCTTTTTCTTTTTTTCTCTAGAAATTATAGTTCTGAAATATGCCTATTAGTTTAAATCCAAATAAAATATGAAACTGCATGATCTCGTCCAAGTGACAATTTTACATGGTCCCCTAAGGTTTTCCTCATCCTGCAGAACTGGTCTTTTCCCCAAAGCAATTTCCATTATTTATGGGCATTATTTTCCACCAAAATATGTCTATCCAACTAATTAAATTCCTTTGTGAGCTTCACATCTCCAAATGGAATGAAATCAAGTGCCACTGGTAGCTTTTGGATGTACCTATCACTGGACCTTGGTCTCATGCCAAGGTGGACAGTAGGTTAGCTTGAGCCAAAATAAAAAAATCAATTGCTCTGTGCCTTTAGATATTTCCCTAAGACAAATCAAGAGTCCAATTGACCCAAATCCAATTATCCTCGATGTGGTACACCAAGACCTATCCAAATACAGGAGCTCAGGATTTATTGAGCCTTGGATATTTCTCTGTGAATTAAACTATTATGTGCATGGTTTAATTACCTCTAAATTCACTACAGTAGTTCTGCTAATCCAAAAATGTTGATTCCAATTTCTATAGAAAGGTATTCCAAATACCTACACTGTCTCTTTGGAATCAAACCAAAACCTTCTATAGATTAAATTTCGTGAAAAAGACAAAATGTCTACATAACAACCTTTGGGAATTTCCTGAGGGCATTCTGGTAATTATTTTGGAGTGATTCCAACTCTAAGTGAACAAGTACATCAATTCCTACCTAACCACCCAAGTAAATAAATTTTGGAACTCTAGAACTTCTCTGGTGATTTATTCCCTAAAACTAGAAGTTAACTCACTAGGAAAATCATAACTATTCCAAGAAAAGTGATAAAAGAGTGAAACCACTTTTGTTGGTTTCATTTTATAAACCTCTACCTGTAGGTATCATTTGTATACAATGATATCATACAGAATATGTCCTTGGTCTAAAACCCCTCCTAGGTACTTTCTAGACTATAAATCCTAAGGGGACTTTCTTCCATAATCCCAAGATAATACCAATCTTATCAAAACCCTTCTTCCTAAGACCTACTGATTTGTGAACTTGTATTATTCATTGTTTGCTGTATGCATTGGTGATTGTATGCCTTGTAGTGATTGTGCCCTTTTTGTTTATCTACATGTGTTCCATATCGACGATAGTTGCGATTATATCGAAGAGCAGAAGCAGATGGTTTTCATTGGTTATTATGGTTTTCTAAGAAGAAGTCCAGGGACAATTATGTCATATTGCTGATCATCAGGCAAGCCACCTTCTTGCTCATAAGCCTTGTCCTACTATTTTACTTATGCATGTTTTATCAACTGCTTATTAAAACTGCATTGTTTTGCTATATATTGATGTATATATATATATATGGTAGAGGTTTGGCTCCTCCAAACCCTTACTCAATGGTACTACTAAGTACAACCCTCTTGATGATACCTATTTTCCCGTAGTGGAATAGATGGTGTATTACACCATACCCCTTTGGAGACCCTGATTTAGCCGAAGCAAAAGCTAGAGGATGGGAAGACCCTAAAAAAAGTTTTACCAACTGTTTTATGATAAAAACCTTGGTGAGGTGGGAACTCCCAAGAGTTGTTGAGAAAGAAAAAGGTTTTCTTTTACAAAATGATGGAGGAAAACCGGAGAAAAAGGTTTACGAAAACGCACCTGGTTCTTTGCAGTTTAGCTATAACAACTTAACTCTGTGCAACCACACTACTTTGAAATGGGAAAGGCTGGATTTGATGTTTGTCTATTCTGGTATAAGCTGCCTCGCAAGAACTACAGGGGATCAGGGATCCCTGGAGGGTGGGCCTTCTTCGATATAGGTCCATGCGGGACATCGACCTAGAGAAGGAATGAAGGGTCGGCAGGCCTCCACGTGTTACTATGAGCCCCTCATTGAACGCACACAGTGGGACGTGCAATAAGCGCTGCGGTTGGTCCATGCCCGACATCCCGGTTTTTAGGGGATTAACACTCATAGGGTAGGCACTTATACTGGAGTGGGCATCCGGAGAGTCTTGATCGGTTACTCGACCCACGATCGGTGAAGATCAGGGTAGTATACCCGGATGGCGTGGGTAAAGATTACAACCTCTGCAGAGTGTAAATTTATTCGAATAGCCGTGTCCGCGGTTAAGGACGGGTTGGACAAACTTCTGTAGAGTGGTGCTGGTTTTGTTTTCAAAAAGGATTTCAGAAAAGCAAAGGCTTTGAAAATGTTTTGACCATGGGATGGTCGGAAAGGATACCTGCTTTGACCATGGGATGGTCAGAGGGGTATGGAAGGAGTTTGGTCATGGGATGGCCGTAAAGGATAAGCAAATGGGTGACCCAGTCCTAATGTTTTCAAAACTTTTCAAAAAGTTTTCCAAAATGTTTTACAAAAGTTTTCAACAAAGATATGTAGATGCTATACCTACAAGAGAAACTATTTGAGAAAAGAACCCCTCTCGGAGCCCTCCTACTTCCATAGCCATAGTGCATATCCTCTTGTTATTACTCTTATCTTAAGGTGGTTTGCGAGTACATTCAAAGTACTCACTGGCATTGTCCCTGGCTATTAACTTGGTCAGATTCCAAGAAGAAGGTGGTGATGGCGACTATGCGAGCTAGGATGTTCTCCCAGTCAGTTGCCTGTAGGTTAAGGCATGGCTCGGGCTGTACGCTTGATGAAGATCCGCTGATGTTTATTGATGTAGCCTTGACGGCCTTTATGTAAGTCTTGTAATTCGGTATATTCTCGGATGTTGTAATGATACTTGTCGGTTATGTGCCACGACTAACTGATCATGGGATCGTGGTTGTATGCATAACAGGGATTCTCGGAGGATTAATCTGGGGGCCCCATAAAAAAACATAAGAATGCAGCCGCCACATGGAATGGTGCACGAGTGTGACAGAAGTTGCATGACACAATCCATTGGATTGGGTGTGATCATGTGGATCAAGGTGGTCTGGAAAAGAACACATGTAATGACTCTATAGACTACATGTGTGAAATCATGGCATAAATCCCAAAAATACATAGGAATGCAACTGCCACATGGAATGATGTACTAGTGTGATAGCAGTTGCATCACCACATCCATTGGAGTGTGTGTAGTAGTGTGGATAAAGGTGGTTTGGAAAATAACACATGAAATGCCTCTAGAGACTCCATGTGTCAAACCATGGTCAAAAATCCTAAAATACCCCTGGAATGCAACTGCTACATGGAATGGTGCACCGGTGTGACAGAAGTTGCATCACCACATCCATTGGAGTGTGTGTGGTCATGTAAATCAAGGTGGTTTGGACAATAACATATGCAATGACTCTATAAACTATATGGGTAAAACCTAAAAGCCCCAAAACACATAGGAATGCAACTGCCACTTGGAATGATGCACCAGTGTGATACAAGCTGCATCACCACAGCCATTGGATTGTGTGTAGTCATGTGGATCAAGGTGGTTTTGAAAAGTATAAATGCAATGACTACATAGACTACATGGGTCAAGCCCAAAAACCCCAAAACACATAGGAATCCAACTACCACATGGAATGATGCACAAGTGTGACAGAAGTTGCATCACCACATCCATTGGAGTGTGTGTGTGGTCATATTAATGAAGGTGGTTTGGAAAACAATACATGCAATGACTATAGAGACTCCATGTGTCAAATCGTGGTAAGAAAGCCCGAAAACACATAGGAATGCAACTGCCACATGGAATGGTGCACTAGTGTGACAGAAGTTGCATCACCACATCCATTGGAGTGTGTGTGGTCGTGTGGATCAAGGTGGTTTGGTAAACAACACATGAAATGACTCTAGTGGATCAATGTGGTTTTGGAAAGAACACATGCAATGAACTAGACACTACTACAGATTTGGCTATCCATGGTTTTGTACCCAGTGGCGCATGGTGAAGGTTCTACGTCATAGATATATTACCTGTGGCACATGTCATTTAGATGCGCCACAGATAGAGAAAATACCGGTGGCGCATGGTGTGGGGTGCGCCAAAGGTAAATCTGGGTAGACCAGCTGTCACTTATGCATGGGCCCTGACATATCAGTGGCGCATGTGTTGGAGGTGCACCATATATATTTTCACTTCCTGTGGTGCCTTACTGTAATGTGACACGGATATGTCAGGGCCCATGCATAAGTGCAAATATAGATGGCCCCTGACATATCTCTGGCGCATTCTGCGGGGTGCGCCACTGACCTTTATGCTACCTATGGAGTGTGCTATGCATGTGCGCCACTGATATGTCGTGCACCTTTTATACAGCTAGCACCCACCACCTTGGTGCACTTTCCCCTCCACTCACTTGCCCCCCTCTAGACCAGATATGGTCATGTTCTTCCTCCTCCCACCTCATTTCTCCACATGAATTCACTCATTTTAGCGATCTAAAACTATTTTTGATGGCAGATTTGTAAAAGGTTGGCTAGATCTACTAAAACCACCGATTCGCTTTTCTCCTCCTCCAACGTTTACTAGGTGAGTAGATGCATGGAAGGACATATGCATGTTTGTGTGTATACGATGAATTACTTGTGATGATTGCGTGGTCGAGATGTTATTGTTGTGTGTTGTATGAATGTTTGTGTGTATGTGACAAAATTTGTAGTAAGGTGATACGTTGCTAACATATCTATAATTTTTGATGTTCCATGCTTGATTTATATATACTTTCTTATGTTTTGTCCACACTTTGGAGTATATTTATACACTTTCTTGGACTAACCTATTAACACGATGCCACAGTGCCAGCTGCCTGTTTTCTGCTGTTTTTGGTTCCAGGAAAGTTAGAAAATGAATATTCTCGGAATTGGACGGGACAAAAGCCAAAGTCAATATTTCACCGAGGGGGACACGGAGCCAGAAGACGAGACGGAGATGGGCCAGAGGGCCGCCACACCACCTCGTCGCGCGGCCAGGCCTGGCCCACACCAGGGGGTGGTGTGGCCGCCTAGGGCACCCCCTCGGCCTCCCCTTTCGCCTATATATTGCCTCCAATACAGAAACCCTAAGTACCCAATCAAAAATTTCACGAAAGAGTATGTAGCCACCGTCATCTCCATCCCTAGATCGGGAGGGATCTGAAGCTCTTCCTGGCACCCTGCCAGAGGGGAGAATTCACCCTAGAGGCCTTCTTCATCACCATGCAAGCCTCCGGTCACTACTAGGAAACAGCTTATAGGTAGACAAGATATTCAGTGGCGCATATGTAAATCCATGCGCCACAGATATGTATCAATGGCGCACTAGAAAAAATGCGCCACAGAAGTTTGGCACTTCAGTGGCGCACGAAACCAATATGCGCCACAGAAGTCCATGTTCTGTGGCGCATATTTTTGGGTGCGCCACTGAAGTGCCAAACTTATGTGGCACATATAGATGTATGCGCCATAGAAGGTTCATGGGACCAAGCAGCAAAAAAAGGGAGGAGAAACTTCTATGGCACATATGTCGATATGCGCCACAGAAAGTGATGTTTCTATGGCGCATATAGGTGTATGCACCACAGAACAAGCATATAGGGGGAAAACTAGATCCCCCCCACCCCGTGGATCTCCTTTTCAGTTTTGTAAAAAATAAACAAAAATGATAGACGCTTCAAAAAAAATCCTTTGAGTTGTAGTTAGTTTTTAGGGTATAGATCTAGACAAAATTGAAAAACATGAATTTCGATGTATTTTGCAAAAATAGGTCATGGCACGGTAAAACGGCTATAACTTTTGCATACGATGTTAGGAAAAACTTTAACCTATTAAAATGATCCTCTCGAAATTGCCTACTCGAATTCAACGACCTATGGTCATTCTGAATTTTATAGAATCCCCAAATTCGAAAAGAGTAAAAAGTTATTTAGGGTAGAAGATTTTTTACTGCAAAAAAATAAAAAAGGGGTAGAAACTTCTGTGTCGCATTTCCCCCATATGCGCCATAGAAGTCTTGGGCGGGATTCGAAATTTGAATCCCGCCAGCACCCTTCTCCCTCCCTTTTTCCTTTTTCTCCCCCTCCCCACTTCTCCTCTCCTCCACACTTCTCCCCTTCTCCTCCCCTCCACACTTCTCCCCTTCTCCTCCCTCCTCCTTCTCCACTCTCCGGCGACCTTCTCCTCCTCCTCCACCACCAACTCCGGCGACCTCCTCCTCCTTCTCCTCCTCTTCCACCACTAACTCCGGCGACCTCCTCCTCCACCACCAACTCCGGTAACCTCCTCCTCCTCCACCACCACCAACTCTGGCAACCTCCTCCTAGCCCTCCTCCGGCCGCCACCACCACCACCACCAACTCCGGCCAGATCTAGATCTGGTCTGGTTTTTTTTTTGAAATTTGAAAAAAAACTTCAGTGGTGCATATTGGCCATATGCGCCACTGAAGTTTGAGATCTGGCCCACCTTTTTTTGAATTTTTAAAAAAACTTCTGTGGCGCATATTGGCCATATGCGCCACTGAAGTTGGAGACTTATGTGGCGCATTTTGAAATGCGCCACTGAAGATAGTTATCAGTGGAGACGTATCAGTGGTGACTAACATATGCGCCACGGATAGTGAAAAAATTTGCGCCACTGGTAAGGGGTTTCCTAGAAGTGGGTGTGACGCGTGAGTAGTTCATCCTTGGACTACAAGTCCATGTAGTAGCTAGATGGCTGGTTCTTCTCCTTTGTGCTATCATGTTTCGATCTTGTGAGCTCCATTCATGATCAAGATCATCTATTTGTAATCCTACATGTTGTGTTTGTGGGGATCCGATGGATATTGAGATGCTATTTCAGACTGATTATTGATTCTATCATGTCTTTGTTATTTGTGATCTTGCATGCTTTCCGTTGTTAGTAGCTATCTTGGCCGAGTAGATGCTAGCAACTCAAAGAGGGAGTATTTATGCTCGATAGTGGGTTCATGCCTCTAGTAATCTGGGGAAGTGACCGAAATCTCTAAGGTACTAGATGTGCTATTGCTACTAGGGAGAAAACAACAATCCTTTGTTCATAGAACGATCATATTGTTTACTTTACCCGCAATGCTTAATGCAATTATCTATTGCTTGCAACTTAATAATGGAAGGGGTTCGGATGATAACCTGAAGGTGGATTATTAGGCATAGATGCAGTTGGATTACGGTCTATGTATAATGTTGTAATGCCCAATCGAATCTCAAAGGGGTCAAGATTATTAGTATATGCATGTATGCTTTCTCGATGTTTGTCAATTGCCCCGCTGTAATTTGTTCACCCAACATGTCATCTATCTTAAGGAGAATCACCACTACTGAACTATGGACCCCGGTCCTTTCTTTTAGCATCAATCTACAACTATTTACTATTTTCCATTTACTTTCTGCAAGCTATTACTATCTTCCACACAATACGTTAATCCTTTGTTTTCCGCAAAACCGATGAGATTAACAACCTCACTATAAGTTGGGGGCAAAGTTCTATGGTTGTGTTGTGTAGGATTCCAAGTTGGAAACAACACCTGAGAAGTGTTTCCTTGCTCATACTGGTTCGATAACCTTAGTTTCAAAGCTGAGGGAAAAACTTGCTGATGTGCTCATCATACCTTCCTCTTGGGGTTCCCCAACGAGCTCGATATATTTGTGCCAACAAGCTATCTTTCGGGTGCCGTTGACCGGGGTTTTCTCAAGTTAACCACGCGCCAGCAAGTGTTTTTCTGGCGCCGTTGCCGGAGAGACAAGGACATCTTCACAAGGGGAGTCCCTCATAACCAATCTCTTTACTTTGTTGTTTTTGTTTTGCTTAGTTTATTTATGCTTTGTTTGCTCGTTTCTTTATCAAAATACAAAAAATTAGTTCCTACTATAGTTGTTATTTTCGTTTGTCTGTTATTGTCTTGCTTTATCATGCTTTCTATCAATGGTTGGTTTCTTTGAAACTGAATCTAATTGGTAAGGTGGGTTCACGGAAGAACAAAAATATTATTATAAGGAACACCGCTTGTCACAAAAAGGGAAACACTTATGGGAAGAAATTGATAAATTGTATACCATTACTAGAAACGTGTGCTCTACTTATAATGTTACTTATTGCTTTGATAAATCTTGTTCCTGTAAGAGGTATAAACATCTCCCTTTTCAATGTGAGTATAATGATGATGTTACCATATCTTCTTATGTTAAGGGAAATTATGACTTTATGATGTGGAACAAATTGAAGAATTTATTGCTTGGAAGGGTGCATTCGAACTAGCTTATTTTCTTGAAAATAGTGGTGATGCACCTTGTAATATGAGGTTTATGATACACTTAAATTTTGCTTTGATAATTACAAGGAAGAAAATGGCTATATTCTTGAATATCTTAACAGATGCTGTCCACCAATGGAAGAGACTAATGCTTTGCATGAGCCTATGGAAGAAGAAATTGCTGAAACTGGAAGCTCATTGGATGAAAAAGAGGAGGAGAGTGATGACCTAGAGGAGGAAGAATGGATCTACCCATGCCTACCTTTTAATGAGATTAACTCTTCACCCCTTACATTATTTAATTGTCCTCCATGCTTACCAAAGGAGGATGAATGTTATGTTCCTGTGGATTGTTTTGAAAATGTTTAAAATAAAGCTTTAGATGATGGTCCTATGTTGGTTGATAATATTAATTGTACTATTATTTAAAATGAGATTGATCAGTCATCTTGTTATAAAATTGTTAAAAGTGGGTATGAAGGTTTTAATCCCACTATTTTTGAGCTTGATAAAAATTATGTGTTTATAGATCATGAAAAGCATGCCTTCTATGATAGTTATATTGTTGACTTTATTCATGAGGCTACTGAAAATTATTATGAGAGAGGAAAATATGGTTGTAAAAGCTTTCATGGTACTAAAACACCTCTCTATTTTCTGAAAGTTTTGAAGTTACTCTCGTTTTATCTTCCTATGCCTGTCACTTTGTTCTTTGTGAATTTATTTGCGTATAAGATTCCTATGCATATGAAGTGGGTTAGACTTAAATGTGTTTTTAATTTGCTTAGTAATGCTCTCTTTTACTTCAATTCATATTTCTTATGTGAGCATCATCCTAATTCTTATGCCTAACTTAAAGGCGTTAAAGAAAAGTACTTATTGGGAGATAACCCAAAAGTTTTAGATGAGTCTCGGAAGTTATTACCTTTGTAATAACCGCTCCTTATCCTTTTTACTTGCTTTTTGTACAAGGAGTAACCTCTAATGAGAGAGAAGTAATACTTGGGAAAGTTGTTGTCCCGAAACAGATTTTTCTGGTTCGCTGTAAAAATTCATGAAAAATATCTGTTCGCTTGTTTGAGCTATGATTTTTTGTGATTCTGCCCCAGGTTGTTATATAACTTTCGTTAGTTCAACACGTTTCGATTTGAGCAATAGAAAGGTCTTCGAAAAAATTGGGTTTTACCTGCTGGTCTGTTTTGACAGATTTCCGGCATTATTTGCATTTGCTTCTTGTTGATTCCTTTTTGGGTTCTTTTTGGAGAATTGTGCTTTTTGAGGGAAGTGCTATAGTAGCCTGTGTTTTGATGGAAGTTTTATTGGTGTTGGAACTGAACCCAAAGACTTATTATCTTGAGTGCACTAATGTTGCTAATAAAGATTGTGTGATGTTTTGTATGAAGGAAAATTTTCAGGTGTATGAAAATAATGATGTAATGAGATGAAGAATGGACTAAAGCTCAAGCTTGGGGATGCCACCCGTGTCACCCCAATAAATATCCAATAAGTACAAGCATCAAAGCTCGGGGATGCCCAAGGCATCCCCTTCTTCATCAATAAAAATCTCAGGTTTCTTCCAAACACTTCATTTTTATTGTTTCATGCACAGTTGTGTTGTTCTTGGAGCGTCTTCGTTTTCATTTTTTTTTTGGTTTTCGTTTGCTAGGTTTTCTTAGTTTGCTTGAATAAATTGGTTGGATCCTGTAACATCCCGAAATTTTCCAATTTCAGATGTTACTAGAAGAATGCATCATATCATTGCATCATGGCATCACATATCAAAACTGCAGGTATTTTCTTAAACCCCATAGTCAATTATAGACAAAAGGGGTTAAAACCTTTTTGAACCACTAAAACCCTTGCAAAAGTGTTATGTTATAGTCCTACTCTAACCCTCTTCTTTTTACAAAATTTTCGAAACAAATTTCGTCTAATTCGGAGTCTGTTTGCAAAAGTTATTAAACATATAGCAAAACAGAAAATATTAAAAAGAATTAAAAAAAGGAAACCTAACCTAACCGGGCCTGCCGAGCCAGCCCGGGGCTTACCTACCGCCGCCTGGCCGGGTGGGCGGCGCGCAGCGCGTGGGCCGCTCCAGCCGCAGCCCGCCAGCAGCCAGCCCGCCTCCAGCCAGCCGCTGACAGACCGGGCCCACCCGCCATCCTCCTCCCCCGAGTCCGGCTCGAGCACGCTGCCACCTCCGCGTCGGCACAACCGCCGCCGGCTGATTCAGAGTAGTTTCCGTAGTCCCCGCGCCAAGAAATCGCGCCCATATAAGCCCCACCAGGCCTCCCCAAAAACCCTAGTTTCCTTTTCCGCTAACCGCCACCGAGCCGCCGCCAATCTCTCGCTGGAGCCCCGCCGCCTCCGCCGCCTCCAGCCGCCGCCCGCCGTCCCCTCGGGAAGGAGGAGCCGACGCCACCCCGGGGAACGCATCCACGGCGAGGAACCGGTCGCCGTCGACTACTCCACCGGGCCGGGGGAACACCGCCTCATCGCCGCACCTCGCCGCCGACGCACCGCCGTCGTCGCCATCGTCGTCATCAGGTGAGTTCTCTGCAACCTCGCCGCCGCCGGTGAGTTCTCTGCAACCCCCGTCCGTTTGATCGCGAACAAACGGCCAGATTAGGCTGGCCGTACCGAACCGGTACCGGCGAATCGCGCCGCGCCACGTGGCAGTCGCCGCGTCAGCACCGTGTTAGTGTCACGCGCGCATCACTGGCCAGTCCCGAGCCGCCACGTGTCACCACGTCGCTGGCCACCTTTTTGTTTTTCTTTTAAAATAGGCAGAAATTACTCCAATCTTGTAAAATCCATAGTAATTCGAGTATTAGTCCAAAAATTGCGTATAATATACCGTTGGATTCATATTTTCGAGTAGAACACAGATATACAATAATATTGTTGTTTTGCCACAGCAATCTTGTAGTAAGATTTAAATTTTAGATTAGAGTATTTTAATTCTAGAAAATTATCCGTAACTCCGTTTTAGTTCATTCTTGTTGCGTTGGCTTTGTTTCGACAAGTCCTTCTATAGAAATTATCATACCATGCTTAGGGTGTCCAGATCTGTCTCGAGGTAGATTGGGGTTGTAGATCTAGTTTTGAGATTGGTTATTTAGGGTTTAACCGAAAATACTTAAAATCTGTGAGAAATAAATTCTAATGACATCCCCAACTCAACAACACCCCTAGTTAAAACCCTTGGTCGAAATCAAATCCATCCTTGCATATTACCATGTTGCATGCTTGCATATTTGACTTCATGACTTGTTTTGTGCAATTTGTGATTGGATCCATGTTTGTTCGTTAGATTGCTCGGAGTGCGCTGAGGAGTACTGTTGTGTAGATTGCTGCTCGGATCAAGGCAAGTTACACCACTTGTCCATGTTTATGTCCCAGTTTTGACTATGCATGTTTTACTCTTCAAATTCTGTAGTATGCATGTGTAGGATGTTGGTTGATTTTCTTAGTACTATTTTGCAAGTGCGGTTTTGTAGTATGCCATGAGTAACTCTATGCTTAGGAATTTCCATCCCAATAGGTTATCCTGTTTTTCTAAGTTATGCTTGCTATGCTATATACTTGTATATATCAAGTACCGTTGGGAGGGTTCGAAAGACTCAAACATCTTCTAAGTACGAGAGCTCTCTCGAGCGAACTTTTCTTCTCCAAAACCCCCTTCAAAATAAAACTAACTTTTCTTCTCGGCGGAATGGTTGTCGGGACAACGAGTGGGATTTTGGTGGAGGACGGCCGCCCAGGAATCAAAGAAGTCTGCCATGTTTCAGAATTCAGAAGCTTCTCGTGCAACCACAATACATATGGGCTCTGTCTTGGCTTAGTACTTAGTGGGAAACCTCACCGGGGTACCAACATTTGGAGGTTCTTGGCACGGTTGGATCCAGCTGGTAGAGGGGCTGCTAAGGGAAGGCTTCGCCATGGTCTTCTCTGTAAAAGGACTTGATCGTGGATTGTGGGGAAAGTGCACAACCTCTCGAGAGTATTGCAATCTGATCGATCAGCCGTGTTCACGGAAACAGAACAACTTTGAGCATCTAAAGGATGGAGCCTCTGAAAGATCTTCCTCTCTCTTTTCCAAACTTAACGTTTTTTTATAAACCCCAAGGCGTGAGTAATATTGTCATTGGGTGGGATTTTGGGAACTTGGTGCGTAATATCCAAGTGCTAGGTTGATTGGGCACTTGGTGAGTAATATCCACATGTTCCATTCGACCCTATACTATTTATCAAAGTTTACAAAGTAGGGAAAACTTTCTTCCTCTTTTCTTACTCTACTGATAAAATTGGCTTTACGCAAATGAACCACAGAGCCTACTCTTAGCCTTGCATGTAGAGATAGTCTTACTCTTTCCTTGGTGTAATTTGCCAATACATTCAAAGTATTGACCCAACTTGTTGGCTGCACGTCTTATGTGCGGAATCCGAAGATTGAAAGGTGCGTAGGGATCGCGGGTCTTCACGCAGCTAGCCTGAGGCGTTGATGGACTCAAGTTTTAATTAGTTTCCGTTGTTTTATTTGAGCTAGCTATAAGCTATGCAAGTTGTAATAATTATACTCTGGATTATTCGTGTAATAATGACTTGTGTTTTACATGATATTCATCGACTGTGAAGTGCTAGCTATTGATCCAGGGACTAGCATGTTAATCACAGGGACTTAGGATCCTTAACGATCCGAGGTCGCAATAGATGGTATCAGAGCACAAAGTTGCCTGTATGACGTGACCCCTAGGATTGGAAACCACCTTTACCATGTGTGTTTTTGCTTTCTATATTCTTCTAAGTTAATTGTACTCTTCTAGTATTTCTCTTCCTTATCACCCTGTGCCTAATTTTCTATCTCCTAACCTAAAGATGACGGCCTTCTACTATGACACAGCCGAAGACATCAAGTGCCTGCGCTTCGGGGAATGCCTTCTGGACATCATCAAGACATTGCAGTTACCCATGTCGTCAATCAAGGGAAGCGAGTTGAGGAAGATGCACAAGGAAGGATGCTGGGCGATTGAAGTCATCCAACCAGGGCGCAGTCAGACAGAACCCAAGATAGAGGCCATTGTACTCAACGTCACCAGCGACTCCAAGGACAAAGGACTTAGCATCAGCTTGCAGGAGCTCATTGGACGCCTTTGCGGATGCCACCATGAAGAGGTTGAAGGCCACTACATCAAACTCTTTGAAAGACGTGATGAGAAGGTAGTTCCAATCGAGTTAATCCCGGAGGAAAGGAAGACATGCAAGCGTCGAAGAATCCAATATCAAGACTTGGAGTTCCACATCAATGACCTTCAGAAGGGGAGCTGCCTTGAGATCGTGAGGAATGACGAGCTTTGTGCCCTAGTCAAGGAGAAGGACGAGAAGATCGAAGAGCTGGAAGAGAAGATCAAGTCCCTAGGAGGGGAGCTCACCGCCCAAGACAAGAGATTCGCTAATCAAGAGAAGAGGGTGCAAGATAAGAACAACAGGATTAGGGAGCAAAGTCTAGTGCTCGCAAAGAACGAGATGGAGTTCAAGAACCTTGCCACCATGTTGAAGGACCTACGAGCAGCCAAGAGGAGCTTGGAGGAGAAGATCACGCCCGTGACTATGGGGTCAAGTTTGATCAAGAAGCTACAGAAGGAGAAGAAGGAACTCCGAGCGAAGCTGGAAGCTGCTACCCAAGAGCTGCAAGAGGTGAAGGAACTTTAAGGGAGTCTCAAAGCTACAACACCAGAGCCACAGGAGGTGAAGGAACTTCAAGAGAAGCTTGAAGCCACCACGAGGGACATGGAGCTATACAAGTCACTGCTGGAAAAGGAAGGCTTCATCATTGAGGATGAGGAAGTGGATGATGAGTAGAGTAGTTGGACCACCTTTAGTTCTATAGTCGAACGTTATTCGCAATTGTAATGAGTACCAAAAAATTTATTGTCTAGTTAAACTGGGTTGACTGTGTGCCTTGTGTACCTTGCTTTTCTCGTGTGTTTTTCTTGTTTACATAAGGGTAAGAGTTTATTCCTTAGGCTTTCTATCTATTTCTTAACTTGTCTCCCAAACCCTCCAGATGGCGAGACGTGGAAACAACAATAACAACATGCCCCCAGAGATAGCACAACTTCTGAACTCCCAGAATTAGTTGATCCAACTCCTCACTCAAAACATGCAAAACAACAACAACAACCCGCCGCCTCCACCACCTCCACCGCCCCAATAGGATCGCTTGACTCGGTTCTTGAGGTTGAACCCTCCAACTTTCTCAAGTAGTTCTGAGCCAATTGTGGCAGATGACTGGCTCGGCACCATCAACAAGAAGTTAGACACCGTCCAAGTTGTTGGAGCTGATAGGGTGCGCTTCGCCGCACACCAACTTGAGGGACCAGCTGCTGAATGGTGGGATAACTACCAGGTCACCCACCCCGATATTGAAGCTATCACCTGGAACCAGTTTGAAGCAGCCTTCTGTACTCATCATGTAGCCGCGGGAGTCATGTCACTTAAGAGACATGAGTTCCGTGACTTGAAACAACCGCACCGCTCTGTCTCCGAGTATGGGGACCTTTTCAACAAGCTGGCATGTTATGCACCTGATGATGTATCCATTGATGCTAAGAGACAGGAGGAGTTCTTAAGGGGACTTAATGATGAAATATCTATTCAGCTTGTGGCTCTAAAGTTTGATAACTACCAGGAACTCCTGGACAGGGCAGTGGTAGTTGAAGCAAAGCAAAGGAGTATAGAGAACCGGAAGAGAAAGTCCACCTCACACAAGCACAACTCTGCCCCATATCAGAAGCAACGCACTTCGTCACCACCACCCCACAACCACAATGGCCACAACCACAACGGTCATCGTCATGGAGGACATAACCACAATGGCCATAAGCACCACAATGGAAATGGCAATGGGAAGGATCTGAGTGAAGTGACATGCTTCAAGTGTAACAAGACAGGGCACTATGCGACTACTTTCCCCGAAAAGACAAAGAATGGGAATGGTAATGGAAACGGCAACGGACACAACCATGGCAATGGTAATGGAAATGGGAAGAAGCCGAATCCATTCCTCAAAGCCACGGTGAATCATGTCTCCGTGGAGGATTCTGGTGAGGCACCTGACTCCGTGATTGGTAAGCTCAAGCTTAACTCCACACCTGCAGTTGTTCTTTTTGATACTAGTGCATCGCATTCATTCATATCAAGGGTATTTGTGGATAGAGGCAAGATACCTACGGAGACTATTAGTACTCCCCTAAGGGTAAGTTCTCCTCGAGGAGAAATAGTGGCAAACTCTGGATGTCGTGGGTTAGAACTAAGGGTTGGGGTGCACACCTTTCCCACCAGCCTAGTTGTTCTGGAATCACAAGGCTTAGACATAATTTTGGGCATGAATTGGATGACCGAATACGAGGGAGTCATAGATTGTGCCAAAAGGACAATCGCACTCACAACTCCGGATAAGAAAAGGATCCGCTTTAAGTCAGCTTTCGCACTCAAAGGAAGTATGGTAAACTCCCTTAAGGGGGTTAGCTTGGAGGATGTGCCAATTGTCAAGGAGTATCCAGATGTGTTTCCGGAAGAATTGCCAGGGATGCCTCCCGACCGAGACATCGAGTTTCTCATTGACTTGATGCCTGGTACTGGACCAATAGCAAAGAGACCGTACAAGATGGATGTGGATGAGTTGAAGGAACTTAAGAAATAGCTTAGAGAGCAACTGAACAAAGACTTCATTCAACCAAGTGCATCATCTTGGGGAGCACCTGTCTTATTCGTGGAGAAGAAGGATAAAACCAAGAGACTAGTCATGGACTACCGGTCGTTGAATGAAGTGACAATCAAGAACAAATACCGTCTACCTAATATTAACGACCTGTTTGACCAATTAAAGGGAGCTAGTGTGTTCTCTAAGATTGATCTCCGATCAGGATATTTCTAGCTAAAGATCCGGGAATAGGATGTACCCAAGACAGCTTTCACCACGAGATACAGACTGTACGAATACACCGTGATGTCGTTTGGCTTAACCAATGCCCCAGCGTACTTCATGACCATGATGAACAAGGTATTCATGGAGTACTTGGATAAGTTTATTGTGGTATTCATTGATGACATACTCATATACTCCAAGGACGAGAAGGAACATGAGCGGCATCTGCGCTTAATCATGGAAAAGTTAAGGGAACACAAGTTGTATGCCAAGTTTAGCAAATGTGAGTTCTGGTTGAAAGAAGTGGGATTCCTTGGGCATATAGTATCAGCTAAAGGTGTTGCCGTGGACCCAAGTAAGGTAGCCTCCGTAACAGAATGGGAGTCTCCTAAGAATGTGGGTGATATTAGGAGTTTCCTGGGCCCTGCGGGATATTACCGAAGATTCAATGAAAACTTTTCCAAGATAGCAATGCCTATGACAGAGTTGCTGAAGAAAGAGAAGAAGTTCCAATGGACCGAGGCATGTGAAGCAAGTTTTCAAGAGTTGAAGAAGCGCCTAGTAACAGCGGCGGTTCTGTGTCTCCCTGATATCCAAAAGGATTTCCAAGTCTATTGCGACGCTTCCCGGCAAGGACTCGGTAGTGTACTGATGCAAGATGGAAAAGTAGTGTCTTACGCCTCTCAGCAACTTAAGAACCATGAGAATAACTACCCCACGCACGATTTGGAACTAGCATCAGTTGTGCATGCGCTGAAGGTATGGAGACATTACCTAATGGGCAAACATTGTGATGTGTTCACGGATCACAAGAGCCTTAAGTATATCTTCACTCAAAAGGAATTAAATATGAGCTCATCAAGGACTATGACTTGGACCTGTAGTACCATCCCGGAAAGGCCAACGTTGTGGCTGACGCCTTAAGCCGGAAGGTCTATGTAAATGGACTTACCGTGGGAGAGCTTCCAAATGATTTGTGTGAACAATTCTAGGACCTCAGGTTGGAAATAGTTCCGGAGGGATACTTAGCATCTATGGAGATAGTGCCAATGCTTCTGGGCCAAATCAAAGAGGCCCAGAAGGGGGATAAAGAGTTGGAAGAGATAAGAGCTAATATAAGCAAGGGCAAAGCAAAAGGGTTTCATACGGATGAACAGGGAACACTTTGGTATGAGAAGCGTCTATGCGTTCCCAATGACCCTGATATAAGGAAGTTAATCCTTTAGGAAGCTCACGATTCACCTTACTCAATTCATCCCAGTAATACAAAGATGTACATGGATGTGAAAGATAGGTTCTGGTGGAACAACATCAAAAAAGAAATTGCTGAATATATCTCCTTGTGTGACGTATGCAACAGAGTTAAGGCAGAACATCAAAAGCCACCAGGACTGCTTCAGCCATTACCTGTGCCCGATTGGAAGTGGGACAAGGTAGGCATGGATTTTATCACAGGACTACCGTGGACTCGTTCTGGGTACGACTCCATCTGGGTAGTGGTCGACCACTTCACAAAGGTGGCCCACTTCATTCCCGTAAAGACCACCTATACGAGTGCTAAACTTGCCAAGATTTATATGTCAAGGATCGTAAGCCTTCATGGTGTACCCAAGGGGATTGTCTCGGATAGAGGAACCCAATTCACCTCTAAGTTTTGGCGACAGCTACACGAGTCTCTAGGGACACGACTGGAGTTTAGTACTGCCATCCACCCACAAACAGATGGACAAATAGAAAGAGTCAACCAGATCTTGGAGGACATGTTAAGAGCCTGTGCGCTATACTATGGGTCTAGTTGGGATGATAACTTGCCATATGCGGAATTCTCATACAATAACAGCTACCAAACTAGCATCAAGATGGCTCCATTTGAAGTTCTATATGGCAGAAAGTGTAGGACTCCGCTGCTATGGAGTGGAATAGGAGAACGTAGTTTGTTTGGACCTGAACTGATCAAGGATGCCGAAGAAAAAGTGAGACAGATTCAAGATAGGTTAAAAATAGCCCAATCCAGACAAAAGAGTTATGCTGATTACAAGCGCAGGGATGTGACTTATGAAGTGGGAGACCGCGTGTATCTCTGAGTTTCGCCGCTACGAGGAGTTAAGAGATTCGGGATCAAGGGAAAGTTAGCACCCCGATTCATAGGGCCCTACAAGATCTTGGGTCGTAGAGGGGAAGTTGCCTATCAGTTGGAATTGCCCGAAGTGCTAACAGTTCACGATGTTTTCCATGTGTCGCAACTAAAGAAGTGTCACCCAGAAATGGCTGAAACCCCACTAAAGGATACAGTTCCATTGGAAGAAGTTCAACTAGAAAATGATCTCACCTATGAGGAAAAACGCACCAGGATTATGGAGACAGCCGAGAGAATCACTCGTACCAAGACTATCAGGTTTTGCAAAGTTCAATGGAATCACCATTCCGAGGAAGAGGCCACGTGGGAGCGTGAAGAAGACCTGAAGAAAGAACACCCACACCTATTTGCTAACCAACCTGAATCTCGGGGCCGAGATTCTTCTTAAGGGGGGTAGGTTTGTAACATCCCGAAATTTTGCAATTTCAGATGTTACTAGAAGCATGGATCATATAATTGCATCATGGCATCACATACCAAAACTGCAGGTATTTTCTTAAACCCCATAGTCAATTATAGACAAAAGGGGGTAAAACCTTTTTGAACCACTAAAACCCTTGCAAAAGTGTTATGTTATAGTCCTACTCTAACCCTCTTCTTTTTACAAAATTTTAGAAACAAATTTCGTCTAATTCGGAGTCCGTTTGCAAAAGTTATTAAACAAATAGCAAAACAGAAAATATTAAAAAGAATAAAAAAAAGGAAACCTAACCTAACCGGGCCGACCAAGCCAGCCCGGGGCTTACCTACCGCCGCCTGGCCGGGTGGGTGGCGTGCAGCGCGTGGGCCGCTCCAGCCAGCCCGCCTCTAGCCAGCCGCTGACAGACCGGGCCCACCCGTCATCCTCCTTCTCCGAGTCCGGCTCGAGCATGCCGTCACCTCTACGTCGGCACAACTGCTGCCGGCCGATTCAGAGTAGTTTCTGTAGTCCCCGCGCCAAGAAATCACGTCCATATAAGCCCCGACACGCCTCCCCAAAAACCCTAGTTTCCTTTTCCGCTAACCGCCACTGAGCCGCCGCCAATCTCTCGCCAGAGCCCCGCCGCCTCTAGCCGCCGCCCGCCGTCGCCTCGGGAAGGAGGAGCCGACGCCACCCCGGGGAACGCATCCACGGCGAGGAACTGGTCGTCGTCGACTACTCCACCAGGCCGGGGGAACACCGCCTCGCCGCCGCACCTCGCCGCCGACGCACCGCCACCGTCGCCGTCGTCGTCAGCAAGTCGTCGCCGCCGGTGAGTTCTCTGCAACCCCAGTCCGTTTGATCACGAACCAATGGCCAAATTAGGCTGGCCGTACCGAACCGGTACCAGCGAATCGCGGCGCGCCACGTGGCAGTCGCCACGTCAGCACCGCGTCAGCGTCACGCGCGCGTCGCTGGCCAGGCCCGAGCCGCCACGTGTCACCACGTCGCTGGCCACCTTTTTGTTTTTCTTTTAAAATAGGCATAAATTACTCCAATCTTGTAAAATCCATAGTAATTCGAGTATTAGTCCAAAAATTGCCTATAATATACCGTTGGATTCATATTTTCGAGTAGAACACAGATCTACAATAATATTGATGTTTTGCCACAGAAATATTGAAGTAGGATTTAAAGTTTAGATTAGAGTATTTTAATTCTAGAAAATTGTCCATAACTCCGTTTTAGTTGATTCTTGTTGCGTTGGCTTTGTTTCGACAAGACCTTCTGTAGAAAATTATCATGTAATGCTTAGGGTGTTCAGATCTATCTCGAGATAGATTGGAGTTGTAGATCTAGTTTTGATCTTGGTTATTTAGGGTTTAACCCAAAATACTTAAAATCAGTGAGAAATAAATTCTAATGACATCCCCAACTCAACAACACCCCTGGTTAAAACCCTTGGTCGAAATCAAATCCATCCTTGCATATTACCATGTTGCATGCTTGCATATTTGACTTCGTGACTTGTTTTGTGCAATTTGTGATTGGATCCATGTTTGTTCGTTAGATTGCTCGGAGTGCGCTGAGGAGTACTGTTGTGTAGATTGCTGCTCGGATCAAGGCAAGTTACACCACTTGTTCATGTTTATGTCCCAGTTTTGACTATGCATGTTTTACTCTTCAAATTCTGTAGTATGCATGTGTAGGATGTTGGTTGATTTTCTTAGTACTATTTTGCAAGTGCGGTTTTGTAGTATGCCATGAGTAACTCTATGCTTAGGAATTTCCATCCCAATAGGTTATCCTATTTTTCTAAGTTATGCTTGCTATGCTATATACTTGTATATATGAAGTACCGTTGGGAGGGTTCGAAAGACTCAAACATTTTCTAAGTACAAGAGCTCTCTCGAGCGAACTTTTCTTCTCCAAAACCCCCTTCAAAATAAAACTAAGTTTTCTTCTCGGCAGAATGGTTGTCAGGACAACGAGTGGGATTTTGGTGGAGGACGGCTGCCCAGGAATCAAAGAAGTCTGCCGTGTTTCAGAATTCAGAAGCTTCCCGTGCAACCACAATACATATGGGCTCTGTCTTGGCTTAGTACTTAGTAGGAAACCTCACCGGGGTACAAACATTTGGAGGTTCTTGGCACGGTTGGATCCAGCTGGTAGAGGGGCTGCTAAGGGAAGGCTTCGCCATGGTCTTGTCTGTAAAAGGACTTGATTGTGGATTGTGGGGAAAGTGCACAACCTCTCGAGAGTATTGAAATCTGATCGATCAGCCATGTTCACGGAAACAGAACAACTTTGAGCATCTAAAGGATGGAGCCTCTGAAAGATCTTCCTCTCTCTTTTCCAAACTTAACTTTTTTTATAAACCCCAAGGCGTGAGTAATATCGCCATTCGTTGGGATTTTGGGAACTTGGTGCGTAATATCCAAGTGCTAGGTTGATTGGGCACTTGGTGAGTAATGTCCACGTATTCCATTCGACCCTATACTATTTATCAAAGTTTATAAAGTAGGGACAACTTTCTTACTCTTTTCTTACTACACTGATAAAATTGGCTTTACGCAAATGAACCACAGAGCCTACTCTTAGCCTTGCATGTAGAGATAGTCTGACTCTTTCCTTGGTGTAATTTGCCAATACATTCAAAGTATTGACCCAACTTGTTGGCTGCACGTCTTATGTGCAGAATCCGAAGATTGAAAGGTGCGTAGGGATCGCGGGTCTTCACGCAGCTAGCCTGAGGCGTTGATGGACTCAAGTTTTAATTAGTTTCCGCTGTTTTATTTGAGCTAGCTATAAGCTATCCAAGTTGTAATAATTATACTCTGGATTATTCGTGTAATAATGACTTGTGTTTTACATGACATTCATCGACTGTGAAGTGCTAGCTATTGATCCAGGGACTAGCATGTTAATCATAGGGACTTAGGGTCCTTAACGATCCGAGGTCGCAACAGATCCCCTCATTCATACATTAGTTTTCAAATAAGTTTGGTTTGGATTGGAAAAGAGTAGGAAAAGTTCATGCTTAAGTGGTAAAAGGAGCTTGTTTTTGACTGTGGCCTATACTTTGGAATGTCATGCTTGATATTGTTTTGGCTTTATGCTTAGTGATTTTTGTTGTAGCATGACATGTTATAAACAATTGAGATTGCTTAATGTTCCTTGAAAGAATCATGCGTTGTTTTAGCATATTAAAGCATAGTATTGTGGTATTCTCCTTTGATGCTTTATTTGGGTTGACATTGGCGCATGCTCACACATGTTATGACTATCCCAAGTCACCATACCCTTTATGATCCTTTAGTTTCCGACTTGTAATATCACTTTATGCTTTAATCAATGATGTTTTGTCGCTTTGCATGATTATGGCCATTATTGATCTTAGTTGGCCGCTCTCAGTCTTTTGCTAGCCTCCATAACCAAGTATGAGTTCCACTCATGCATCCACCTCCAAATAAAACAAAGTTATTCCAAAGAGTCCACCATACCTACCTATTAGCATTTTCTATTCCAAGTATATTCATGTTTTTATCTACCTTCCGAATTAAACTTGTTATGTGAAAACTAGTGATTAAAGATCTCACGAACTTGATGGCACACTTTACTTTTCTCGCACTTAATAAACTTGAACCATTGTGTCCATCTTTCTTGCGTATATGCTTGCGCTTTATAAGTTGAAGTTAGCAGAACCATGTGTCATGGGGAATGCTTTCAACATTGCACTTGTACATTGAACCCCGTTGATATCATGATTCTTTTGCTTATGGATCCCGGCAGTGTGAAATAAAAGTGGAACTTGTAAGATCATGGAGTTTGTATGTGTGTTAGAGAAACGCCTAGGCTGCTACCCTAAGCCATGCCTAATCATGGTGGAAACTTGCAGCATAACCATAATGAGCAATCGATGAAGCATCCTCAATAAAAACCTATGCAAATAGCAAATAAAAAGATCGCTGAGATGCTCACTGTCTGCTTGCCTTGTCATTTTGATTATGGGATAGCTCCTGTATCATGTGCACGGGGTACCCCGTCGGCGGTTCTCTATGATACATCTGTACTTACAATGACAAAAGCTTAGTTGTGACTGAAGTTGAGTAGCATGAGGTTCGGTACTCGTAAGCAAGGGGTATGAGATTTTGGCTTATAACTTGTCAAGCATATCCTCTTAGTTGTGTCACTTTAACCTTAATCAGCTAAAGATGCTTATGATAAGGGCAATGAGAGCTTAAAGCTAATAAGTACCATAATTTTTGGAAGCTCTTTATGAGACTTGAATCCATGCTTCCTTCTATGAAGGCCTTTCTTTTAGTTTTATGTTGAGTCTCCATCTTCTATCTTTATGCACCTATTAAGAGAGCATAGTGGCCATTCTTAGTTTAATGTGCATTGTCCCAAGACTTGTTGATTGATGCATAACTTTGATATTGCTTGTTCTTAAACTATTTGTATCTAGTCACCCTTATGAACTTTGAAGGTGTCCTATGCATTTATGTTTTGCTACACTATGAGGGACAAGATGAATACCATTCCATTATGCTTTCTTTATGTGAAACAAACAAATGTCTTTCAAAGCATTATTATTCATGAATCTTTTGTTTGTGCCTTTTCATGTTACAACATAGTTGCTATGTCTTATTGTTAGAACTATATCTTTCATGCTATGTTGAAGTACTATGATCCTAGCTATCAATGTTTTACAAATACTTTGATCAAGTTTATGATGGTGCATGTCACCTCAAAAATTATTCTTTCTTTTTATCACTTACCTACACGAGGACGAGCAAGAGTTAAGATTGGGCATGTTGATACGTTGCTAACATATCTATAATTTTTTATGTTCCATGCTTGGTTTATATCTACTTTCTTATGTTTTGTCCACACTTTGGAGTATTTTTATACACTTTCTTGGACTGGCCTATTAACAAGATGCCATAGTGCTAGCTGCCTGTTTTCTGCTTTTTTTTTGTTTCAGAAAAGTCAGAAAATGAATATTCTCGGAATTGGACGGGACAAAAGCCAAAGTCAATATTTCACCGAGGGGGACACGGAGCCAGAAGACGAGACAGAGAGCGGCCAGAGGGCCGCCACACCACCTGGCCGCGCGGCCAGGCCTAACCCGCGCCAGGGTGGTGTGGTCGCCTAGGGCACCCCCTCCGCCTACCCTTTCGCATATATATTGCCTCCAATATAGAAACCCTAAGTACCCGATCAAAAATTCCATAGAGTCTGTAGCCACCGTCATCTCCATCCCTAGATCGAGGGGGATCTAAAACTCTTCCCGGCACCCTGCCGGAGGGGATATTTCACCCTGGAGGCCTTCTTTATAACCATGCAAGCCTTCGGTGTGATGCCTGAGTAGTTCATCTCTGGACTACGGTTCCATGTAGTAGCTAGATGGCTGGTTCTTCTCCTTTGTGCTGTCATGTTTAGATCTTGTGAGCTCCGTTCATGATCAAGATCATCTATTTGTAATCCTACATGTTGTGTTTGCGGGGATCCGATGTATATTGATAAGCTATTTCAGATTGATTATTGATTCTATCATGTCTTTGTTATTTCTGATATTGCATGCTTTCTGTTGTTAGTAGCTATCTTGGCCGAGTAGATGCTACCAACTCCAAGAGGGAGTATTTATGCTCGATAGTGGGTTCATGCCTCTAGTAATCTGGGGAAGTGATAGAAATATCTAAGGTACTAGATGTGCTATTGATACTAGGGAGAAAACAACAATCATTTGTTCATAGAATGATCGTATTGTTTACTTTACCCGCAATGCTTAATGCAATTATCTGTTGCTTGCAACTTAATACTGGAGGGGGGTCGGATGATAACCTGGAGGTGGATTATTAGTCATAGATGTAGTTGGATTACGGTCTATGTATAATGTTGTAATGCCCAATCGAATCTCAAAGGGGTCAAGATGATTAGTATATGCATGTATGCTTTCTCGATGTTTGTCAATTGCCCCGCTGTAATTTGTTCACCCAACATGTCATATATCTTAAGGAGAATCACCACTAGTGAACTATTGACCCCGATCCTTTCTTTTACCATCAATCTACAAATGTTTACTATTTTCTGTTTACTTTCTGCAAGATATTACTTTCTTCCACACAATACGTTTAATCCTTTGTTTTCCGCAAAACCGGTGAGATTGACACCTCACTTTAAGTTGGGGGAAAGTTATGTGGTTGTGTTGTGTAGGATTCCAAGTTACAAACAACACCTGGGAGGTGTTTCCTTGCTCCTACTGGTTCAAAAACCTTGGTTTCAAAGCTGAGGGAAAAAACTTGATGTTGTGCTCATCATACCTTCCTCTTGGGTTTCCCCAACGAGCTCGATATATTTGGGACAACTAGCTATCTTTCTGGTGCCGTTGACCGGGTTTTCTCAAGTCAACCACGCGCCAGCATAAGGTACGGTGTGTGTTTAGTGGTGTATGCATGTTTGGTGAAATGTTGATTAATTTATGTTTCGGCAAATCGTTTGCATCACGCGTTTGTCCTATTTTTAGGAGAGGTCATGCCGAATTTTTCTGGCGACCATGCATGCATGTGTATGCATGTTCTAAAATATTCTCTTGCTCTATACCGTGCAAGCGATCATGGTCATCAAGATGAGCGAAAGCCTCGTGGCTAGATGTTTGAAAGGCACGACGACCGACATGATCCATAACAATGAGACCCAGATAAGATGTCCATGTCGCAAATGCATACCTAGAGGCTTGATGGACCCTTATTCCGAAGTATTGCAGAACCACCTGCTCGTGCATGGTTTCATGTCTGTCTTTACTCGTTGGATCAGCGACAAAGATTACATTAATAATGATGGGACTACAGAAAATGTGGATGGGCGGCAGGTCAAAAATAACGGAGAGGGCGGGCGAGAAGCCGAAGAGCCTCCCAGACATGATCATCATGAAGGAGATGCCGAACATGATCATCACGAAGGAGATCCTAGGGAATATGACGGAGAAGATGCAGACACGCAGCAGACGCTGCAAACGGCCTTGCAGGACCCTAATGTTCAAGAACTTCTCCTTAAAGAGATGAGAAACCCCAAAGCTATCGCTAGAGAGAAATCTATGTTGGCGCAACTGGAGATAGACGGGAGTAGTCCATTGTATGAAGGATGTCGGCCCAAGGATACCCACTTGCATGTAATGCTCAAGTCTCTAGAGATGAAGGCGACACACAACTGGACCGACAAAATCTTCAATGATATGATTAGATTCTAGCATGACCGTCTTCCTAAACTGAACACTTGTCCAACAAATATCGAGGAGGCAAAGAAAGTCGTGTGCCATCTCGATCTACTGCATGTTAAATACCACGCAAGCATCAACAATTGCATCATTTATTGGAACGAGTATGTGGATAGAACCACATGTCCTGTGTGCGGCCATGCACGATACAAGAGAGGGAATAAAGCTCCAGAAAAAGTGGTATGGTACTTTCCGATCACTCCTCGTCTACAGCAGTATTTCATAGACCCTAAGGAAGCAAAGCTTATGCGCTGGCACGCGGAAAGGCAGAAGCCCGAAGATGATTCGGATAAGGAGAAGATGCTGATACACTCTTCGGACACTTGCCAGTGGAATGCAATGGACATCGAGTTCCTATATTTTGGGGACGATCCAAGGAACGTTAGGCTTGGTATGAGCACCGATGGATTAAATCCATTTGGCAACCTGAGCAGCACACATAGCACCTGGCCTGTGTTTGTATGGCCATACAACCTCCCTCCATGGTTGTGCACAAAGAGGAGATACATACACATGAGTATTCTTATTCAGGGGCCGAAACAACCAGGTATCGACATCCATCTGTATATCGGGCTATTAAAAGAGGAGCTAGCCATGTTATGGGAGACGCTAGTGAATACATGGGATGCCTTTTCAGGAGAATATTTTCCTCTTAGAGCCTCGCTGCTCACGACTATGCAAGACTATCCTAGTTATGCGTATGTCTCGTGCTAGGTGGGCCACGGACACTACGCATGTGTCAAGTGCATAGAGCATACGCCGCATCTCCAACTAGAAAAGGATCTCGGGTATTCAAAAACCGTGTACCCCAGGACTCGAAGGTGGCTTCGCAAAGATGACCCGTGGAGAAAACACGGAGATCTGTTCTATGGTAAAGCTGAGCACAGAATAGTCCCTTGTCCGAGGAGCGGGAAGAAATCAAGGAATTACTGAATAATTAGACAGAGTGCCCTGTGTGGGGAAAGAAGCGTAAGAGGCCGAAACTACTGATGAATGTATGGAAAGCGAGGTCTGTTTTCTAGGACCTGCTATACTGGACGATCCTCCACATGCCACGTAGCCTTGATGTCATGCACATCACGAAGAATGTATTCGAGAGTCTGGTTGGCACCCTGCTCAACATGCTAGAGAGGACCAAAGATGGGCCGAAAGCAAGAAGTGACCTAAAACATCTAGGCATCAGGGAAGATCTTCAGGGAGAATGCCTTGATGAGACGATGTTTATGATCATACGGAGGAGACCGAAGGTTGCCGCAGGAAGAAAAGGGCCAAGAAGTGTGACTATTACTGCCCTCTTCCTGCTTCACTCTAAGTCAGCGGAAGATCGAGCAGTTTATCAAGTGCCTCTTAGGAGTGAAAGTTCCTTACGGTTACTCGGGGAAGATAAGCAGATATATAGACGCCGTAAAGTAGAGGTTCAGCGGGATGAAGTATCACGAATGTCATGTGCTGATGACGCAGATAATTCCCATCGCAATCCGAGGGATAATGGACAAGCATGTCCGTGAGACATTGTTTGGCCTCGGTAACTTTTTCGACATCATCTCTTGGAAGTCGATCGGTGTCCAGCAGCTCGCAAGGCTACAGGAAGAGATAGTGGTGATACTATGCAAGCTCGCGATTTACTTCCCGCCCGCATTCTTCGACATCATGGTGCATCTGCTGGTCCATGTCGTGGATGAGATGATCCACCTCGGGCCGACATTCCTTCACAACTTGATGTCGTTCGAAAGGATGAATGGAATCATCAAAGGCTTCGTCCGCAATAGGGCTCGTCCAGAGGCAAGCATAGGCAAGGTATTTCTGACCTACAAGTACATCTCTTTCTGCTAGAATTATTTAGGCACCGCCGACGAGGACCCTGTTAGTCTAGCAGGAAACAACATGCACCTCGACAGGCTCGCTGGATGTGGTCACCGCGAGGGTCATCGCACTATTCATGTCAACCACACTGATCGACGTGTCGACTTTCACAGTGCGAACCTACTTGCGCTAAAACACATAGAATTTGTCGACCCTTGGTGTGCAAAGAACAAAAGATTATTGAGAATAAGTAAAGCGACCTGGGCCAAATGAGCACTCAAGGAGAAATAATAAGAGAGCAAAACTCCACCTTCACGCGGTGGTTCAAGGAGAAGCTACTGGAAAATCCCTCCCAGGGTCCTCGTACAGAAGAGGACAAACTCATATTCACCTTGTCACAGGGCCCTGCACACAACCTAAGGACCTACTAGGCGTCCGACATCAACGACTACACATTCTACACCAAGGAAAAGGATAAGAACAACGAATATCAGAACTCAGGAGTAACTATGGAATGCTTCACGGACGAGTTGACTACCATCAAGGAAAGATACTATGGAATGATCGAGGAGATATGGGAGCTCAACTACTTTGGATAAAAGGTGATGATGTTCCGTATTAGATGGGCCAAAAATGTCAAAAAATAAGATCAGTATTTCACAACCATGGTTATACCCGAAGCCAAAACAATAACTATAGGTGCGAACGTCACCGCTAAAAATGAGCCATGGGTATTGGCTAGCCAAGTGGACCAATGTTTTTATTACCGACCCGACAAAGCCTAGTTGTGTTACCGTAAGGAGGGGAAAAAGGAGAATCATCGTAATGGACAGAGTAGCGAACGAGGAATACTTCCACAACTATGGCGACCCAAAGATGGAAGAGGACATCGACATACCTACTACTTCGACAAGAAGAAGCAGGACCATCCTACCAGCTAAAGGTTGTCTGTTCACGAGAAGAAGTCAACATATTCCCAGGCTAAATTATTCAATAGCGACAAAGAAGGGCAAGAAAATAGTGAAGGGCAAGAAGATTGTCAAACGCTAGGGGGTCGTGCGATTATGTGTGTGCATGTCCAACGCTATCGTCGTGTGTGTATATGTGTATGTCAAACGCTAGCGCCGTGTGTGTATGTGTATGTCAAACGCTAGCGCTGTGTGTACGTGTATGTGTGTGTGTCAATGCATTACTTGAGTACTAAACTAGTACTAAATTGGAGGGAGTAAGTAAAATATATTTATAAAAATACAAAATATATGTTTAAACAAGAGAATATACTTAGTACAACTTTTATACTAAACTAGTACTAAATTGGAGGGACTAAGTAAAATATATTTAAAAAAATATCCAAACTATAGGTTTAAACATATAAATATAGTTAGTATAAATTTTATACTAAACTAGTACTAAATTGGAGGGAATAAGTAACATTTATTTTTAAAAATAAAAAATGAGACACCCAGGATTCGAACCTGGATGCCCCAGGTTTATAGGACTAGTGCAATGCCAGCTACCAATGCAGTTGTGTGGTTTTGTTGTTAACCACACAACACGCAACCCTTTTGTACTATGTGCAACGCTATCCATGGCGCACCGCACCAATATACGCCACGGATATGCGTGGCATCTTTGCAATCCGCGCGCGGCCCACCACTGCCAACGTGTCTGGCCAGGCCAATAGATATCTGTGGTGAACTTTTTCGGGATGCACCACAGATAACCAACACTTAGGAAAAAAACTCGGCGCATCCCCTTCCCCCTCCCCCCATTACTCTCTCACTCGATCCCGTCCGGCCGCCGCATCCTCCTTTCGATCCCGCCCCGCCACCACCGTTGTGGAGGAGGACGCCAATGTGGAGGATGCCGCCACCATTGTGGAGGAGGAGGGTCACGCCGCTGAGGAGGAGGGCCGCACCGCTATGGAGGAAGAGGCGGCCTCCACCGCTGAGAGGAGCTCGCCACCGAAAAGGAGGTCGACATCGGCCGTCATCGAGGTACCTCTCCCCCTCCCCTCTCCCCCACTCCCCTCTCCCTCCCCTCTGTTGCACGCTAGGGTTCCTTTGTTGTGGGGAGATCATATTGGTGATGCGCTGTAAAGAAAATGATGGTCGGCTCTATAGCAGATTTATTAGCAAGAATAAATCAATTTGGGGTAGGGTTGCGACTTGTGTTTACTTGTGAATACTTTTTCAGCTAAGAAAATTTTATTAACTGGATGCTTGGGCTATCTCACTATTCAATTGGTAGTTAAAATGTGTTCTTTAGTACTTATGACATGCCATCATTTGAAAGTTCTCCTTGTATTTCAAACGTGTCAGCATTTGAAAGTGTTAAATGTGTGATGATAGACTTCTCTTGTTTACAAGATGCTTTGAAAGTGTTAAATGATAAACTAGATCTTGTAACTTTTGATAAACAACGACTAGGTTAAATAGATGCATTACTTTGCATCAGGTCAATACCTTCTAAACAAAAGTTCAGGTGCTCTAAAACAAGAAACACACAAGGAATGAAGGATAGAATTTCTTGGAATAATAACCCTCTGCCTCTCTATTTACTGACATCCTACATGTATGTGTATATAAATAGTCATTTGGCACGCGGATAGGGTTCAGGCTTGGCCCCTCCGTTTCTGTTATAAGTATATATTGTTATTAGCCCTGAATATGAAGATGATGAAGTATGCACCTACCATTCTTACATGTTATAAGTTGATAATGATAGCCTTTGGTACTGTCTATACATTGATCCCTCCGCCGTGCTTGCTAGATGTAGTAGTAGTAAGAACAGATAATAACATGGGTTCAGTAGTAGTAAGTTCAGTAGTAGGTTCTTGTAGTGGTTCTTGTAGAGTAGTAGTAGGTTCGGTAGTAGGTTCTTGTAGAGTAGTAGTAGGTTCAGTAGTGATTCCCTAGTGCTTGCTTGCATCTAGTGGTTCTTGCATAGTTTCTTAGGTTTAGTAGCCTAGGTTCTGTATCCAAAGTCCCATGCTTAGGTCCAGTATCTTAGGTTCTAGCACCAAACGGTTGTATACATTCAAGTAAAATTGTCACTACTGACGTGTTTTTCTATTATCTCCTTGTATATTCAAGAAAAATTGTTTATATTGATGAATTTGTGGGTGCAAGATATGTTCTGGTGGTTATTGATGAATTTGTGGGTGGAAGATATGTGCTTCTCCTATATGTATATATGTTTATGTGTATGAGATACAGGATTTCAACCCTTTAAGGGTTTTGAGTTGCCCGTTTTCGCCGAAATGTTGATCCATTTCTGTTTCGGTGAAAAATGGGCACTCCTAGGTCCATAGATTAGAAAAGGTCATGCCGGATTTTCCCTTAGATTTTTCAACTAACTAGTTGCATCTTTGTATGTAGTACTCACCATGTCGAGCGGACATAGCAACTACGGGGCCGGCACATCTCGGCCTACAAACTTCTTAGAAGAAGCCCGGGAGAGTAACAAGGCGTTTTGGGAGTTTGGTCGGGACGAGGGCGACGAAAAGATGTATGACCCGATGCAAGATGAGGATTTCACCGCCATCGATGAAACCACTGATAGTGGTGATGGCTAGAATGAAGCCACCACCGATATTAGCGCTGAGGGTGACATCACTGCCAGCGAATGCACAGATGGCGGCGGTAGCCAACCTAATAGCGCCAAGAAGCAAAGGAAGGATCGACAGCCGCCTGTGCTCGGCACCGTTCGAGAGGAATTTACTGAAGTGTCCCCTTCTGGCGTACCTTTGGAGCCTGAAGGCCTTGTCAACGGGTATGGCATATAGATCGGGTGCATCGTCCGGGACATCGTCTTGCTCAACACGGTAAACCTAAGAGCACCTGAGCAAGCACATCTGACAAATCTCCTCATCCAGAAGCTTCACGAATGATACAAGTTCCCAGATCCGTTTAACAACTTAAATCTCAAAGGGAATAAGGAAAACCAGGTAGCCCTCACGAAGATGGGAAACTCCTTGAGCAGCTGGAGAACCCGGGTGAAGGAACGAATTGATAATGGTAAAACCTTCGAGGAGATCAAGAAGCACGAGCCAAGGCTCGACATATAAGAATTTAACCTTCTCAAGGAGAAGGTGGCTTCTGACTTGGGCATATGGTGGACTACATGGGGGAAGAACATGCGGGCACAGAACATAGGCAACCATCATTGCGGAAGCGGCGGTTATAGAGGAGTCAAGCCCATTTGGAACAAGGAGGATGCCGAGCTTCGACGTCTGGGTGAAGAAAACCTGTGGTACAAATTCACGCACGTGTAGACGAGAAACTTTGTCCGGGCTCGCTAATATCTTCACCTAGTAACGAAGGAATTCATTACCGATGATGAGGATGTGATGAAATTTGAGAAACATCTAGTAAGGAATTTACCTTGCGTGGATCTCAAGTTATAATTAAGAATGAAGCCTAATTTCTAAACACGTTAAACTCTTCCTTCTACACAAAGAGGAAATGGAAGCAGCTGTGGGCTCCTCCCAGGGGTCGACGGAGTAGTGGGATGGTCCTTTCAACAGGGCGACGAACCGTTTCAAGAAAAGGGAAACATGGAAGCCGCCGACGTCAGGTGTCCATGTGCCCGGCTTAGGCATGACCACAAAAATGAGGGACTACTACAAATAGGATTCCAAGGCTAGAAGGGATAAAGAGTTGCACAAGGAGGCTGAGGAGCGATGTGAGTTTCAAGAGATCAAGAAAAGAATGGATAGTATGCCATAGATGACTAATGACCGATTGGGACAGAATATCATAGAGATTGTTCCTTCTTTGTTGGAAGGGCTTGATGCTTGGAACCTGGAAGGTCGACAGGGGCCAATACCTCTCCCCAGCTTGACCGACAGCAACGTGACCAGCCAGATACCAGCGTGGTTCGCATTGGTGACGCCGCTGATGGACGCCATGGGGCAGCCGGCCTTCGCAGCGGTGTTCACCTCGGCCGCCAACAGCGTGGTGCAACCGGTCGAACCGGTGATGATGACATCTAGCAAAAACCTGGTGCAAGAATTCGCATTGGTGATGACGCCGCCCAACAACACCATGGCGCCGCTGGTGTTTCGTCCTAGTGAACCCCAGCTGGAGGTGGAGCATACGCCAGCCGACACCGAGGATGCAAGCAGCCCCTCTGTCACTTAAATGCCCGCCGACATCAGTGGTGCATCAAGACTAGTTGAGCTCGATGCTATCGCCAAAGTAACTAATTAAGCGTCTCAGATTCTCATCTCCTTTGCCTTTGATGACGGCCATATCTCTGATGATGCCCAACACGCATGTTTCTTCGCATGACGTTTCTTGTACCCTCCTGCAGTACGTGGAGGGCGAGTTGAAAGATGTTGCCAAGGGAACTATCGTTCAACCGAAGAACCGCATGTTCCACAACAAGCCCATGCCTTATGGAATGTTCAGGGTTGCGGTGGCTTGGGTGTTGCCGAGGTGCAACAACGTTGATCCCCTGTTCAACCCGAAGGAGCTGACGAACACTTGAACCTCGGAGGATGCCACGGCTGTCCCTCAGTATGGCCTAATACCTAGATTCATATCGGGGGAGGCACCACCCCAAGGACAACACCGCCACCATCACCAGTCATCGCCACCAGCATAAGCCATGGCAAGGCCGTCGCACCGCCATCGTCGCTTCCACCACCACCAGTGGATATGCCACACGACGACAACGATGATGACAACATGGATGCATTCGTCAACACTGGCACCGATGATGAACTTTACATGCCTTCTATTATACCCTTCAGCCATGCTTGTGACAATCTAGATGGACCCAGTATGACGTGCACACAACGTCTAGTCTTTAGCAGCTCTCAAGAGACGCCTCCACCTATCATCGATGCTCCACAAGCCCAGCGTGGAATTGTTTTCATCCCTAACACACTACACCAGGTGGTTGGTAAGGAGTTAGTGATCCCTATTCAAGATATCAAGAAGGGTCGAAAAAGAAGTAAGAAGCCGAAAGCTGCGAGCTAGCCGTTTCCAACAAAGGTGGCGAGGACGACTATCCGTGCTTAGGGAGGCGTGCCATATGCACCCAAGGTTGTCTTGTGGAAAATGCATATAGCGGGTTAGCCGATGCTGGAGTCGAGGGTGCTAAAAGAGGCAAGTCCACCTATTCAGAGTCTTCATGGCGGTATTCTGTATCTGGAGAATCAACTTCTGAAAGAAAAAAATCCGGTACACCCTATTTTTGTGGTCCAGCTGCTAGAGGGCAAGGGATTCGTGGATACACCCCCCACGGATCTGTTCTTCCTGCGGTTCGAAGACATCTTCATTTTGTTTCATTGTAAACGGCTAGACTATACCCTAGTCCGCTTATACTCGCTCAACATGGCGATGAGGTCTAGAGAGAGAGAACTGAGGGCATCACGATATTGGACCCCTTCTACATGCGTGAAAGGATCTTGTTGAACCCTGGGGACCGGTTACTCGTGAGGGATTACCTCAAAGACTTCATGTTGAAGAACAAAAAGAAGGATTACCTTCTCGTGCCTTTCTTTCCCGAGTAAGTATAGTACTTATTCGTTGGCCACCTATAACATGTTTTCTTCCATTTGCATCATTCGTTTCCAATACATTTCAGCTTGAATTGTTTTGCATAGAGACAAATATAGCACACTCATCAACATCTGCCTGAAGCTTTCGCAAGCCACGTATTTCGACTCGAGCAGTTTGATAAAGAAGAAATACTATGGCAATTAAAAGAGTGTTCTGGATGATGCTCTCGATGCCTACGCCTTAGATGAAGGCTACTTCGGCAAGGGGGGAACATGTCAAGGAAGGCAAACACGTGTTTACCCATGTAACGCAATTCCCCTGCATCAAGAAGCCGACAGATAGTCAAAAGGAGGCCTTTTACGTCCTCTATCACATGAGCGGGTTCGTCTAGGATCAACAACTACTTAAGCTGCCATCACATCTCCGGAAGTGGGCCCAAAATATGTCGACAATCACGGATGATGATATCAGAGAAAAATTCTTTCGCATCTAGACTCAGTTGTCGGAAATCATCAATCAAGATGTCCTCGGAAGTGGGGGGGTCTTGCACTACGCTGGCATTAAATTGATTAATGTGGAGGTAGAAGAACACCTCGAAATGCAGGGTGACGATAGACCATTTATGACAAAAGACGGCGTACTACCGTTCCCTGCGCTGAGTCAGAAGTCTTGATGTTTGCATTTACCAGTTGGATGTAGATTCGAACTATCATTGGATGTATATGACGTTCTAAACTGATTAGTAACTTGCCTAGCTCGAAACTGTATGGTCGTTGAACTTAATTATTGTGACATCGACGATGCACCTAGCTCTCTATGTATAATATTGTTTCGACGGTCGTTAGACTTACTTATATAATCAGTCCTTAGTACTTGATGTGCTCAATAATATGTTTGTTCTTGCTTGTTACAACGGCCAATGATTAAAATGCTAGGGCACTAGGTGCGTGCGTTCATTTCGGATGTGATCCTGGGGGTAGTTTGAGCGAGCCTTGTGATGTGCACAAATACATATCTTGTGCATCCTACTTTGCTCGCTTACACCGTCCCTATGATTTTCGTGTCCAACATAAGTACGAGGCCCTATATATAGTACTTGATGTTCATAGTTTTTTATCTTGTTTTCATTGCAACGGCCGATGATTAAAATGTTAGGGCACCACTACAGGTGTGCCTTGATTTCGGATGTGATCCGGGGGTGGTGTGAGCGAGCCTTGTGATATGCACATATACATATCTTGTGCATCTCACATGGCTCACTCACTCCATCCCTATGATTTTCTATGTCCAACATAAGTATGAGGCCCTAATAAAGTACTTGATGTTCATAGTTTTTGTTCTTAGTTTTGTTGCAACGTCCGATGATTAAAATGCTAGGGCGCCACTACAAGTGTGCCTTGATTTCAGATGTGATCCTAGGGGTGGTGTCAGTGAGCCTTGTGATATGCACATATACATATTTTGTGCATCCTACATGGCTCACTGACACCATCCCTGTGATATTCGGTGTCCAACATAAGTATGAGGCCCTAAAGTACTTGATGTTCATATATAGTTTTGGTTCTTATGTTTTGGTTGCAATGGACGATGATTCAAATGTTATGGCACAACTACAGGTGTGCCTTGATTTTGGATGTGATCCTGTGGGCGGCGGCCGCGATCTTTGTGATATGCACATATACATATCTTGTGCATCCTACATGGCTTTCTAACACTGTTCCTATGATTTTTTATGTCCACTATATGATGAGGCCCTAGTTCAGATTTGTTACAATGGCTCGACCTACATGATGTTCAATTTTTTGTTTTGTAGTTCTTGTGAACATGCATCATGTCAATCATTAATTGGCTTTCCGTTGCATAATATTCTATATGGCTTGGTGTACACAGATGGCAAAGTGGTACGTGGTGTACAAGGGTGTCGTTCTAGGAGTCTACATCGAGTGGGAGGACTGTCTAAAACAAGTGAACAGTTTCAGAGGCAACGACTACAAAGGGTACAAGACTAGAGAGATGGCAGAAGCTAGGTGGAGCAACCACCTACGATAGGAAGCTAGGTGGAAGAACCTGATGCAGGCCTTGGTCCTGCTTGTTGTCCTTGTGGTTCTACTGTATATGATCATAGTTTAATTTAGGTGACCACTTGAAATGTAATGTGATGATGACTAATTTGCAACTTGATCGGTATTGTCATTATGTGTATATATACATGTATTGTCATTAAGTATTGTCATTGTGTTATTAAGTATTGTCATTGTGTGTATATATACATATATAATACATGTACAGATACGAGGGAAGGGTATAAAAAATTAAGCGAAAACGTATCAGTGGCACACATATAAATAGTCAGTGACACACATGTCAGGGGCGCATTGTAAAAGCCTGCACCACGGATAAACCCCAGTATCCGCAGGTTTATCCACTATTTGTGGCACACATTGGCAATGCGCCACTGGTTTAGCCACTATCTGTGGTGCATATTGAAATGTGCCACGGGTAAAAAATTCCAGTGGCCTGATGTCATTGTCGCATGGCCCATACGCCACTGACCTTTGAATCCATGTGCCACTGATAGCCAAATATGTAGTACTGAGAGACTCCATGTGTCAAACACAAAATCTAAAAAAACACATAGGAATAAAACCGCCACATGGAATGGTGCACTAGTGTGACAAAAGTTGTATCGCCACATCCATTGGAGTGTGTTTGGTCATGTGGATCAAGGTGGTTTGTAACACAACACATGACATGACTCTAGTGGATCAAGCTGGTTTGGAAATAACACATTAAATGACTTTAGGGACTCCATGTGTGAAACCAAGGTCAATAAGCCAAAAACACATAGGAATGCAACTTCCACAAGGAGTGCACCAGTGTGATAGTAGTTGCATCACCACATCCATTGGATTGTGTGTGGTCATGTAGATCAAGGTGGTTTGGAAAAAACACATTCAATCACTCTAGAAACTACATGTGTGAGACCATGGTCAGAAATACAAAAAACACATAGGAATGCAACTGCCACATGGAATGGTGCACTAGTGTGATAAAATTTGAATCACCAAATTCATTGGAGTGTGTGTGGTCATGTGGATCAAGGTGGTTTGGAAAATAACACATGCAGTGACTCTATAAACTACATGTGTGAAACCATGGTCAAAAATCCCAAAAATACATAGGAATGCAACTACACATGGAATGATGTACTAGTGTGACAGACGTTGCATCACCATATCCATTGGAGTGTCTGCAATAATGTGATGAAGGTGGTTTGGAAAAGAACACATGAAATGCCTCTAGAGACTACATGTGTCAAAGCATGGTCAAAAATCCTAAAATGCCCCTTGAATGCAACTGACACATGGAATGGTGCACCAGTGTGATAGAAGTTGCATCACCACATCCATTGGAGTGTGTGTTCTCATGTTGATCAAGGTGGTTTGGACAAAAACACATGCAATGATGATGTAGACTACATGGGTCAGACCTAAAGGCCCCAAAACACATTGGAATGCAACTGCCATATGGAATGATGCACCAGTGTGACAGAAGTTGCATCACCACTTCCATTGGAGTGCGTGTGATCATGTGGATAAAGTTTGTTTGGAAAAAACACATGAAATGACTCTAGTATGTCAAGGTAGTTTTGAAAAGAACACACGCAATGACTCTAGAGACTCGATGTGTGAAACCATGGACAAAAAGCACAAAAACACATAGGAATGCAACTTCCAAATGAAATGTTGCACCAGTGTGACAAAAGTTGCATCACCACATGCATTGCAGTGTGTGTGGTCATGTGGGTCAAGTTGGTTTGGAAAAAACACATGAAATGACTCTAGAGACTACATGTGTGAGACCATGGTCAGATATCCCAAAAACACATAGGAATGTAAAAACCAAGTCGAAAGATGCAACAGTGTGACAGAAGTTGCATCACCACATCCATTGGAGTGTGTGTGGTCATATGGACCAAGGTGGTTTGGAAAAGAACACATGCAATGACTCTAGAGACTCCATGTGTGAAACCATGGCCAGAAAGACCAAAAACACATAGGAACTCAATTGCCACATGGAATGGTGCACTAGTGTGACAAAAGTTGAATCACCAAATCCATTGGAGTGTGTGTGGTCATGTGGATCAAGGTGGTTTGGCAAAGAACACATGCAATGACTCTATGGACTACATGATTGAAACCATGATCACAAATCCCAAAAACATATAGGAGTGCAACTGCCACATGGAATGATGCACCAGTGTGACAGAAGTTGCATCACCATATCCATTGGAGTGTGTGTAATCATGTGGATCAAGGTGGTTTTGAAAATAACACATGCAATGACTATATAGACTACATGGGTCAAACCCAAAAATCCCGAAAAACATAAGAATGTAACTGCCACATGGAATGATGCACAAGTGTGATAGAAGTTGCATCACCACATACATTGGAGTGTGTGTGTGGTCATGTTAATCAAGGTAGTTTGGAAAAGAACACATGCAATGACTCTAGAGACTACATGTGTGAACCATGGCCAGAAAGCCCAAAAATACATAGAAATGCAACTGCCACATGGAATGGTGCACCAGTGTGATAGTAGTTGAATCACCAAATCCATTGGAGTGTGTGTGGTCATGTGGATCAAGGTGGTTTGGAAAAGAACATATGCAATGACTCTATAGACTACATGTGTGAAACCATGGCTAGAAATCCCAGAAATACATAGGGATGCAACTGCCACATGGAATGATGTACTAGTGTCACAATAGTTGCATCACCACATCCATTGGAGTGTGTGTGGTAATGTGGATAAAGGTGATTTGGAAAATAACACATGAAATTCCTCTAGAGACTCCATGTGTCAAACCATGGTCAAAAATCCTAAAATGCCCCTGGAATGCAACTGCCACATGGAATGGTGCACCAGTGTGAAGGAAGTTGCATCACCACATCCATTGGAGTGTTTGTGGTCATGTAGATCAAGGTGGTTTGGACAATAACAAATTCAATGACTCTATCGACTATATGGGGCAAACCTAAAAGTCCCAAAAGAATATGAATGCAATTGATGTCATTGGAATTATGGAAAGTACGCCATGAGGGGGTCCTCGAGGCGTGTGGAAGAGAGGGTGTGAGATGCACGGTATTCTAGGAATGGTGATCACACAAGTGTACCCATGTTCGAATCCGCCGGCTTTGGACGGATCCTACTCCTGCTAGCAATCTAGTAATACGACTGAGCCAGAATATGGGTTACAAGGGTTTTGCTTTTGTGAGTTGAGATTGTAGACTATTGTGGGGAGCCCAAAAGACTCGTCCCTAGGACGGATTATATAGATATTTGTCCTAGGGTTTACAGGAGAGACCTATCCGGCTATGACTAAGGGTCAGTTACAGAGTACATCTTGAACTACAAGTAACACTACATGCCTATGTCGGTAAGTCTTCTAGGCCTTCCTGTAGCCGGACTAGACTCCATCTCTTGAGGGATATCCTCCTGAGCTCTCTTAGGATTATGGAGAACTGGTTCCATTGCCGGAGACACTTACCCGAAAGCGTAAGACTCCGACTATTTTCATTGGCACAAAAGAAGTGCATGTTGTGAAGAGGTAATTTTCCTCACATGGTCTTTGTATTTTATTTCTTATTCCTTCTGAAGCGCAACAATCTTGTTTTGTCACATCTTTAGACCTAAAAAGCACATCAAGGGCAAGGGGAAAGGTGCCTCGTTGAAGCCCATGCGCCAGTCAAAGTTAAATTTGACTTCTCATGTCGTAGGGCCTCCGACTCCTACCCCAAAACCTTCTACAACACCGGAGGTTACTCCATCTCCAAGTGTTCCAGAAGATTGGCTCAGTATTCTGAACCAGCGAACCTTGGTTCACAGACCGACGTCACCATGGGTGACTCGGCAACTGGTAAGGGTGAACCCACAAAGGTTAATGATCCCTCGGCAGAGGTTTTCGCTGATAACCTTCTCAGTAATCCGGGTATCACCAAACTTGGCATTACTCGGAAAACTGCATAAGAGATACCAAAACTGGCTCAGCACTGCTTGGAGAGCCGGAACATCACCGCCGAGGAAGAGGTGCAAGAAGTCGAGGATGTAAAACTCTCCCATCTTCTTGACCAAGTTTGTCTTCGCGATGGGAAGCTGAAGGCCGGTGTGGCTCCGCCACCACCAATAATCCAGCTGACTCTCGCCGAGAAGGTTACTACTGAGGTGAACATGAATCTAAGAAATCTTACCCACAAACAATATATAAGTCGGAATTCCAACTCACTGTTTTACTTTATTTCATGTCATATCCTCTAGCCCCCAAGCATGAAGTTGGATAGACAATCCAGATTTATGCTTTCATAGGATGCCACAGAATGAACTAGTGTATCCCCCAAGGATCGTGCTGATATTAGTTAAAATATTAGCCCGAGTCTTTAGTAGACTTCTGACTCTGGGTACTATTCTAACTTACATAAAGTTAATGCTTATAACTATGAATTATTAAAGAATGTTTGCAATAAGCAGGGACAGATCATGGCTCTCCGTCTTGAAAATGCTCAACTGAAGGTTTGCAAGGATGAGGCTGAAGGTAATCATTTTAGTCCTTATCCTTGTTCTTTTTGTTTTCATAGCCAAATTTCTTATTCGACTGTTATCTTTTGCTTATAGAACTAGTCAAACAGTCGTGTAAAATGATTGAAGAGGCCGAGAATTTCAAAACCTTGGAGGTGGAAAACGCCGACTTATAGCGAGAGCTGAATGAACTTAAGACGGATCATGAGTGCAGCATTGCCAGAGTTCTTGAGACGTCTAACATGGCCACCGAAGAGCGTGATCGAAATATCATAATCCAGGATCAGAAAATCTCGAAGGTCAGTGATGAATTGGCTAGGGAGAAATACATCACCCAAGCACTCCGGGCAGAACTCCAGAGCCTTAGGGCGGAGAAGACCAAAGTTTATGATGTCATCTTCAGTAATTTCCTGTCCAGTGACTTTTCATTCTTCTGACTCTAGGAGTTCAGATATATTTTCTGACCTTTGCTTTTGAAGGAAATATGCCCTGAGAGGCAATAATAAAGTTGTTATTATGTATTCCTTGTATATGATAGATGTTTATTTTGCATGCTATAATTGTATTGAAAGGAAACATCAATACATGTGTGTTTAATAAACAAAAAAGGGTTCCTAGTTATGCCTCTCTTATAGACTAGCTTGTTGATTAACAAGATGATCAAGGTTTCCTGATCATGGACATTGGATGTTGTTAATAACGAGGTCATAGCATTTGTGAAATGATGTGATGAACATTCATCCGAAGTATAGCATTACGATCAAGTCATTATGTTTACATTGCTATAACATCATACGAAGTAATATTAGTCCTTAGACCATGAGATCATGTTAATTGCTAACACCGAAAGGGTATCTTGATAACATCAAACGTCACACCGTAACAGGGTGACTATAAAGGTGGGTTCAGTGCTACGAAGGTATTATGTTGAGGCTAATGGATCAAGAGTGGAATTTGTCAATCCCGATGATGGATAGATATACTCTGGGCCCTCTCGATGATATCACATTAAGATAGCTTGCAAGCAAGTGATGTGATCACTAGAATGTTATATCACGGGAACGAGAAAAGAGTGCATGTCGGTAACGAGATCAAACTAGGTATTTGGATACCAATGATCGAATCTCGGACATGTATTATATCATGAGACAAAGGGATTAAATTACTAGCGTTAAAGGTTCTCACGATCACAGAAGTCATCGTTGAATGTGCAGGAGTCAGTATGGATCTCCAGGTCCCGCTTCTGATTATTGATCTGAGAGGAGTCTCAATCATGTCTGCATTATTCGCAAAACATAGGGTGACACACTTAAGGGTTGCCGGAAACCATTTATGTTGGGGATATACTTTTCGGGTATCCTCACAGTTCCTCACTGACCAGGGTGGCCCACTTCGGGTTAGAGCTTTGCTTCACGGTCGGCCTAGTTAGAGAGAGAAGACGGAGTCCAATCCGGCTACGAGAAGGCCCAGAAGACTTACCGACTTAGGCCCATAATGTTACTTGTAGTTCAAGATGTACTCTGTAACCAACTCTTAGTCGTAGCCGGATTGATCTCTCCTATAAACCCTAGGCCAGATATCTATATAAGCCGTCCTAGGGAGAGCCTTTAGGGCACCAGATAACACCCAATACTTTAGACCCTCAACTCGCATAGGCGATACCATTGTAACCCATATTCCGGTTCTGCCGTATTACTGGATTCCTAGCAGGAGTAGGGTCCGACCAAAGCCGGCGGATTCGAACCTAGGTAAACTTGTGTGCTCACCGTCCCGGAACACCATACGTCTCACACCCCTCTCTTCCACACGCCTCGAGGACCCCCTCATGGCGTACTTGTCATCAATCCGACGACAGTTGGCGCCCAGCTTGGGGCAAGTGAGCATCGGATCTGCGTTCCGAGCGGAATCTGCAAGAATCAGAATCGGCAAGACCATCGCCGTCGGTTGCATCCTCTACGCCAGCGACGTCCCTCTCGTCGTTCTCGACGAGACTTGGATTCCGGCTAGGGAGGCCGTGACTGCCTATACTATCATGTCTTTTGGCGAGATCGATGTTTACATCAATTTCGCTGAACCTGCCTAACCCACCCCAGCGGTGATGATAGAGGCAGAAGAATCTTCTGGGTCCCCTTTGTCCGTGGAGGCGGCAGAGTTCTGGATCTCAGAAAACCCTAATCCCACCCAGCCCGCACCAGTTGCGGAGATAGTGGAGAAATTTGAGCCTGAAGAAGACCTCACGGTCCAAGTCGAATCTTGAGTGGATCTCCCTGGAGAAGCCAGATCCCAGATCGACCCACCCGTGTAAGTCGAAATCCAGGAGGAGCATATCAACGACACTGATTCCGGCTCTGACGATGTCGGGACAGAGAGGCCTTTCCTCAGGTACACACTAAGATGTATGATACGGCAAGGCGCTCGCGCAGATGCAATCCTCGAAACCATTATAAGTTTCGATATGGCTGATCGCGAAAGACGCAGGTACCTCAGGAGGCACGCATCGCACTTCGTCGGACATGTTGGATCCGGATCCGGCTCTACCGATGCTGGAGAAAACACCGACTCGGTGCTGGAGGCAATTGGAACAAACGCCAACGTTCCCGCATCCTCGGATGAATCCATGACGTCGGCAGATTTCCGAAAGTTCTCTGCGGAATATGAAGAGGAGTACAACTCCAAAGCTGCAGAAGAAGGAGAAGCCATGGATGAAGGATCCGGGGAACACTCTCCTAAAGTGCAGGATGACATGGACATCGGAGATAATCCCGAGGTCCAGATGTCCGAAAGTACCGATCAGAGCTTGACTCCGGGAAACGGACCAAAAGCCGTCTTTGCTACCGGCGCTGCCAAGAAGGCAAAGAAGAGGAACAAGAAGAACAAGAACCCAGCAAAAGACCCCCTCACAGAGGAGGTAATCGCCGAGGAATACGAAGAAGACTCGGATGGAGCACTTATCCCAGACGAGCCGAAAAAAGAAGCATCGGTGGATGGACACGTGATCACTGAAGGTGCGCGTAAACTCATCGATGCCGCATTAACAACACCTATCCCTACAGCTACAGAACTTACTGCATATGAGCTGGACGAAAGGGCCCAGGCCCTAGAAGCGCGTCGTCAACAACTCCTTGATGAAGCCAAAAACATCGAGGTGGAGAAGAAGCGCATGTCAAACAAGGAGTACATGTCTTGTCTGCATCGGAAGACACGGAAGTGTCACATAGATGACAACCAATTCCCACGTGTCTATGCCGTTCTTTTTGGAGATGAGATGGGGAAGCCACGGAAGGATAGCAACGGAGATTGGGTTTACCCAACACTAGTGCAAAATACCATGGCAGCTCGCGAAATTCTATCGGCTAATCCAGGACCAGAGGATATACGTTTCGGTATCAAGCTACTCAATAAGGGACTGGAGCAGCAAAAGGTCGCCCTGTATGGAAGTCAAAAGCTGGTCTCGAATTCCGACCAATCTCGCACAGATCCTGCATGGGCTGACATAAGATCCCACTACATTCGGGCACAGTATCGTCACCCCGAACACAGGGAAGACAATTATTCAAGAACCGGATCGTCGGGTAGCACAGCAGAGCTACACATAACTGGAGCAATGTTGCTACAATCGCCGAGAAATACGCGATCGCTGCACTAAATCCGAGGAATCCTCCCCAAAAGGGAGAAGATAAAGAGAAACGTCGGGAGGAGGATCGTCAGAGAATGCCACCTCCCAGATATGAAAACCGTCCGGCTGAGCCTCACTATGGTGGGAACGACGGACGAAGGAATGACGGAAACCACGCTGGAACAAGCCGGCAGGGGGCTCGTCATAGTCAAGAACCTCCCCGGAGCCGGAATAATGACGTTCCGGACGGAGGCCGGCGATCAGCCGGAACTATCTAGCTGCACCACCCTCTCCACCACACAGTTATCACAACGGCCCCCAAGGAGGTCAAGGAGGACGACATGGCGGAGGAGGTGGTGGCAGAAGCCGAAGTCCGACTCCAAGGCACCGCAGCCACATCGGACATTCGGGACGATCCCTATCCCCGAACGACGCAAGGCACAGGATCAACTCCAATATAGAGGCTCGGCGCTACGAAAACAATGATGTATACGTGGGCCCAAAATGCTTCGGACCATGCATCAGAGCTACAAAGTTCCCGGAAGGATTTGCTATCTCAAGACATATCCAAGCTTACGATGGCATCGCTCGGCCTGACACCTGGTTATAGGATTTCTTCCAAGCCTGCTGCATCGCCAAAGGCGGAAACAGCCCGGTCGCAACCCATATCTCCCACTTATGTTGCAGAAGACGGCACGATCATGGCTCAATGAATTTCCGGCGAACACCATCCATAACTGGTATGATTTACAAAGTGCATTCTTTCGGAATTTCGAAGGCACATATTGGAGGCCCTGTATGGTTGGAGACCTACAACGTTTTACCCAGAAAGCCGGAGAAACTTGCCGGGATTACCTCAGACGATGGATTGAAACCAAGAACTCCTGCGAAGGAGTAAATGATCAAACTGCGATTGAAGCTTTCATCATAGGTCTCCCAATTGGTTTACTGCGCCATCGCTTGAAGTGTGACAAGGTTACTGATCTGGGAGAGATGATAGAAACAGCTAGCAAGTATGCAGATGCTGACGACGATGCAGAGGGATTACTCAATGTCCTGGCTGTACCTCAGTCGGCAAAACAACCAAAGCAACAAGCTCAGAAGCGCAAAAATACCTCGGAAGAAAAACCCAACGCAGAGACAGCAGTAGTCACTACTGTTTCCGGGTCTGGAGGACGAGGAGGACGTGGCGGAGGCCGCAGGCGTGGCCGTGGGACATCAAGGGTCCAAGGTAGAGGAGAGCAACAACATGGCAAAACCTACACTTGGGCCGACATCGCCAATAACCCATGTGTGCATCACTTGGACGCCAATGGGGCCTCGTCCCACACCAACGCTGAGTGTCGTTTTAATGACGACATCAAGAGAGATGATACCGCGGGCTACAAAGCTAAGCAGAAGAAGGGAAAGAAAAATCCCGAAAAGGACAAAGAGACCAAGGAAGATTCCGACATGGAGGAAGCCGATGCTTCAAATCCCAAGTCGGAAGGGAAGAAAACTTTTCCCACCAAGAAGGACACTTACTTCACCTTCCTCAGATCTCAACCAGCAAAGGTCAAGAAAGCAGTTCTCCACGAGCTCAATGCAACAGTTCTGGCTGTCCCTCAGTATCTGGACTGGTCGGAAGTGGCAATAACGTTTGACCGTGCTAATCATCCGCCTAAGCTACATAGGCGAGGAAAATACGCCTTAGTCGTCAATCCACTTATTGACGGTTATGGTTTCTCAAAGACCATCATGGACGGTGGTAGCAGTATCAATATTCTATATGTCGAAACGCTACGCTGGATGAGGATCTCGGAAACACAGCTGAACCATAGCTCTGTGATCTTTCACGGAGTTGTCCCAGGAAGAGAAGCTAATTCCCTGGGAGAGATCACTTTGGATGTTACTTTTGGAACTCCAAAGAATTATTGGATGGAGGCACTTTCCTTCAAAGTGGTCCCGTTCAAGAGTGCATACCACGCTATATTCGGACGTCCGGCTTACTGGGATTTTATGGCTCGTCCGTGTTACATTTACAATATGATGAAAATTCCAGGTCCCAACGGCATGATCACCATCAGGGGAGACCCGAAGAAGGCGCGAGAGTGCGAAGATGGAAATGCCGCCTTTGCCGAAGCCGTGCTGCACGCCCAGGAGTACCAGGAGATCAAGAAGAGCATAGATCCGTCTGAGATGCCCGCAACAAAGAAGGAGGTCACAAAGCCAAATCCGGAGTTCAAGGCATCAGAAGAGACGAAGACGACGTCGTTGAAGGATGATGACCCCTCCAAGGTGACCCAGATAGGCGTAGGCCTAAGTAGCGCATAGGAAAGCGCGCTCGTCAAGTTCCTCCAAGCAAATCAAGATATCTTCGCATGGCAGCAATCTAACATGACCGGAGTACCTAGGGAACTTGCCGATCACTCTCTAAATGTAAACCCGAACGCTAAACCCGTCAAACAGTCCTTACGACGGTTTGGTGATGAAAAGCGTAAGGCAATAGCTAAGGAAATAGCGCGGCTCGAGTTAGCCGGATTCATAGAAGAGGTCATCCATACTGATTGGTCCGCAAACCCTGTAATGGTCCCTAAAAAGGACACCACTGATTTAAGGATGTGTGTTGATTATACTGCCTTGAACAAGGCTTGTCCAAAAGATCCGTGCGCTCTGCCTAGAATTGATCAAGTTATCGATTCTACGGCAGGCTCGGAACTCCTCTATTTTCTCGACGCATATTTCGGTTATCACAAAATCCGGATGAAGGAATCTGACAAAATCAAAACTTCATTCATAACCCCTTTCGGAACCTTCTGTTATGTTACGATGCCCTTTGGGCTGAAGAACGCAGGAGCTACGTACCAGCGCACGATGCAGCGTTGCCTCCATGATCAACTCGGACGCAATGTACATGCCTACGTGGATGATATCGCGGTCATGTCCAAAAAGAAGGAAACATTGATTTCCGACTTGGATGAAACGTTCGCCAATCTACGAAAATACAACATCATGCTTAACCCGAAGAAATGCTTCTTTGGAATACCAGCCAGAAAATTGTTAGGTTTCATCGTGCCTGAAAGAGGCATAGAGGTAAACCGTGACAAAATCAAGGCTATTCTCAACACTTCTAGGCCAACTCGCCTGAAGGACGTACAAAGATTAACTGGTTGCATTGCTGCGGTCAGTCGATTTGTAAGCCGGCTTGGTGAAAGAGCCACACCATTATACAAACTCCTGAAGAAGACCAAGGATTTTGTCTGGACTGACGAAGCTGAAGCTGCACTACAAGACCTGAAGAAAGTACTCTCATCTGCTCCTATCCTTGCAGCGTGAGAACCTCTGGAACCGATGTTGCTTTACATTGCAGCGACAAATAAGGTTGTCAGTATCGTTATGGTAGTGGAGAGACCAAAATAAAATCAGGAGCACCTGGTGCAGTGTCCGACATACTTTGTCAGCGAGGTCCCGACAGAATCAAAACAGCGGTATCCGCACTATCAAAAGTTGGCTTATGGTGTTTTTCTAGCATCTCGTAAGTTACGAAACTATTTTTAGGAGCACCCAATTACCGTGGTGAGCAAGGCTCCCATGAGAGATATAATCAACAATAGCGATGCCACAGGACGCGTCGCAAAATGGGGCATAGAGCTTGCAGCTTTCGATATTGAGTACAAACCCTGGACAGCAATCAAATCCCAGATCCTTACCGATTTTGTCGCTGATTGGACAGAGACCAAGGAGAACATGGTCGTCCCTGAGTCAGAATATTGGATCCTCTTTTTCGATGGGTCTAAGGCTCGAGGGGGATCGGGGGCTAGCGTGGTGCTCAAATCACCCCAAGGAGATAAACTTTTATATGTGTTGCATATCCACTTCACAGCGACAAACAACATTGTCGAGTATGAAGCACTGCTGCATGGAATCCAGATTGCTAAGGATATTGGCATCCGACGTTTGATGTGTTACGGAGATTCTGATCTTGTTGCTCAGCAAGTCTCGGATATTTGTAATGCAAATAAGCACATGGCGGGATATAAAGCTGTCGTGGATGATCTACCTAAATTTTTCGAAGGGTTTGAAGTTCAACACATCCCTCGAGTAGAAAATGAGGAAGCAGATGCATTATCTCGCATAGGCTTTGTGCGGAAAGAGGTCCTGGATGGCGCATTTTCAGAGCACCTCAAAGTTCCCTCGATAAAGGGAGTAGATGAGGAATATCCGACCAAATCCGACTCACCTTTGATAGCAGTTCTGGCTGTAAGTCCCAGCTGGACTCAACCCTACCTTGATTACTTGGTAGATGGCTAATTACCCGAAGACGAGGTGATGAGCCGACAGATTATCTGATGAGCAAAATCCTACACTATTGTTAAAGGTAAGCTCCATAGACGGAGTGTTTCTGGGGTTTTTCAGCGTTGTGTATCTCTGGAAGAAGGAGTGGAAATCTTAAGGGAAATCCACGAAGGGGAGTGTGGTCACCATGCTGCAGCCAAATCTTTAGTGGCAAAAGCTTTTCGACATGGATGTTTTTGGCTTACAGCTTAGGCAGATGCCGAACGATTAGTCAAGACATGCAAAGGCTGCCAAAAATGCGCCAAGCAAGCTCATGTTCCGGCTGATCAAAGTTAATTAATGATGTTTGAACATAATCTTTTTTTGAGTGTCTATTTATTTTCGATTGGTATCTATGGATTGATCACAAGTCAAAACATGCGGTCTGGGGGCTTGATATGGTAGGACCTATTAAACGAGCCCCAAGTGGATTCACTCACCTCTTAGTGATGGTGGAAAAATTCAAAAAGTGGATCGAGGCTAAACCTGTCACTAGTTGTGATGGAGCAACACCCAAAAGATTTGTCGAGGATGTTATAATCCGGTATGGTTATCCGCATAGTATTATCACGGACAATGGGAGTAACTTTTCCATGGGAGAACTGGCTGAATTCTACGATGAGCAAAATATCCGGCTTGACATTGTGTCAGTCGCACATCCACAGGCTAACGGACAAGTCGAAAGAGCAAATGTTTTAATTTTACAAGGCTTGAAACCAAGACTCGGAGCACCACTGAGACGTGCTACGGGGGCTTGGGCAGAGGAACTACCCTCTGTAATTTGGAGTTTACGAACAACTCCGAACAGGTCAACAGGATATACACCTTTCTTCTTGGTCTATGGCGCAGAAGCAGTTCTTCCTAGTGATTTAATTCATACTTCTCCTAGAGTGGCCGCGTATATCGAGGAGGATGCCGAGATTTCTCGACAAAATAATCTCGACTTAGTCGAAGAAGTTCACGTCGTTGCTGAAATGAGATCTACAGCCTATCAGCAGAAGTTACGCAAGTATCATAGCCAGAGAGTCCGAACTAGATCTTTCCATAAAGGTGATTTGGTTCTCCGGCTTGTGCAACAAAGAAAGCACAAACTTTCCCCGGTATGGGAAGGTCCCTTTTTAGTTAGTCGAGTATTGCACAATGGATCGTACTACTTGACTGACATGAGGCCAGTCAAAGAAAGACCTGCTACTAAGAAGAGAAAGAGAGCTGGAGGCAGTACAAATCCGGATGAGTTAGATAGACCGTGGAATATTGCTCAGCTACGTCCCTTTTATTCTTAGTTTATCCTTCTTTGTAATCATAAATATGCACATGTTCTGTAAGAAATAAAAGTTTTGGTTACCTCAAGGTTTTTCTGAGAAGTTTGTACCATCTTATTTCCTAATGATCATGTCGTAGTCGAAAATCCGAGAATGCTTGAAAGTACTTTATGCTCATGTTCGTTCTGGTTTAGATTTCCGATTCTAAAACTGCTACCTTCGGGTATAACTCTAAAAATTCTAGTCTTTACTTTGGTTATTTGTCTGATTGCTGGATGTAGGTATTTTCCGAGTAGTGAATTGTTGGTACTGGAAGACGGCTTTGTTTCCGAGTTTAAACTTGTTTAGCAATTGAGCTCCGTTGCTCGGTAAAGTTTCCGGCTGAAGGTTTGGTCGGCTTACGAAAGGTACGAGACGGAAAGCTAGATAAACGATAAGTAGAGACGGAAAAATTTCAAGTGCTTATGAAAACATTTCAGGCACGCAAAAAATCTAAGACAAAAGTGTTGAATATATAAAAATCTTAGCACTAGCAAAAGTCATAGTACTTAATATTTACAAGCGCATCATGTTCTTTGACAGAATAATACATAAGTTTGTGGTCTATGATGTAGGAGGAGATGAAGGAGCTGCCGGCTCGCTGGTTACTCCGCCTTGATATTGTTCCGAGATGTCCGGATCCGAGGTGGTCCGTTCATCGTCAGAAACTTCTTCGGTTTCTTCTGGAGGAGGTGGCGGGTATCTACGCGGGTGAAGAAGGGGATCTCGTAGCTGGTCAGATCAGCTACGTGGCACCCATATCCGGTGCAGGAGTGCATGATGGCTTGAAGGTCTTGCTCCTGGCCGTCTTTGTTTACCTTGCAGTACCCTCTGCTCACTTGCCATATCTCCATGTTTCCATGGTGGCTCATGACCATGGTGAGAGCGTTCTGCGCAGCAGTCCGTGCGTAGGACATGTTCCAGTCCTGAACAAGCTGCAGCATCTCCTTGGCCTTGTCCCACACCTGAAAATCCGACATGCTTGGCATGTCCGGAATCCTCAGGGACTCGCCAATGTTTTCAATAGACTGACGAAAGTCATGCGGAAGATCACCAACTTGGGTAAGCCAGTGGGTGCGGGGCTCGGAGGAGGAAGAGTTCAACAAGTTCAGTGGACCTAAACACAAAACAAGTCAAGGAAAATCCGACATTGATGAAAGTCGAAGAAATGATAAATCAGACAGATGGAACGTACCAAGAATGACGTCGTCAATCTTGGTCTTCTCCTCCCGGAGACTCTGGAGTTCACCCCGGAGCGCTTCGGAGAGATCTTTCTCTCTACCAAGCTCATCCTTGAGGTCCGAGATAACTTTATCTTGAGCGGCAATCTTGAGATCGCGCTCTTCGGTGGCCATGGAGGAGGATTCAAGGACTTGAGCTATGCTCCTTTCATGATCCGCCTTGAGCTTATCCAGCTCTTGGCGAAGTCCCTTGTTCTCCACCACTAGGGTCTTGAGGTTCTCGGCCTCTTCAATCATAGCGATGGATTGTTTCACCAACGCTGTAAGTCAAAAAGAACAACAGTTCAGAAAAATTTGACATTGAAAAAGAAAAAGACAAGGTTTGAATCTCGGAATGTTTACCTTCGGCTTCATCCTTGGCTACCCTGAGCTCAGCATTTTTAAGCCAGAGAGCTTTGATCTCTCTCCGCTTATCACAAACATTGGTTAATAATTCCTGGTTATAGGAACATACTTTCTGTAAGTCAGAATACCAAAGGTCAGAAGGCTACTTAAGACTCGGGCTAATATTTTTTGCTAAATATCAGCACGAGCCTTGGGGGCTACACTAGTTCGTTCTTTGGCTTCCTAATGAAAGCATGAACCCGGATTTCTATATCCTACTTCATGCTTGGGGGCTAGAGGATATGATATAACATAATGTAAAAAACAAGAGTTGGAATTACGACTTACATAATGCTCGCGGGTGAGTTTGTCTAACCCCGCATTCACTTCAGCTGCCACCTTCTCGGTGAGGGTAAGAGGAATTACTGGGGCTGTTGGAAGCTCGCCAGTCTTGATTCTCTCGTCGTGAAGGCGGACTTGAGCTAGAAGGTCAGAGAACTTGACGTCCTCTGCTTCTTGCGCCTCCTCTTCGGGGGATAGATGGCTTTTGTGCAGGACTTGCCTGGCCAGCCGCTGGATCTCCTCTACAGATTTCCGGGATAAGCCAAACTTGGCAAGTCCGAGATTGCTGAGGAGGTTGTCGGCGAAGACTTCAGCCGAGGGATCATTACCCGAAGAGGGTTCACCCTTATCTTGAGCTGACGCACCCACGGTGACGTCAGTGTGTGACCCAAGGATCACAGGCGCCGTTGGAGGAGCCGGATCTTCTACAACAACCGGAGAAGGAGTAATCGCCGGTGTTGTAGAAGGTTGAGGGGCAGGAGTCGGAGGAGCCGTGGCAGGGGAAGCTATGGTAAGCTTCATCTGTCGCAGGGGCTTCGCAGGAATCCCTTTCCCCTTACCCTTGATGGGAGGCTTTGCTTTGAGAATGTAGTAAAGTCGGAAACATTACATCTCAGAAAGAAATTCGAGAAAAGTACAAAGGCGGAAATTGTGAATAAAAGTTACCTCTTCACAACAGGCACTTCCATTGTGCCAACAGCCACTATCAGAGCTTTGCGCTTCTTGAGCGCAAGGTCCGGTAATGGGACCACTTCAGTCCCCTGAGAAAACTCAGGAGGATATCCTTCGAGTGGAGCAAGCTCTGACTCGGGGAGGTCAGCAAGCTGAAAACAGGAAAGCATATCAGCATTGCGGTATATAACTTAAAGATTGAAACACATAAAAGTTGTACTGATGGAAGCTTACCAGCACCACGGGGTTTTCTGCCGTGTGCATATCCAGAGAAACCTCCGGAATTTTCCTCTCGATCCGCTCCTTGATCAGCCATTTAATCTGGCTTATGTAACCCTGGGCAGTGTAGGCTTTAGGGCTGATACGGAGGGAATCTTTTTTGGAAGACGTGATGGAGTGCATCAGTCTGTCCCCGTGGTACTGAAGTGGCTGGATCCGACGGGAGACCCAGCATTGGACCAAGTCGGATCCCTTCAGACCCGTGTGCTTGACCAAATACTCGATCCGCCTCTTAGCGAGGATCAGATCGTCGGTGAGAGCCGAAGCAGCCTCATCCCAGGAAGGCTGGGCTGTGGCAGCTCCGTGAAAGAAACGCCGGCAAAGCAGTAGCTTTGCCGCGAGCCGGAATATCCCTATGATAAAAGAAAGTGGCTGGCCATTTTTTGACCGAGTCACTGGCAGAAATTTTGGGATAGGACCGGTCTCGTCTAACAGAAAAACTAATGGTATCGGTGATATAAAGAACACCGACAGTGATGGAATTCCTACGGACATGGAAATAGTACCGGAAGAGAAGCAAACTTGGCCTAATGCCGAGAAAGCCCTCGCAAAGCACAGCATATGCGCTCATTTCCAGAAGAGAATTGGGAGGAAGATTGTGGAGTTGAACTCCATAGTGATCTATCACCTCGGAGAAGAACTCCGAGGGAGGAAAGGACAAACCTCGGTCCAGATGGGTGCCGAAGTGGACACGCTCGCCCTCGCGCGGGTTGGGAACGGTTTCGCCGAGGCCGGTCCGCCAGTCGCCGGCGGTAAGAAGCCCCTCCTTCTCCACGTTCTTGAGGCCTGCCTCGTCGAGGGCGCAGGGGATCCAGCTTCCCCGGAAACTCTCCTTCTCTGCAGCTGCTTCCGCCGCCGCTGCCGCAGCCAAACTAGAGGAAGAAGAAGAGGAAGCCATTTTTCTCCGGTGAAAAAGGTGACCTTAAAGTGGCGGCGCTGGGAGCTCTGTGGAGGAGGACGAGGAGGCTCTAGGCGCGCAGGAGGATTGGGAAGGAAGGAATGGCAAAGGACTGGTGGAGAGGAGAAGAAGAAATCTAAACCCCTTATATCCACCTACCTGCGCCAAGATTTGTGCAAACGCTACAGTGTAACCGCCACGTGTTGTGGAAAGAACTGGGAAGGGCACCTCGACCTCCACGCACGCATTTAAACGGCGCCTCGGTTCTGCGAACCGCGGACCCACCAAACGGTCGTGCTGACGGAACGTCTGTTAGATGACATGACCTGACCATGCTTGTGTCAGGTGGCGTTAGATACCAAGTTTCGGCTTAGTTTAAAAGCGAGCTGGAAAATCCGAGTAACCAATTGAAAGGTACGACTTACTTGTAAGACCCGGATCGTATTTTTTGTTGTGATGTTTCAGGAACCCTTCAAGATTCTGCAAGCCGAAGATCAAGCTAGACGATGATAAAATCGGACTTTGGATCTTGGAGGCCTCCGGGGGCTGCTGTTGGGGATATACTTTCCGAGTATCCTCATAGTTCCTCACTGACCAGGGTGGCCCACTTCGGGTTAGAGCTTTGCTTCACGGGCGGCCCAGTTAGAGAGAGAAGACGGAGTCCAATCCGGCTACGGGAAGGCCCAGAAGACTTACAGACTTAGGCCCATAATGTTACTTGTATTTCAAGATGTACTCTGTAACCAACTCTTAGTCGTAGCCGGATTGATCTCTCCTATAAACCCTAGGCTAGATATCTATATAAGCCGTCCTAGGGAGAGCCTTTAGGGCACCAGATAACACCAAATACTTTAGACCCCTAACTCGCACAGGTGATACCATTGTAACCCATATTCCGGCTCTGCTGTATTACTGGATTGCTAGCAGGAGTAGGGTCCGTCCAAAGCCGGCGGATTCGAACCTGGGTAAACTTGTGTGCTCACCGTCCTGGAACACCGTACGTCTCACACCCCTCTCTTCCGCACGCCTCGAGGACCCCCTCATGGCGTACTTGTCCTCAATCCGACGACAATTTATAGCACATATGTTTCAGACAAAAGGTTTACAAAGCGTAGGAAATGTTTCGATAGAAACCGGAATTGTTTCGAGCGAAATTGCAGAAAGTGGTTCTGCATATGATATTGAAATGTTGCGAGGGGTTTTATTTTAATGTTGGTTAATTAAATTAATTAACAAAAATTTGAATAAAATAAATAAAAGAGTTTTATTAATTGAGAGTTGCATTAAATTTGGTGGAAATTTAATGCATGTGAGTGGAACTTTGGGTGGAGCTTGAATTGATGTGAGTGGAGATTCCACCACATGGATGGGGAAGAGGAAGGGTCTCCCTCCTTGGTCACCGGCCATGGTAGGGGAGGAGTCCCCCCTCTCCTATAAAAGACCCCCCTCTCCTCCCTCACAAAGCACACCTCCTTGTGAAGGATCTCTCTCCCCCTCTAGATATTCCCCATGGTCTCAGAGTAGCGAGATACATGTTCCCGGTGGCCTTGCATCTGGAAGGAGTTGCTGCTTCCGCTGATTTGCTGGAGTGAGGAGGTGGAGGTTGTCCAGTGGCTTGAACGTGTGTGCGAGGACGGATGCGCTGCTGATTTTCGGCACTCGGACTTCCACACGATCTTGAGATCGGCAAGCATACGACTACATCAACCCCGAGTTCCTACTCATTAACAAAACACGTTGTCTTCGAGGGTAAGTTCTCCATGGATGTATGTCCACCCGTTGCTCTATATCTAGTAAATAGATCATGGCGTATAGTTCTCATCGGAGGAAATTTTTTGTTCTCTATGCTGCGGACCCAACAGCTTTATATACGCAGGTCCTCTGAATTTGCTGGATTCCTCCTCCACCGAGTCTCGCACCAGCCGGCTTACCAAAGTCGGCCACCTGCTTCACGATTTCCGCCAGTCACTAGAGGATACTGGTGAAGCTCTTAAAGTTCTGGACATGAACAAAATGTCTCCCTTTGAGGTGCAAGATAAGGTGAAGGAGATGCCCCAACTCATCTAGGACTGGAACATGTCCTATGCACGAACCGTAGCACAGAATGCCCTCACCATGGTTATGAGCCACCATGGAAGCATGGAGATCTAGCAAGTGACCAGGGGTTATTCAACTGTGGATGAAGACGGCAAGGAGCAAAACATCAAAGCCATCATGGACTCCTGCACCGGTTCTGGATGTCACGTAGCTGATTTGACCAGCTACGACACTCCTTTCTTCTCTCGCGTGGAAATGCCTCCTCCGCCTGTCAAATAAACAGCTGAAGTTTCTGATCAGCTACGACACTCCTTTCTTCTCTCGCGTGGAAACGCCTCCTCCGCCTGTCAAATAAACAGCTGAAGTTTCTGACGATGAGCAAATCGAATCCGATTTGCCTGTCTTAGAAAGATATCAAGGCGAAGGCGATGTCTCCAGTGAGCCGGCAGCTTCTACCTCTCCTCATGCATCGTAGAGTACTAGAAAAACAATGTGTTATTCTGAAACAATTGGATTGTAAATAAGTAGTGTAATATTTTTGCTAGTGCTAAGATTTTCAACAACTAATGATTTTGACTTCCTTTTTAGCACTTTGGCTTTATTTTGTTGTGCCTGAAATTTTACATAACCACTTTTTGTTTTTGTCTGTACTTATCGCTTTTTCTGGCTTTTCGGCTCGTCCCTTTCGTGAGCCTGCAAACCTTCAACACGGAAACTTTGACGAGCAATGGAGCTCAATTGCTAAACTAGTTTAAACCCGGAAATAAATCCGGTTCCAGTACCAACAATTCACTACTCGGAAAATGCCCGCATCCGGTAATCAGATAAAGAACCAAAGTATAAACTAGAAAATTTAGACTTATACCTGAAGGTAGCATTTTTAGAATCAAAAATCTAACCAGAACAAACATGAGCATAAAATACTTTCAAGTATTCTGGGATTTTCAACTGTGACATCATTCGGAAATAAGATGGTAATGTAAAACTTCTCAGAAAATATTGAGGCAACCAACACATTATTTCTCATTTGAACATGTACACATATATGATTACAAAGAAAGAAATTTTAAGAATAAAAGGGACGTAGCTGAGCAATATTCCACAGTCTGTCTAATTCTTCCAGGTCTATACTGCCTCCAACTCTCTTTCTTTTATTAGTAGCACGTCTTTCTTTGACTGGTCGCATATCAGTTAGATACTCGGCTAACTAAAAAGGGCCCTTCCCATACTCGGCTAACTAAAAAGGGCCCTTCCCATACTGGGGAAAGTTTGTGCTTTCTTTTCGGCACAAGCTGGAGAACCAAATCGCCCTTATTGAAATACCAGTTTTTGACTCTCTAGCTATGAAACTTGTGTAACTTCTGCTGATACGTTGTTGATCTTTGCTCAGCAACAACGCGCACTTCTTTGATTAAATTGAGAGCATTTTGTCGAGAAATTTCGGCATCCTCTTCGATATACGCAACAACTCAGGGACAAGTATGAATTAAATCGCTAGGAAGAACTGCTTCTGCACCATACACCAAGAAGAAAGGTGTCTATCCGGTTGACCTGTTTGGAGTTGTTCTTAAGCTCGATATCACAGACAGAAATTCGTCTGCCCAAGCCCCCATAGCACGAGGAAGTGGTGCTTCGAGTCTTGGTTTGAGGCCTTGTAGGATTAAACCACTTGCTCTTTCAACTTGTCCATTTGGTTGTGGATGTGCGATTGACACAATGTCAAGCCAGATATTTTGTTCATGCAGCATTCGATAAGGTCTCCCATAGAAAAATTGCTCCCGTTGTCCATGATAGCGGATAACTGTATCAGATTATAACATCCTCAACAAATCTTCTAGATGTTGCTCCATCACAACTTGTGATGGGTTTAGCCTCGATCAATTTTGTGAATTTATCCACCATCAATAAGAGGTGAGTAAATCTACTTGGAGCCCGTTTAAACGGTCCTACAATGTCAAGCCCCTAGACCTTGAAAGGCCATGTTATAGGTATTGTTCGCAACTGATCAGCCGGAACATGAGCTTGTGTGTCGTACTTTTGGCAGCTTTTGCACGTCTTGACCAGACGTTCGGCATCTGCCTTGGCTGTAAGCCAGAAAAATCCGTGTCTGAAAGCTTTTGCCACTAAAGATTTGGCTGCAGCATGATGGCCGCATTCTCCTTCGTGGATTTCTCTTAGGATTTCCACTCCTTCTTCTAGAGATACGCAACGCTAAAAGACCCCAGGTACTCTCTGCTTATAGAGCTCACCATTTATTAATGTATAGGTTTTTGCTCGTCGGGACAATCTGCTGGCTCAAAACCTCGTCTTTGGGTAATTTTCCGTCTACCAAAGAAATCAAGGTAGGGCTGAGTCCAACTAGGAATTACAGCCAGAACAGCTACTAAAGGTGAGTCAGATATTCCTCATCAACTCCTTTTATAGAGGGAACTTTGAGGTACTCTAAAAAAGCGCCATTCGGTACCTTTTTCCGTGTAGAGCCTATTCGAGATAATGCATCAGCTTCCTCATTTTCTGTTCGAGGGATGTGTTGAACCTCAAACCCTTCGAACGATTTAGATAGTTCATCCACGACAGCCCTATATGTTGCCATGTGTTTATTTGCATTACAAATATCCGACACGTGTTGAGCAACAAGATCTGAATCTCCATAACACATAAGTCATCGGATGCCAATATCCTTAGCAATCCGGATTCCAGGCAGCAATGCTTCATATTCGGAAATGTTGTTTGTTGCCGTCAAGTGGATCTGCAACACATAGAAAAACTTATCTCCTTATGGTGATTTGAGCACAACGCCAGCCCTCGAGCCCCGATCGCCTTAGACCCATCAAAATGCAGGTCTAGTACTCCGACTCTAGGAGGGTCATATGTTTCGTTGTCTCTGTCCAATTAGCGACAAAGTCAGCGAGGATTTGGGATTTGATTGTTGTACGAGCTTTGTACTCAATGTCGAAAGCTAAAAGCTCTATTCCCCATTTTGCGACATGTCATGTGGCGTCGCTGTTATTAATTATGTCTCTCATGGGAGCTATGCTCACCACGGTAATTTGATGCTCCTGAAAGAACACACCGTAAGCCAGCTTTTGATAGTGCAGATACCACTGCTTTGATTCCCTTAGGACTTCACTGAAGTAGTAAGTCGGACGCTGCACCAGGTGTTCTTGCTTTTCCTCTAGTCTTTCCACCACCATGACGACACTGCCGACCTTGTTTGTCGCAGCGAGATAGAGCAACATCAGTTCACGAGGTTCCGGTGCTACAAGGATAGGAGCGAATGAGATTACTGCTTTCAGGTCTTGTAGTGTAGCTTCAGCTTCATCAGACCAAACAAAAAATTTGGTCTTTTTCAGGAGCTTGTAAAGTGGTGCGGCTCTTTCACCTAGCCGGCTTACAAATCGACTGACTGTTGCAATGCAATAAGTTAGTCTTTGAACGTCCTTCAGGTGAGTCGTCCCGGAAATATTGAGAATAGCCTTAATTTTGTCTCGGTTCACCTCTATGCCTCTTTGAGACAGGATGAAACCTAACAATTTTCCAGCTGGTATTCCAAAGAAGCACTTCTTCGGATTAAGCATTATATTGTATTTCATAGATTAGTGAACGTTTCCTCCAAGTCGGAAATTAAGGTTTTATTCTTTTTGGACATCACCGCGACGACATATGCATGTACATTGCGTCTGATTTGATCGTGGAGGCAATGCTGCATAGTGCGCTAGTAGGTAGCTCCTGCGTTTTTTAGCCCAAAGGTCATTGTAACGAAACAGAAGGTTCCGAAGGGGGGTATGAATGAAGTTTTGACTTTGTCTAATTCCTTCATCCAGATTTGGTGATAACCGGAATATGCATCGAGAAAACATAGGAGTTCCGAGTCTAACGTAGAATCGATAACTTGATCAATTCTAAGTAGAGCGAACGGATCTTTTGGACAAGCCTTGTTCAAGGCGGTATAATCAACACACATCCTTAATTCAGTAGTTTCCTTTTTAGGGACCATTACAGCATTGGCTGACCACTCAGTGTGGACGACCTCTTCCATGAACCCGGCTAACTCGAGCCAAGCTAGTTCCTTAGCTTGCTTTTCATGGCCAAAACATCGTAAGGACTATTTGACGGGTTTAGTGTTTGGGTGTGCATTTAGAGAGTGCTCGACAAGTTCCCTAGGTACTCCGGTCATGTCAGATGGCTGCCATGCGAAGATGTCTTGATTTGCTTGGAGGAAGTTGACGAGCGTGCTTTCCTATGCGCTATCTAAACCTACACCTATTTGGGTCACCTTGGAGGGGTCATCATCCTTCAATGACATCGTCTTTGTCTCTTCTGATGCCTTGAACTCCGAAGTCGGTTTTGTAACCTCCTTCTTCGTTGTGGGCATCTTGGACGGGTCGATGGTCTTCTTGATCTCCTGGTACTCCTGGGCATGTAGTACGGCTTCAGCAAAGGCGGCATTTCCATCCTTGCACTCTCGTGCTTTCTTCGGGTCTCCCTTGATGGTGATCACGCCCTTGGGACCTAGAATTTTCATCATATTGCAAAAGTAACATGGACGAGCCATAAAAGCCTAGTAAGCTGGCCGTCCGAATATAGCATGGTATGCTCTCTTGAATGGGACCACTTTGAAGGAGAGTGCTTCCGTTCAGTAGTTCCTTGGATTTCCAAAAGTAACATCCAAAGTGATTTCTCCCGGGGAATTTGCTTGTCTTCCTAGGACAACTCCGTGAAAGATCACAGAGATGTGATTCAGCCGAGTTTCCAAGATCCTCATCTGACACAACGTTTCGATGTAGAGGATGTTGATGCTTCTGCTACCGTCCATGAGAGTCTTGGAGAAACCATAGCCGTCAATGACTGGATTGTAGCCTAATGCGTACTTTCCTCACCTGTGCAACTTAGGTGGATGATCTGCGCGGTCAAAGGTCATTGTCACTTCCGATTAGTCCAAGAATTGAGGGACAGCCAGAACAATTGTGTTGAGTTCATGCAAAACGGCCTTCTTAACCTTTGTTGGTTGAGACCCAAGGAAAGTGACATAAGTGTCTTTCTTCGTTGGGAAGTTCTTCTTTCCATCCAACTTGGGATTTGAAGGCTCTGCTTCCTCCATGTCGAAATCTTCCTTGGTCTCTTTTTCTTTTTCGGGATTCTTCTTTCCCATCTTTTGCTTGGCCCTATAGCCAGCGGCTTCGTCTTTCTTAATGTCATCATTAAAACAACACTCATTGTTTGTGTGGGATGAGCCCCTATTGGCATCTAAGTGATGCATAGACGGATTGTTGGCAATGTCGTCCCAAGAGTAGGTTTTTCCAGGTTGTTGTTCTCCTCTACCCTGGACTCTTGACAACCCATGACCGCGTCCGTGGCTGCCTCCGCGCTCTCCTCGTCCTCTAGACCCGAATGTAGCAGTGACAACTGCCATTTTCGTGTTGGTTTTTTCTTCTGTGGTGTTCTTGCGCTTCTGAGTTGGTTGCTTCAACTGTTTTGCCGACTGTGGTATATCTAGGACATTCAGTAGTCCCTCTGCATCATTGTCGGTGTCTGCATATTTTGTCAATATCTCTATCATCTCTCCCAGATCAGTGACCTTGTCGCATTTCAAACGGTGACGTAGTAAACCAATTGGGAGTCCTGCAATGGAAGCTTGAATCGCAATTTGAGCGTTTACTCCTTCACAAGAGTTCTTGGTGTCGATCCATCGTCCGAGATAATGTCGGTAGATTTCTCCGGCTTTCTGGGTGTAATGCTGTAGGTCTCCTACCGTAGAGGGCCTCCGATATGTGCCTCAAAATTCTGAAAGAACGCACTTTGCATGTCATACCAGTTATGTATGGTGTTTTCCGGTAGTTCATTGAGCCAGGATCGTGCCATCTTCCTCAGCATAAGCGGGACATACCAGGTCCTGACCAAGCTATTTCCGCCTTTGGCGATGCAACAAGCCTGGAAAAAATCCTGATGCCAAGTATCTGGCAGGCCACACCGTCGTAGGCTTAGATGTGTCTTGAGATAGCAAATCCTTCCGGGAACTGTGTTTGTAAAATTTGTGGTCCAAGCATTTTGGACCCAAAGAAATATCATCGGTCTCGTAGCACCGCACCTCTATGTTAGAGTTGATTTGGTGTCTTGCGTCACTTGGTGACAGAGAACGCATTCTTAGTTGTTCGTTGTGGCTGTGGTGCCGTGGAGCTGGACTTCTGCTTCTACCAACACCTCCTCCACCACGACGCCCTCATTGGCCTCCTCGAGAGCCGGTATGATGGCTGCTTGCCGGAAATGGTGGTGCAGGTGGATTGTTTCTGGCTGAGTGACGGCCTCCATCCGAAGCGTCATTATTCCGGTTCCGGGGAGGGTATTGATTACAATGAGCCTCCTGCTGGCTTGACTCGGCACGGTGTCCGTCATTCCTTCGTCCATCGTTTCCCCCATTATGATGAGGTTCAGCCGGACGGCTTGTATGTCTAGGAGGTGGCATCCTTGTCGGCCCTCCTCCCAATGTTGTTCTTCTTCATCTTCCCTACAATTGTTCGACTCTCGCCGGGGAGGGTGTCTCGGAACCAGTGCTGCAATACGTCTCGCTCTACGCTGGAGCAACCTATAGTCTAGTCATGTGCGGCTCTGTGTTGTTGCCCTGAATATCCGGTTCTTGAATAGGTTTCTTCCAGATGGTCGGGACGGTGATGCTGTACCAGGTCCCGTCGGGGCCTAATGTCATCCCAAGCGGGATCCCTGCGACATTGGTCAGATTTAGAGACCAGTTTTCCGATTCCGGATCTCGCGGCCTTTTGTTGCTCCAGACCCTTGGTAAGTAGCTTTATGCCTAACCGAACTTGATCTGGATTTGGGTAGGTTGCCAGGATATCTCTAGTTGCAGCAGTGTTTTCCACTAGTGTTCCATACACTAGATCTCCCTTGCTATCCAGTCGAGGTTCTCCTTTGACGGTGTTATCTCCCTCGAAGAGGGTCTTGTGGACTTCCGGATTTTTGTTAGCCTGCACGGGGCCATTCTGGGTCTTCTGATGCTGCAGGGAGTTGAACTGCCCCACAGATGCAATGCGCTTCTTCTCTTCCATAATGTTGTTAGCCTCATCCAGGAGTACTTGACGAAGCGCTTCTAGGGCTTGGGCCCTATCTTCCAATTTTGTAGGTGTAAGCTCTGCAGCAGTAGGGATTGGCTTAGTTAACACATCTTCTTTGAGTTTACGGGCACCAACGGTAACCACGTATCCATCCACCGGAGTTTCTTTTGGCTTGCCTAGGATTAAGGCTCCATCCGATTCTTCTTCATATTCTTTGGCAACTACTTCCTCAGCAGGAGGGTCATTTGCTGGAGTTTTCTTCTTGTTCCTCTTCTTTGCCTTCTTGGCAGCGCCGGTAGCAAAGACGGCTTTGGGTCCATTTCCTGGAGTCAAGCTCTAATTAGTACTTTCGGACATCTAGACATCAGATTATCTCTGAGATCCATGGCATCCTGCGCTTTGGGAGAGATTTCTCCCGATCCTTCATCCATGGCTTCTCCTTCCTCTACAGCTTTGGAGTTGTACTCTTCATACTCCATGGAGAACTTTCGGAAATCCGCCGACATCATTGAATCATCAGAAGATGCTGGTAAGTCGATGTTTGTTCCATTTGCCTCCAGCACCGAGTCTTCATTGTCTCTAGTATCGGCAGAGCCGGATCCGGATCCAACATATCCGACAAAGTGCAATGTGTGTGTCCTAAGGTATTTGCGGCTTTCCTCGTGGGCTTCCTCGAAACGTCTGATGGTCTCGACAATTTCATCCACGTGGGCGTCTTGTAGCATCATACGCCTCAATGTGTACTTCGGGAAAGGTTGATCCGTTCCTGCATTGGCAGAGCCGAAACCGGAGTTGTTACCTTGCTCCTCCTAGATTTAGACCTCGACGAGGAGATCGATCTAGGATTCGGCCTCCCTAGGGAGATCCACTCCAGATTCGACTTGCACCACAAGATCTGCTTCAGGCTCAGATATCTCCACTATCTCCGCGACAGGTGTGGGCTAGGTGGGGTTCGGGTTTTCCGGGATCCGAAACTTTCCTGCCTCCATGGACAAAGTGGACCCAGAAGCTTTTTTGCCTCTATCATCACCGCTGGGGTGGGTGGGGCAGGTTCAGCGAAACCTATGTAAACATTGATCTCACCAAAATACATGATGGTGTAGGCAGTCAAGGCCTCCCTAGCCGGAATCCAGGTCTCGTCGAGAATGATGAGAGGGACGTCGCTGGCATAGAGGACGCGACCGACGGTGATTGTCTCGCCGATTCTGATTCTTGCAGATTCCGCTTGGAGCGCGGATCCGAAGCTCACTTGCCCCATGGTGGGCGCCAACTGTCATCGGATTAAAGACAAGTACGCCATGAGGGGGTCCTCGAGGCGTGTAGAAGAGAGGGGTGTGAGACGTACGGTATTTCGGGAACGGTGAGCACACAAGTTTACCCAGGTTCGAATCTGCCGGCTTCGGACGGATCCTACTCCTGCTAGCAATCCAGTAATACGGTAGAGCCGGAATATGGGTTACAAGGGTTTAGCCTGTGGGAGTTGAGGTTGTAGACTATTGTGGGGTGCCCTCAAGGTTGGTCCCTAGGACGGCTTATGTAGATATCCGGCCTAGGGTTTACAGGAGACACCTATCCGGCTACGACTAAAAGTCATTTATAGAGTACATCTAGAACTACAAGTAACACTACAGGCCTATGTCTGTAAGTATTTTAGCCCTTCCTGTACCCGGACTAGACTTGGTCTCTTCTCCCTGACTGGGCCGCCCATGAAGCAAAGCTCTAACCCGAAGTGGGCTACTCTGGTCAGTGAGGCACAATGAGGATACCCAGAAAGTATATCCCCAAGAATAGCCACATGGAATGATGCACCAGTGTAACAGAAGTTGCATCACCACATCCATTGGAGTGTGTGTAGTCATGTGGATCAAGCTGGTTTTGAAAAGAAAACATGCAATGACTATATAGACTGCATCGGTCCAAACCAAAACCCCCAAAACACATAGGAATGCAACTACCACATGGGATGATGCACAAGTGTGACAGAAGTTGCATCACAACATCCATTGGAGTGTGTGTGTGGTCATGTTGATCAAGGTGGTTTGGAAAAGAACACATGCAATGACTATAGAGACTCCATGTGTCAAACCATGGTAAGAAAGCTAAAAAACATATAGGAATGCAACAGCCACATGGAATGGTGCACCAGTGTGACAGAAGTTGCATCACCACATCCATTGGAGTATGTCTTGTCATGTGGATCAAGGTGGTTTGGAAAACAACACATGAAATGACTCTAGAGGATCAAGGTTGTTTTGTAAATAACACATGCAATGAACTAGAGACTCCATGTGTCAAAGACAAAATCTAAAAAAACACATAGGAATAAAACTTCGACATGGAATGGTGCACTAGTGTGACAGAAGTTGCATCGCCACATCCATTGGAGTGTGTGTGGTCATGTGGATCAAGGTGGTTTGTAAAAAAACACATGAAATGACTGTAGTGGACCAAGCTAGTTTGTAAATAACACATGCAGTGACTCTAGGGACTCCATGTGTGAAACCAAGGTCAATAAGCACAAACATATAGGAATGAACTACCACATGGAATGCTGCACCAGTGTGATAGTAGTTGCATCACCACATCCATTGGAGTGTGTGTGGTCGTGTAGATCAAGGTGGTTTGGAAAAAACACATGCAATGACTCTAGAGACTACATGTGTGAGACCATGGTAAGAAATCCCAAAAACATATAGGAATGCAACTGCCACATGGAATGGTGCACCAGTGTGACAGAAGTTGAATCACCAAATCCATTGGAGTGTGTTTGGTCATGTGGATCAAGGTGGTTTGAAAAAGAACACATGCAATGACACTATAAACTACATGTGTGAAACCATGGTCAGAAATCCCAAAAATACATAGGAATGCAACTACACATGGAATGATGTACCGTGTGACAGACGTTGCATCACCACATCCATTGGAGTGTGTGCGGTAATGTGCATCAAGGTGGTTTGGAAAATAACACATGAAATGCCTCTAGAGACTCCATGTGTTAAAGCATGGTCAAAACTCCTAAAATTCCCGTCGAATGCAACTACCACATGGAATGGTACACCAGTGTGACAGAAGTGGCATCACCACATCCATTGGAGTGTGTGTTGTCTTTTAGATAAAGGTGGTTTGGACAATAACACATGAAATGAATCCTTAGACTACATGGGTCAAACCTGAAGGCCCCAAAACACATAGGAATGCAACTGCCACATTGAATGATGCACTAGTGTGACGGAAGTTGCATAACCACATCCATTGGAGTGTGTCTTGCCATGTGGATCAAGCTGGTTTGGAAAACAACACATGAAATGACTCTAGAGGATCAAGGTGGTTTTGGAAGAACACATGCAACGAAATAAAGACTCCATGTGTCAAACACAAAATCTAAAAACACACATAGGAATAAAACTGCCACATGGAATGGTGCACTAGTGTGACAGAAGTTGCATCACCACATCCATTGGAGTGTGTGTGGTCATGTGGATCAAGGTGGTTCGTAAAACCACACATTAAATGACTGTGGTGGATCAAGCTATTTTGGAAATAACACATGCAATGACTCTAGGGACTCCATGTGTGAAACTAAGGTCAATAAGCACAAAACATATTGGAATGAACTGCCACATGGAATTTTACACCAGTGTGTCAGAAGTTGCATCACCACATCCATTGGAGTGTGTATGGTCATATGGATCAAGGTGGTTTGGAATAGAACACATGCAATGACTCTACAGACTACATGTGTGAAACCATGGCCAGAAAGCCCAAAAACACATAGAAATGCAACTGCCACATGGAATGGCATAGGAGTGTGACAGTAGTTGAATCACCAAATCCATTGGAGTGTGTGTGGTCATGTGGATCAAGGTGGTTTGGAAAAGAACATATGCAATGACTCTATAAACTACATGTGTGAAACCATGGTCAGAAATACCAAAAATACATAGGAATGCAACTGCCAGATGGAATGATGTACCGTCTGACAGATGTTGTATCACCACATCCATTGGAGTGTGTGCGGTAATTTGGATCAAGGTGGTTTGGAAAAGAACACATGAAATCCCTCTAGAGACTCCACATGTCAAACAATGGTCAAAAATCCTAAAATGCCCCTTGAATGTAACTTCGACATGGAATGGTGCACCGGTTTGACAGAAGTTGCATCACCACATCCATTGGAGTGTGTGTGGTCATGTAGATCAACGTGGTTTGGACAATAACACATGCAATGCCTCTGTAGACTACATGGGTCAAACCTGAAGGCCCCAAAACACATAGGAATGCAACTGCCACATTGAATGATGCACTAGTGTGACGGAAGTTGCATAACCACATCCATTGGAGTGTGTCTTGCCATGTGGATCAAGCTGGTTTGGAAAACAACACATGAAATGACTCTAGAGGATCAAGGTGGTTTTGGAAGAACACATGCAACGAAATAAAGACTCCATGTGTCAAACACAAAATCTAAAAACACACATAGGAATAAAACTGCCACATGGAATGGTGCACTAGTGTGACAGAAGTTGCATCACCACATCCATTGGAGTGTGTGTGGTCATGTGGATCAAGGTGGTTCGTAAAACCACACATTAAATGACTGTGGTGGATCAAGCTATTTTGGAAATAACACATGGAATGACTCTAGGGACTCCATGTGTGAAACCAAGGTCAATAAGCACAAAACATATAGGAATGAACTGCCACATGGAATTTTACACCAGTGTGTCAGAAGTTGCATGACCACATCCATTGGAGTGTGTACGATCATATGGATCAAGGTGGTTTGGAATAGAACATATGCAATGACTGTAGAGACTACATGTGTGAAACCATGGCCAGAAAGCCCAAAAACACATAGAAATGCAACTGCCACATGGAATGGTGCACCAGTGTGACAGTAGTTGAATCACCAAATCCATTGGAGTTTGTGTGTTCATGTGGATCAAGGTGGTTTGGAAAAGAACATATGCAATGACTCTATAAACTACATCTGTGAAACCATGGTCAGAAATACCAAAAATACATAGGAATGCAACTGCCAGATGGAATGATGTACCGTCTGGTAGATGTTGCATCACCACATCCATTGGAGTGTGTGCGGTAATTTGGATCAAGGTGGTTTGGTAAATAACCCATGAAATGCCTCTAGAGACTCCACGTGTCAAACAATGGTCAAAAATCCTAAAATGCCCCTTGAATGCAACTGCGGCATGGAATGGTGCACCAGTTTCAAAGAAATTGCATCACCACATCCATTGGAGTGTGTGTGGTCATGTAGATCAAGGTGGTTTGGACAATAACAAATGCAATTCCTCTTTAGCCTACATGGTTCAAACCTAAAGGCCCCAAAACACATAGGAATGCAACTGCCACATTGAATGATGCACCAATGTGATAGAAGTTGCATCACCACATCCATTAGAGTGTGTCTGGTCGTGTGGATCAAGGTGATTTGGAAAAAAACACACGAAATGACTCTAGAGGATCAAGGTGGTTTTGGAAAGAACACATGCAACGAAATAGAGACTCCATCTGTCAAACACAAAATCTAAAAAACACATAGGAATAAAACTGCCACATGGAATTGTGCACTAGTGTGACAGAAGTTGCATCACCACATCCATTGGAGTGTGTGTGGTCATGTGGATCAATGTGGTTTGTAACACAACATATGAAATGACTGGAGTGGATCAAGCTAGTTTGTAAATAACACATGCAATGACTCTAGGAACTCCCTGTGTGAAACCAAGGTCAATAAGCACAAAACATATAGGAAGGAACTGCCCCATGGAATGCTGCACCAGTGTGATAGTAGTTCCATCACCACATCCATTGGAATGTGTGTGGTCATGTAGATCAAGGTGGTTTGGAAAAAAACACATGCAATGACCCTAGAGACTATATGTGTGAGACGATGGTAAGAAATCCCAAAAACATATAGGAATGCAACTGCCACATGGAATGGTGCAGCAGTGTGGCAGAAGTTGAATCACCAAATCCATTAGAGTGTGTGTGGTCACGTGGATCAAGGTGGTTTGGAAAAGAACATATGCAATGACTCTATAAACTACATATGTGAAACCATAGTCAGAAATCCGAAAAATACATAGGAATGCAACTGCCACATGGAATGATGTACCGTGTGACAGACATTGCATCACCACATCCATTGGAGTGTGTGAAGTAATGTGGATCAAGGTGGTTTGGAAAATAACACATGAAATGCCTCTAGAGACTCCATGTGTCAAAGCATGGTCAAAAATCCTAAAATGCCCCTCGAATGGAACTACCACATGGAATGGTACACCAGTGTGACAGAAGTTGCATCACCACATCCATTGGAGTGTGTGTTGTCATGTAGATCAAGGTGGTTTGGACAATAAGACATGAAATTACTCTTTAGACTACATGGGTCAAACCTAAAGGCCCCAAAACACATAGGAATGCAACTTCCACATTGAATGATGCACCAGTGTGACAGAAGTTGCATCACCACTTCCATTGGAGTGCGTGTGATCATGTGGATAAAGTTGTTTTGGAAAACAACACATGAAATGACTCTAATGGGTCAAGGTGGTGTTGAAAAGAACACATGCGATGACTCTAGAGACTCTATGTCAAACCATAGTCAGAAAGCACAAAAACACATAGGAATGCAACTGCTAAATGAAATGTTTCACTAGTGGGATTGATGTTTCATCACCACATACATTGGAGTGTGTGTGCTCATGTGGATAAAGGTGGTTTGGAAAACAACAGATGAAATGACTCTAGAGACTACATGTGTGAAACCATGGTTAGATATCCCAAAACCACATAGGAATGGAACTACCAAATGGAAGGATGCAGCAGTGTGATAGAAGTTGCATCACCACATCCATTGGACTGTGTATGGTCATATGATCATGGTGGTTTGGAAAAAAACACATGCAATGACTCTAGAGACTCCATGTGTGAAACCAAGGACAGAAAGCCCAAAAATACATAGGAATGTACCACATGGAATGGTGCACTAGTGTGACAGAAGTTGCATCACCACATACATTGGATGTGTGTGGTAATTGGGATCAAGGTGGTTTGGAAAAGAACAAATTAAATGCCTCTAGAGACTCCATGTGTCAAACCATGGTCAAAAACCCTAAAATGCCCCTCGAATGTAACTGCCACATGGAATTGTGCACCAGTGTGACAGAAGTTGCATCACCATATCCATTGGAGTGTGTGTGGTCATGTAGATCAAGGTGGTTTGGACAATAACACATGCAATGCCTCTGTAGCGTACATGGGTGAAACCTAAAAGCCCCAAAACACGTTGGAATGCAATTTCCACATGGAATGATGCACCAGTGTGACATAAGTTGCATCACCACTTCCATTGGAGTGTGTGTAACCATGTGGATAAATTTGGTTTGGAAAACAACACATGAAATGACTCTAGTGGGTAAATGTGGTTTTGAAAAGAACACATGCAATGACTCTAGAGGCTTCATGTGTGAAACCATGCTCGGAAAACACAAAAACACATAGGAATGCAACTGCCAAATGAAATGTTACACCAGTGTGACAGAAGTTTCATCACCATAAACATTGGAGTGTTTTTGGTCATGTGGATTAATTTATTTTGGAAAACAACACATGAAATGACTCTAGAGGCTCCATGTGTGAAACCATGCGCAGAAAGCACAAAAACACATAGGAAAATTTTACACCAGTGTGTCAGAAGTTGCATCACTACATCCATTGGAGTGTGTATGGTCATATGGATCAAGGTGGTTTGGAAAAGAACACATGCAATGAGTCTAGAGACTCCATGTGTGAAACCATGGCCAAAAAGCCCAAAAACACAGAAATGCAACTGCCACATGGAATGGTGCACCAGTGTGACAGTACTTGAATCACCAAATCCATTGGAGTGTGTGTGGTCATGTGGATCAAGGTGGTTTGGAAAAGAACACATGCAATGACTCTATAAACCACATGTGTGAAACCATGGTCAGAAATCCCAAAAATACATAGGAATGCAACTTCCACATGGAATGATGTACCGTCTGACAGATGTTGCATCACCACATCCATTGGAGTGTGTGCGGTAATTTGGATCAAGGTGGTTTGGAAAAGAACACATGAAATGCCTCTAGAGACTCCACGTGTCAAACAATGGTCAAAAATCCTAATGCCCCTTGAATGCAACTGCGATATGGAATGGTGCACCAGTGTGACAGATGTTGCATCACCACATCCATTGGAGTGTGTGTGGTCATGTAGATCAAGGTGGTTTGGACAATAACACATGCAATGCCTCTGTAGACTACATGGGTCAAACCTATAAGCCCTAAAACATGTTGGAATGCAACTTCCACATGGAATGATGCACTAGTGTGACACAAGTTGCATCACCACTTCCATTGGAGTGTGTGTGACCATGTGGATAAAGTTTGTTTGGAAAACAACACATGAAATGACACTAGTGGGTCAAGGTGGTTTTGAAAAGAACACATGCAATGAATCTAGATACTCCATGTGTGAAACCATGCTCAGAAAGCATAAAAACACATTGGAATGCAACTTCCAAATGATATGTTACAAAAGTGTGATAGAAGTTGCATCACCACATACATTGGATTGTGTGTGGTCATGTGGATCAATGTGGTTTGGAAAGCAACACACGAAATGATTCTAGAGACTACATGTGTGAAACCATGGTAACATATCCCAAAAACAAATAGGAATGTAACTACCAAATGGAAGGATGTAGCAGTGTGACAGAATTTGCATCACCACATCCATTGGAGTGTGTATGGTCATATGGATCAAGGTGGTTTGGAAAAGAACACATGCAATGAATCTAGAGACTCCATGTGTGAAACCATGGCCAGAAAGCACAAAAACACATAGTAATGCAACTACCACAAGGAATGGTGCACCAGTGTGATAGTAGTTGAATCACCAAATCCATTGGAGTGTGTGTGGTCATGTGGATCAAGGTGCTTTGGAAAAGAACACATGCAATGACTCTATAAACTACATGTGTGAAACCATGGTCAGAAATCCCAAAAATACATCGGAATGCAACTGCCACATGGAATGATGTACCATGTGACAGACGTTGCATCACCACATCCATTGGAGTGTGTGCAGTAATGTGGATCAAGGTTGTTTGGAAAATAACACATGAAATGCCTCTAGAGACTCCATTTTCAAAGCATAGTCAAAAATCCTAAAATGCCCCTCGAAAGCAGCTACCACATGGAATTGTGCACCAGTGTGATAGAAGTTGCATCACCATATCCATTGGAGTGTGTTGTCATGTAGATCAAGGTGGTTGGGACAGTAACATATGAAATTACTCTGTAGATTACATGGGTCAAACCTAAAGGCCCCAAAACACATAGGAATGCAACTGCCACATTGAATGATGCACCAGTGTGACAGAAGTTGCATCACCATTTCCATTGTTTGCGTGTGATCATGTGGATAAAGTTGGTTTGGAAAACAACACATGAAATGACTCTAGTGGGTCAAGGTGGTTTTGAAAATAACACATGCAATGACTCTAGAGACTCCATGTGAAAACATGGTCAGAAAGCACAAACACACATAGGAATGCAACTGCCAAATGAAATGTTGTACTAGTGTGATAGATGTTCCATCACCACATATAATGGAGTGTGCGTGGTCATGTGGATCATGGTGGTTTTGAAAACAACACATGAAATGACTCTAGAGACTACATGTGTGAAACCATGGTCAGATATACCAAACCCCATAGGAATGGAACTACCAAATGGAAGGATCCAGCAGTGTGACAGAAGTTGCATCACGACATCCATTGGAGTGTGTGTGTTCATATGGATCATGGTGGTTTGGAAAAGAACACATGCAATGACTCTAGAGACTCCATGTGTGAAACCATGGACAGAAAGCCCAAAAATACATAGGAATGCAACTTCCACATGGAATGGTGCACTAGTGTGGCAGAAGTTGCATCACCACATACATTGGATGTGTGTGGTAATTTGGATCAAGGTGGTTTGTTAAAGAACACATGAAATGCCCCTAGAGACTCCATGTGTCAAACCATGGTCAAAAGTCCTAAAATGCCCCTCGAATGCAACTGCCACATGGAATGGTACACCAGTGTGACAGAAGTTGCATCACCACATCCATTGGAGTGTGTGTGGTCATGTAGATAAAGGTGGTTTGAACAATAACACATGTAGTGCCTCTATAGACGACATGGGTCAAACCTAAAAGCCCCATAACTCGTTGGAATGCAACTTCAACATGGAATGATGCATCAGTGTGACAGAAGTTGCATCACCACTTCCATTGGAGTGTGTGTGACCATGTGGATAAAGTTGGTTTGGAAAACAACACATGAAATGACTCTAGTGGGTCAAGGTGGTTTTGAAAAGAACACATGCAATGAATCTAGAGACTCCACGTGTGAAACCATGCTCAGAAAGCACAAAAGCACATAGGAATTGAACTGCCAAATGAAATGTTACACCAGTGTGAAAGAAGTTGCATCACCACATAGATTGGAGTGTGTGTGTTCATGTTGATCAATGTGGTTTGGAAAACAACACATGAAATTACTCTAGAGACTACATGTGTGAAACCATGGTCAGATATCCCAAGAACACATAGGAATGTAACTACCAAATGGAAGGATGTAGCAGTGTGACAGAAGTTGCATCACCACATCCATTGGAGTGTGTATGGTCATATGGATCAAGGTGGTTTGGAAAAGAACACATGCAATGATTCTAAAGACTCCATGTGTGAAACCATGGCCGGAAAGCCAAAAACACATAGGAATGCAACTACCACATGGAATGGTGCACCAGTGTGACGGAAGTTGAGTCACCAAATATATTGGAATGTGTGTGGTCATGTGGATCAAGGTGGTTTGGAAAATTGCACATGCAATGACTCTATAAAATACATTTGTGAAACCATCGATAGAAATCCCAAAAACACATAGGAATGCAACTGCCACAAGGAATGATGCACCAGTGTGATAGAAGTTGCATCACCATATCTATTGTTGTTTGTGTAGTCATGTGGATCAAGGTGGTTTTGAAAAGAACAGATGCAATGACTATATAGAATACATAGGTTAAACCCAAAACCCTCAAAACACATAAGAATGCAACTGTCACATGGAATGATGCACAAGTGTGACAGAAGTTGCATTACCACATCCATTGGAGTGTGTGTGTGTGATCATGTTGATCAAGGTGGTTTGGAAAAGAACATATGAAATAACTCTAGAGACTCAATATGTCAAACCATGGTAAGAAAGCCAGTAAACACATAGGAATGCAACTGCGACATGTAATGGTGCACCGACGTGACAGAAGTTGCATCACCACATCCATTGGAGTGTGGGTGGTCACGTGGATCAAGGTGGTTTGGAAAACAACACATGAAATGACTCTACTGGTTCAAGGTGGTTTTGGAAAACAATGCACTAAAGACTCCATGTGTCAAACACAAAATCTAAAAAACACATAGGAATGCTACTACCACATGGAATGGTGCACTAGTGTGACAGAAGTTACATCACCACATCAATTGGAGTGTGTGTGGTCATGTGGATCAAGGTGGTTTGGAAAACAACACATGAAGTGACTCTAGTGGATCAAGCTTGTTTGGAAATAACACATGCAATGACTCTAGGTATTACATGTGTGAAACCAAGTTCAGTAAGCCCAAAACACATAGGAATGCAACTGCCACATGGAATGGTGGACTAGTGTGATAGTAGTTGCATCACCAGATCCATTGTAGTGTGTGTGGTCATGTAGATCGAGGTGGTTTGGAAGACAACACCTGTAATGACTCCAGAGACTACATGTGTGAAACCATGGTCAGAAATCCGAAAACACATAGGGATGCAACTGCCACATGGAATGGTGCACCAGTGTGATAGAAGTTGAATCACCAAATCCATTTGAGTGTGTGTGGTAATGTGGATCAAGGTGGTCTAGAAAGAACACATGCAATGACTCTATGGACTACATGCATGAAACCATGGCTAGAAATCCCAAAAATACATAGGAATGCAACTACCACATGGAATGATGTACTAGTGTGACAGTAGTCGCATTACCATATCCATTGGAGTGTGTGTGGTAATGTGGATCAAGGTGGTTTCGAAAATAACACATGAAATGCCTCTAGAGACTCCATTTGTCAAACCATGGTCAAAAATCCTAAAATGCCCATGGAATGCAACTGCCACATGGAATGGTGCACCAGTGTGACAGAAGTTGCCGCACAACATACATTGGAGTGTGTGTGGTCATTTAGATCAAGGTGTTTGGTATAATAACATAGGAAATGACTCTATAGACTACATGGGTCAAACCTAAAAGCCCCAAAACATATAGGAATGCAACTGCCACATGGAATGATGCACAAGTGTGACAGAAGTTGCATCTCACCACATCCATTGGAGTGTGTGTGATCATGTGGATCAAGTTAGTTTATAAAACAACACATGAAATGACTCTAGTGGGTCAAGGTGGTTTTGAAAAGAACACATGCAATGACTCTAGAAACTTCGCGTGTGAAACCATGTTCAGAAAGCCCAAAAACACATAGGAATGCAACTGCCAAATGAAATGTTTCACCAGTGTGACAGAAGTTGCATGACCACATACATGGTGTGGGGCCCCCATATTAACCTTCCGAGAATCCATGTTATGCATACACCGCGATCCCATGATCATTTAGTCGTGGCACATAACCGACAAGTATCAAAGTATACATCCATTACTTAAGAGGATACATGCCATACCTTACATGCCAGTATGGCTACATCAATAATCATCAGCGGAACTTCATCAAGCATAGAGACCGAGCCATGCCTTAACCTACAGGAAGCTAACTGGGAGAACGTCCTAGCTCGCATAGACGTCAACTTCATCATCTTCTTAATATCTGACCAAGTTAATAGCCAGGGACAATGCAGTGAGTACTTTGAATGTAATCGGAAACCACCTTAAGAGAATAATAATAATAAGAGGATATGCAATATGGCCATGGTAGTAGGAGGGATCCAGGAGAGGTTCTTCTCTCAAATAGTTTCTTTTGTAGATATAACATCTACATATCTTTGTTGAAAACTTTTGTAAAACCTTTTTGAAGACCTTTTTGAAAAGTTTTGGAAATCACTAGGATTGGGACACCCATTTGTTTTGTCCGTCCAGTCATCCCATGACCAAATTCCTTTCCTTCCTTTCCAACCATCCCATGGTCAAAACATGTATCCTTTTTGACCATCCCATGGTCAAAACATTTCCAAAGCCATTGCTTTTCTGAAATTCTTTTTGAAAACAAAACCAACACAGCTCTATAGTAGTTTGTCCAACCTGTCCATAACCATGAACATGTCTATTCAAATACATTTACAATCTACAGAGGTTGTACACTTTACCCACACCATTCGGGTACCATACCCTGATCTACACCGATCGTGGGTCGAGTAACTGATCAAGACTCTCCAGATGCCACTCTAGTATAGTCCCTACCCTATGACTTATTCCTCGCAACACCAGGACATCGGGGATCCACGAACCAACTGGAGTGCATTCCAACTCCTCTAAATTGGACAGTTTCAATGAGGGGCTCATAGTATCGCCTGGCTGCTCCCGAGGGAAGTTTGCAATTCCTCTAGGTGACTGTCTAATAGTTGACCCTTTTTGTAAAGTAACCCTAGCATTAGAGGGAGATGATCCTTATAAGCAGTTATGAGAATTCCAACACCAGAGTAGCAAACTTCAAGTCCATCCCTGTCCCATTCCAGAGTAGTTTGGTTGCACGGGTTAAGTTGTTATAGCTAAAGCTACAAAGAACTGGGTGTGTTTTCATAAACATTTTTCCTCCATCTTTCTTTCAGCATTTTGAAAAAACAAAACCCATTTTTCCTTTCTCAAACTTCTCTTGGTAGGTCAAACCTCACCAAGGTTTTTCCATAAACATTTGTAAAAAAAATTCGCGGGTCTTCCCATCCTCTAGTTTTGCTTCGGCTAAAATGGGGTCTCCAAAGGGGTATGTTGTTATACACCATCTACCATTCTAGGGACAAATAGGTGTCATCAAGGGCATTGTATGTCGGGGGATGACCCCCAGATAGGCCAAGCCAGTGCTAACTAGCCGACTCCAGGGGAAGTTGGCCGGATGGCCGGAAGACAAAGAGCCTCAACCGGGTGATTCGCTTCACACAATCCACATCAAGATTCCCCGGTTGGCCCGTCTAGCCGGGACCAGGATCGCCGGCTGGGTAACCCCTCTACCTTGCCACCTCGGATCCGTTGGCCAAAGGTACGGGAGGGGATGACGCTCCTTGCTGAGCGCATCCTTGACCGGACATGCTGGCACTACTAGACAAGGGCGCCAAAGCGCTAAGGCTGGGGAGGTGACGGACAAAGCTTTGGTTGATAGATAAAGTGCCAAGCTAATGGATAAAGCGTCGGGTGACGCCCAAAGTGGAGGCACCAAGACGATGTGCCATTTCCCCCACCTGTACTAAAGCTTGACTGGGTCCTGGACCACCGGTGTTGGGGATATAATTTCCGGGTATCCTCACTATGCCTCACTGACCATGGTGGCCCACTTCGGGTTAGAGATTTGCTTCATGGGAGGCCTAGTCAGGGAGAAGAGATGGAGTCCAGTCTGGCTAAGGGAAGGCCCAGAAGACTTACCGACATAGGCATGTTATGTTACTTGTAATTCAAGATGTACTCTATAACCGACTCTTAGTCGTAGTCGGATAGGTCTCTCCTGTAAACCCTAGGCCAGATATCTATATAAGCCGTCCTAGGGTTAGCCTTTAGGGCACTCCATAATAGTCTACAATGTCAATTTGCACATGCGAAAACCTTGTAACCCATATTCCGGCTCTGTCGTATTACTAGATTGCTAGCAAGAGTAGGATCCATCCAAAGCCGGTGGATTTGAACCTGGGTAAACTTGTGTCCTCACCATCCCGGAACACTGTACGTCTCACACCCCTCTCTTATGCACGCCTCGATGACCCCCTCATGGCGTACTTTTCATCAATCCGAGGACAGTTGGCACCCACCGTGGGGCAGGTGAGCTTCATATCTGCGTTCCAAGCGGAATCTGCAAGAATCAGAATCGGCAAAACCATCGCCATTGGTCGCGTCCTATATGCCAGCGATGTCCCTCTCACTGTTCGCGACGAGACCTGGATTCCGGCTAGGGAGGCTATGACTGCCTACACCATCATGTCTTTTAGTGAGATCGATGTTTACATCGGTTTTACTGAACCTACCCCACCCACCCTAGTAGTGATGATAGAGGCAGAAGAAGTTTCTGTGTCCACTTTGTCCGCGGAGGCGGCAGAGTTCCGGATCTTGGAAAACCTTAATCCCACCCAGCCCGCACCTATTGTGAAGATAGTGGAGAAAGCTAAACCTGAAGCAGATCTTGCAGTGCAAGTTGAATCTGGAGTGGATCTCCCTAGCGAGGCTGAATCCCAGATCGATCTGCCCGTCGACGTTGAAGCCCAGGAGGAGCAAGGCAACAACGCTGGTTCCAGCTTTGCCAATGCCAGAACAGATCAACCTTTCCTGAGGCATACTTTGAGGTGCATAATGTTGCAAGGTGCCAATGTGGATGAGGTTCTTGAGACCATCATGCGTTTCGGGGAAGCCCACGAGGAAAGCCGCAACTACCTCAGGATGCAGACATCGCACTTTGTCGGATATGTTGAATCTAGATCCGGCTCTGCCGATGTTGGAGACAACGAGGACTTGTTGTTGGAGGCAATCAGAACAAACACCCACTTACTGGCATCTTCGGAGGATTCCATGATGTCGGCGGATTTTCAAAATTTCTCCGTGGAATATGAAGAGGAGTTCAACTCCAAAGCTGCAGAAGAATGAGAAGCCATGGACAAAGGATCCGGAGAAAACTCTCCCAAAGCGCAGGATGACATGGATCTCGGAGACAATCCCGACGTCCAGATGTCCGAAAGTACCGATCAGAGCTAGACTCCGAGAAATAGACCCAAGGCGTCTTTGCTAGCGGCACTGCCAAGAAGTTAAAGAAGAGGAACAAGAAGAACAAGACTCCAGAAAAAGATCCTCTAGTAGAGGAAGTGGTTGCCGAAGAATACGAAGAAGACTTGGATGGAGCCTTAATCCCAAACGAGCCTAAGGAAACTCTAGTGGATGGATACGTGGTTACTACTGGTGCCTATAAACTCATCGATGTTGCGTTAACTACGTCAATCCCTACTACTACAGAGCTTACACCTGCAGAACTAGAAGAAAGGGCCCAAGCCCTAGAAGCATGTCGTCAAGTACTCCATGATGAGGCGAATAACCTTATGGAAGAGAAGAAGCGCATTGCATCTGCAGGGTAGTTCAGCTCCCTACAGCATCAGAAGACCCGGAACGGCCCCGTGCGGGCTAACAAAATTCCGGAAGTCCACAAGACCCTCTTTGAGGGAGATGATGTTGTCAAAGGAGAACCTCGACTGGATAGCAAAGGAGATCTAGTGTATGGCACACCAGTGGAAAACACCGCTGTAGCTCGAGATATCCTGGCAAACAACCCAAACCTAGATCAAGTTCGGTTGGGCGTAAAGCTACTTACCAAGGGTCTGGAGTAACAAAGGGCCGCAAAATCTGGAAGCGGAAAACTGGTCGCCAAGTCCGGCCAATGTTGCATGGATCTGACTTGGGATGATATCAGGCCCCGACGAGATCCAGCATAGCATCACCGTCCTGACCGTCGAGAAGACAACTATTCGAGAACCGGATCTTCAGGAAAACGGCGCAGAACCGCACATAACTAGAGCAATGTTGCCCCAGCCACAAAGCGAGATGCGGTTGCAACACTGGTTGGAAGACACCCTCCTCAGCGAGAGTCGAACAATCGCAGGGAAGACGACAAAGAGCTATGTCGGGAGGAGGACCGACAAAGGATGCTACCTCCTAGACATGCAAGTCGTCCTGCTGAACCTCACCGCAATAGGGGAACGATAGACAAAGGAACGACGGACACCGTGTCGAGTCAAGGCGGCAGGGGGCTCGTCGCAATGAAGACCCTACCCAAAATTGGAATAATGACGTTCCGGATGGAGGCCGGCACTCAGCCGCAAATAATCCACCTGCACCACCCTCTCCACCAAGTAGCCATCATATTTGCTCTCAAGGAGGCCAAGGAGGGTGTCGTGGTAGAGGAGGTGGTGGCAGAAGCAGAAGTCTGGCTCCAAGGCACCACTGCCACAGCGAACAACCAAGATGGCGTTCCCTGTCACCAAGTGACGCGAGACACCGAATCAACTCTAACATCGAGGTGCAGCGCTACGAGAACGACGATATATATGTGGGTCCAAAATGCTTTGGACCATGAATTTGACAGACACACTTCTTGGAAGGATTTACTATCTCAAGACACATCCAAGCCTACGATGGAGTGGCCCGGCTAGATACTTGGCTCTAGGATTTTTCCTAGGCTTGCTGCATTGCTAAAAGGGGAAATAGCTTGGTTGTGACCTGGTATCTCCTGCTTATGCTGAGGAAGACGGCACAATCCTAGCCCAATGAACTTCAGGAAAACACCATTCACAACTGGTATGACATGCAAAGTGCATTCTATTGGAATTTCAAAGGCACATATCGGAGGCCCTGTATGGTAGGAGACCTGCAGCGTTGCACCCAGAAGCTAGAAAACTTGCCGAGATTATCTCGGATGATGGATTGACAGCAAGAACTCCTGCGAAGGGGTAAATGATCAAACTGAAGCTGCACTACAAGACCTAAAAACAGTACTCTCATCTGCTCCTATCCTTGCAAAATCGGAACCTCATGAACCAATGTTCCTCTATCTTGCTGCGACATATAGAGTCGTCAGTGTCGTCATGGTGGTGGAGAGACGAGAGGAAAAACAGGAACACCTGGTGCAACGTTTGACTTACTACCTCAACGAAGTCCTAACTAAATCAAAGCAGCGGTATTCGCACTGTCAAAAGCTGGCTTACGGTGTGTTCTTCGCATCCTGGAAGTTACGTCATTACTTTCAGGAACATCCAATTACCATGGTGAGCACAACTCCCATGAGAGATATAATCAACTATAGTGATGCTACAGGACGTGTCGCAAAATGGGGCATAGAGCTTTCAGCTTTCGATATTGAGTACAAACCTCGTACAACAATCAAATCCCAAATCATCACTGACTTTGTTGCTGATTGGACAGAGACAACGGAAAATATGACCCTCCTAGAGTCGGAATACTGGACCATACATTTTGACGGGTCCAAGGCGCTCGGGGGCTCGGGGGCTAGCGTGGTGCTCAAATCACCCCAAGGAGAGAAGCTTTTCTATGTGTTGCAGATCCATTTCATGGCAACAAACAATATTGCCGAAAATGAAGCACTGTTGCATGGAATCTGGATTGCTAAGGATATCGGCATTTGATGATTAATGTGTTATCGAGATTCAGATCTTGTTGCTCAACAAGTGTTGGACATCTATAATGTGAATAAACACATGGCAACATATAGAGCTGTCATGGATGAATTATCTAAATCATACAAAGGGTTTGAGGTTCAACACATCCCTTGAACAAAAAATGAGGAAGCAGATGCATTATCTCGAATAGGCTCTTCACTTCAAAGTTCCCTCTATAAAAGGAGTAGATGTGGAATATTTGACCAAATCCGACTCACCTTTAGTGGCAGTTCTGGCTGTAATTTCTAGCTGGACTCAACCCTACCTTGATTTCTTGGTAGATGCAAAATGACCCGAAGACGAGGTTCTGAGCCAGCAGATCGTCCGACGAGCAAAACCCTTTACAATAATAAATGGTGAGCTCTATAAGCGGAGTGTATCTAGGGTCTTTTAGTGTTGCGTATCTCCGGAAGAAGGAGTGGAAATCTTATGATAAATCCACGAAGGCGACTGCGCCCATCATACTGTAGCCAAATCTTTAGTGGCAAAAGCTTTTAGACATGGATTTTTTTGGCTTACAGCCAAGGCAGATGCCGAACGGCTGGTCAAGACGTGCAAGTGCTGCCAAAAGTATGCCAAACAAGCTCATGTTCCGGCTGATCAGCTGCGAACAATACCTATAACATGGCCTTTTGCGGTCTGGGGGCTTGACATGGTAGGACCATTTAAATGGGCTCCAAGTGGATTTATTCATCTCTTAGTGATGGTGGATAAATTCACAAAATGGATTGAGGCTAAAACCGTCACCAGTTGTGATGGAGCAACAACTAGAAGATTTTTCAAGGATGCTATAATCTGATACGATTATCCACATAGCATTATCATGGACAACGGTAGCAATTTTTCTATGGGAGAACTTGCTGAATTTTGTGATGAAGAAAATATCTGGCTTGAAATTGCGTCAGTTGCACATCCACAAGCTAATGGACAAGTTGAAAGAGCAAATGGTTTAATCCTACGTCGTGTTGCGGGGGCTTGGGCAGATGAATTACCTTCTGTGATATGGAGCTTGCGAACAACCTGAATAGGTCAACCAGATACACACCTTTATTCATGGTATATGGTGCAGAAGTTGTTCTTCCTAGTGATTTGATTCATACTTCTCCCCGAGTTGCTGTGTATATCGAAGAGGATGCCAAAGTTTCACGATAAAATGATCTCGATTTAATCGATGAAGTTCACGTCATTGCTGAGATGAGATCAACAGCCTGTCAGCAGAAGTTACGCAAGTATCATAGCCAGAGTCAGAAACCGGTCTTTCAATCAGGGCGATTTGGTTCTCCGGCTTGTGCAGAAAAGATAGCACAAACTTTCCGCAGTATGGGAAGGGTCCTTTTTAGTTAGCCGAGTATTGCACAATGGTTCTTACTATCTAACAGATATGTGGCCAGTCAAAGAAAGACCTTCTACTAAGAAAAGAAAGAGAGCTGGAGGCAGTACAAACCCTAAAGAATTAGACAGACCATGGAATATTGCTCAACTACGTCCCTTTTCTTCTTAAATTTCCTTTATTTGTAATCATATATCTACATGTTCAATGAGAAATAAAGTGTTGGCTGCCTCATGTTTTTCTGAGAAGTTTTATATTGCCATCTTATTTCCGAATGATCATGTCACAGTCGAAAATCCTATAATACTTGAAAGTACTTTATGCTCATGTTTTTTCTGGTTAAGATTTCCTATTCTAAAAATGCTACCTTCGGGTATAAATCTAAATTTTCTAGTTTATACTTTGGTTCTTTATTTGATTGCCGGATGCGGGCATTTTCCGAGTAGTGAATTGTTGGTACTAGAAGCCGGCTTTGTTTCCAAGTTTAAACTGGTTTAGCAATTGAGCTCCATTGCTCGGCAAAGTTTCTGTGTTGAAGGTTGGCCGGCTCACGAAAGGGACGAGGCGGAAAGCCAGATAAGCGATAAGTATAGGCAAAACATAAAGTGTTTATGTAAACATTCAAAGCACATCAAAATAAAGCCAAAAAGTGCTAAATAGAAGTAGCAAATCTTAGCACTAGCAAAAGTATTACCCTACTTATTTGCAAACGATTGTTTTAGAATAATACATTGTTTTTTTGGCACTTTACGATGTAGGAGAAGAGGTAGGAGCTGCCGGATCACTAGAGACATCGCCTTCGCCTTGATATATTTCCGAGACGCTCAAATCCAAAATGGTTTGCTCGTCGTCGGAAACTTCAGTTGTTTCTTCCGTAGGCGGAGGAGGCATCTCCACGCGAGTGAAGAATGGAGTGTGATAGCTGGTCATATCAGCTACATGACATCCATATTTAGCACAGGAGTCCATGATGGCCTTGATGTCTTGCTCCTGTCCGTCTTCATCTACAATCGAATATCCTCTAGTTACTTGCCAGATCTCCATGCTTCCATGGTGGCTCATAATCATGGTGAGGGTGTTCTGTGCTGTAGTCCGCGCATAGGACATGTTCCAGTCCTGGATGAGCTAGGGCATCTCCTTTGCCTTATCTCGCACCTCAAAGGTGGACATTCTATTCATGTCCAGAACTTTGAGAACTTTGCCAATATCCTCCAATGATTGGCGGAAATCGTGAAGCAAATCGCCGACTTGTGTAAGCCGGCTGGTGCGAGACTCGGTGGAGGAAGAATCCAGTAAATTTAGAGGACCTGTGCATATAAAGAAATGGTCAGAAAATATATCCAAACTCCTAAATTTGGAAAAACAAAAAGACAGAAAATGGGAAACATACCAAAGATGACATTGTCAACTTTGGTCTTCTCCGCCCTAAGGCTCTAGAATTTAGTCCGGAGTGCCTCGGTGATGTCCTTTTCTCTGAATAATTCATCATTGATATCCGAGATTTTCTGATCCTAGGCCATGATCCTTCGATCACGTTCTTCGGTGGCCATGGGGGAGGATTCGAGGACTTGTGCAATTCTACGCTCGTGATCTGCCTTAAGCTTATTCAGCTCTCAACGTAAGTCAGCGTTCTCCACCTCCAGGGTCTTAAGATTCTTGGCCTCTTCAATCACTGCACATGATTGTTTGACCAGTGCTGTAAGCAAAAGAACAATAGTTGAATAGGTAATTCGACTATGAAATAAAAAAGAGCAGGATTAAGGACTAAAATGATTACCTTCAGCCTCATCCCTTGATACCTTTAATTGAGAATTTTCAAGTCGGAGAGCTCTGATCTCTCTCCGCTTATTACAAATATTCTTCAGTAATTCCTGGTTATAATCATTAACTTTCTATAAGTTAGAATAATACCCGGAGTCAGAAGTCTACTAAAGACCCGGGCTAATATTTTAACTAATATCAGCACGAGCCTTGGGGGCTACACTAGTTCGTTCTTTGGAATCCTATGAAAGCATAAATCTGGATTGTCTATCCAACTTCATATTTGGGGGCTAGAGGACATGATATGAAATAAGGTAAAAAAGGTGAGTTCGAATTCCGACTTACATGTTGTTCAGGAGTAAGCTCGCTTAAGATCATGTTCACCTCGGTGGTAACCTTCTCGTCGAGGGTTAACAGGATTACTGGTGGTGGAGGAGCCACACCGGCTTTCAGCTTCTCGTCGTGAAGACGGATTTTCTCAAGAAGTTCGGAGTACTTGACGTCCTTTGCTTCTTGTTCCTCTTCCTCGGTTGTGATGTTCCAGTTCTCTAGTTTTCCTTGTGCCAACCTTTGTATCTCTTCTGCAGTTTTCCGAGAAATGCCAAGCTTGGCAATACCCGGATTGCTGAGAATGTTATTGGCAAAAACCTCTGCAGAGGGATCATTAACCTTTGAGGGTTCACCCTTATCAACTACCGAGTCACCCATGGTGACATCGGTCTGCGAACCAAGGTTTGCTGGCTCAGAATGAAGAGCTGGATCTTCTACGATGGACGGATATGGAATAATCTTCGGTGTTGTAGAAGGCTACGGGGCAAGAGTTAGAGGCGCTGTGGCAGGAGAAGTCAAATTTAACTTTGACTAGCTCAAGGGCTTTGACGAGCCACCTTTCCCCTTGCCCTTGGTGAGTTGTTTAGCTCTGAGGAGGTAATAGAACAACGATTGTTACACTTCAGAAAGAATGAGAAATAAAAAACAGTGACCTTGTGAAGAAAGTTACCCCTTCACAACGGGCACTTCCTTTGTGCCAATGGAAACTGTCGGAGTCTTACGCTTTCGGGTAAGAGTCTCCAGCAATGGGACCAGTTCTCCATCATCCTGAGAGACCTCAGGAGGGTATCCCTCGAGAGGAGCAAGCTCCGACTCGGGGAGGTCAGCAAGCTGAAAAGAAGAAATATCTCAGTATTGCAGAAAGAAACAATAATATATAGATGAAAACATAGTTCGAGTTATCGCTGTAAAACTTACTGGTGTTACAGGAACATCAGTTGTATGTATGTTCAAGGACAGCTCCGGGATCTTCCTCTCGATCTGCTCCCTTTTCAACCACTTGATTTGGGACTCATAGTCCCTTTCTGAGTAAGGGCGGGAGCAGATCCGGAAAGAGTCTGTCTTGCTCTTTGTAATGGAGTGCATATGTCGGTCGCCATAATGTTGGAGAGGCTGGATCCGGCATGCCAGCCAGCAGTGGACCAAATTGGATCCCTTCAGACCATTGTGCTTCATCAGATATTCGATCCGCCTCTTAGCAATAAGCAGATCGTCAGTGAGAGCAGGAGGTTCCGCGACCGACTCGCTAGCCTTAATCCTAGGATAGACTCGCTCTCTCCTAAAAGAAAAGCTAATAGTTCTGGTAATATAAGGATAATCGGCGGTGATAGAATTTCTTCGGGTATGAAAGTAATACGGGAAGAGAATGAGACTCAGCCTAATACCGGGATACCCCTCACACAAAGAGGCATAAGCGCTCATCTAAAATAGAGTTTGGGGGGAGATGGTGGAGTTGTACTCTGTAGTGATCTATGACCTCGGAGAAAAAGCCTTAGGGAGGAAAGCTCAAACCTCTGTCGAGGTGAGTGCCAAAGTGCACTCACTTGTCGGTGTTAGGGGTGGGTATGGTTTGTCCATAGCCGCTCCGCCAGTCGCTGGCGTGGAGGAGACCTTCATTCTCGATGATGCGGAGCTTGGCATCGTCAAGGACGCATGGGATCTAGACACTGTGGAACTTCTCCTTCTCCGCCGCAGGTGCTGTCGCTGCTGTCACCGCCGCAGCACAAGATGCAGCCTCATGAACTTTTTGGGCACTAGTGACCTGGGATGGGCGGTGCTGTGAGATTTGGGGGAGGCGGAGGGCCTTTGTTCGTAGGAAGCGTCGTGAGGAAGGATGAGGAACTGGTGCTGGTGAGGAGGAAGGAAGGAATCTCAAACCCTTATATCCTTCACTTGCACCAATATTCGTGCAAAGTAAACAGTAAACGTGCCACGCGGCATGGAAGGAGCTAGGTAACCTCCTGGCGATGATTACACCGCCTCGATCTCCGCACTCGCATTAAAACGACGCCTCGGTTCCGCGAAAGGTGGAGCCACCAACGGTCGTGCTGAAAGGAATGTCTATCAGTGACATGACTTGGCCTTGACTGATGTTAGGTTATGTTAGACCAAGTGTCAACACCCGGATTTTTTATCCTAGATGCCTGTTATGCCATACATCGCAATTACATGATTACCATTTTTGCGAGACATAACAGATTGGATATCACAGTACATCATCCAATACAACCCATAATAAGGTTTTACACAAATAAAGGATCTCATGATCTAGTCTTAATACAAACAAGTAGTAGAAAAGTAAAGCGTAGTAGTGGGCTCCATCTTCAGTGTCACAGGCCATTCTAACAATGGGATATGATCTTAATTGTCGTAGACATCCTGCTTTCCATCTTCCTGATAGTCCTCCTCATAGTCTGGCCACGGAATAGCCAGGGACAAAGCCATGAGTACTCTTTAAGTACTCACAAATTATCACTAATCAGTAAGGTAGTTCTAGTAGGAATACTAAGCTCTAAGTTTATTTGCAAAAGCTAGATTTATCTTAAGCTGAGTTAAGAAGTAAAGAAAGCTAAATTAATCTTCTAAAATCACCTAAGTGGGAAGTTAGTTTTCATAGTCACAACCATGTTGTGGTCAAGTCAAAAATAAAAGTTCACTTCACAAGTCATTTTGAAAACATCTGACGACGGAACAGTATGGCCACTCCAATTGTCCATGACCGCGGACATGGCTATTCAAATAGTTTGACACTCTGTAGATGTGGTACACTTTCACCACAAAATTCGATACATCCGTCAGGAATAACCCTGAATCAATCATACTTAGTATGCGGATAATCAATCATAACCTTTCAATTACACACCCTAGTATAGGAACCTCCCCTATGAGCTTGGCCTCCTAGCCATGGCCATCTGCCATCTTGGGAACTGCATAGGTGGACATTGACATGTGGTAGCCTCAGCTCAACCTCTTCCGCAAGGGAACCCATACTAAGGCATATAAACTTCCGGCTAAGCCCTACCCTATTCAGGTATTGTGGTTGTACGGTAAAATTGGAATGGTATCACATCCCAACCCAACCATCAGTTTTTATAAAGGGGTAAGGCTCATGCCTCAACATTTTCATCATCAAACCATTTGTGCTAGGGACAAAGCCATGAGTACTCTTTAAGTACTTGCAAACTATCACTAACAAGTAAGGTAGTTCTAGTAAGAATACTAAGCTCTAAGTTTATTTGCAAAAGCCAGATTTATCTTAATCCGAGTTAAGAAGTAAAGAAAGCTAAATTAATGTTCTAAAATCACCTAAGTGGGAACTTAGTTTTCATAGTCACAACCCTGTTGTGGTCAAGTCAAAAACCATAGTTCACTTCACAAGTCATTTTGAAAACATCTGACGACGGAACAGTATGGCCACTCCAACTGTCCATGACCGCGGACACGGCTATTCAAATAGTTTGAAACTCTATAGAGGTGGTACACTTTCACCACAAAATTCGATACATCCGCCAGGAATAACCCTGAATCAATGATACTTAGTATGCGGATAAACAATCATAACCTTTCAATTACACACCCTAGTATAGGCACCTCCCCTATGAGCTTGACCTCCCAGCAATGGCCATCTGCCATCCTGGGCACTGCATAGGTGGACATTCACACGAGGTATCCTCAACTCAACCTCTTCCACAAGGGAACCCATACTAAGGCATATAAACTTCCGGCTAAGCCCTACCCTATTCAGGTATTGTGGTTGTACGGTAAAATTGGAATGGTATCACATCCCAACCCAACCATCAGTTTTTATAAAGGGGTAAGGCTCATGCCTCAACATTTTCATCATCAAACCATTTGTGCTTCTCAACACATGTCAAAACATCTCAATAGAATGAAACATCATTCCAAGGTTTTATGCTTTGCACCAAGTAGTCCCATCTAAAGTGATCAAGTTTTATGCTTTGCACCAGCCACTAAGGTTAAGGGTGTTCACTAATGAGGGGTCCTCATCTTCAGTCTCATGCCATAGAATGACATCTAGTTATAACTAGCTAGGCCAAGTTTTATACTCTTTATGCTATCTGTACTAAAAGTAAGGAACTTTGGTAAAGTAAAGAAAGTAAAACTTGCAAGTAAGACTTGGGATGGGCATAAATCAAAGTATATAACCAAAGCAGGACTAGTGCATCTTGCTTAGGTTATCCTACAAGGGTCTAGCTTGCTTAGTAGTGATGGCTTGCCTTGATTGGTGCAGTGATTGAAGTTTTCTTCGTCTTCTTCAGGGTAGAACTCCTCCTCCTCGTATCCTTGGTTGGTACTATCCTCTATAAATGAATACGAGGTACTCAATCACCAAACAATACTTAATTACTTCTATTTAGCACACTAAGGCTCACACTTGATAATCTAGCATCATCACAATCATCACATGATTTAAAGAACTAGTTTTATTCATTTTATTTTAGAAAAGTAATTTCTACTCATTGAAATTAATTAAGATTTAATATTCTCCAAATAGAATATGGGATCATGTGGACACATGTCATCACCACATATACTAATACATGGGAATGTGATTTAAAAGGGTTGACCACATTTTAGAAAGTTTAATATTATTATTTAATAGATTTAAAGTGACTAGAAATGCCCTAATAGCATTATTTGGTACTAGTCCAATGTCACTGCACGCAAACCTAAATGTTTTTACATATTCAGATAGATATTATCAAATGTGATTTTGAGAGTTGGAATCAACTCAAAATCTATTATGGTTGATTTTTGAAAAATATTTAAAGTTGCAAAAGTCTTTGTATTGTTATTTTTTCTATAGATAATCTCTTACGCCAAATGATTTAAATCCAACGGGTATGGATAGATATTTTAATTATCTTTCTAACGAAATTTGAATCATGTAATTTGATTCGGTGAAACTTTATGAATTGTTTTTTGAATCTAGGTACAGAATAGGGTTTTAACTAAAAAGGAAAATTCAATATTTGAATTTCCAGGCTAGCGCGGGAAGCTAAACGGACCGTCCCAACTTCTTAGCACATCGCAGCACGCTGCTGACGGTGGGGGTCCACTGGTCAGCGACTCATTAAACACGAAATGGTATCTTTCAATCTGGGCGCTACGGTCTAAATCTAATCCAATGGCTGAGGGTCGTCATCGACGACGAACTACTCTGGCGAGGAACTAAACCTAGCGCGGCGGTGGGGGTCTCTCGATGCTCACCTGGGATCTAGCTAGGCTCGGCGACAGGGGAGATCGACATGGTAGATGATGGTGAGGCGAGGCGCGGTCACGGCGGAGCTTGGGGTGGTCGAAATCGACAGCGCCCTTCTCCTCCAGCAGCGGCGGACTCCGCCCAAATTCCGGCACGGTGGTGCTCGCCTTGCTCCGGGAAGAGGTGGGGAAGGTCAGTGAGGAGTGGTGAGTTGAGTGGTGTGAGGAATGGAGGCATGGGTGAGGGCGTAGGACGGTGCGGTGTCTCCTGGTGGTTCTCACGGAACTAATGGCGCGGTGTGGGGAGGCTTGGTTTGTTCTGGCGTGTGCGGTGCTCCGAGCGAGAGCAGTGGTGTTTGTGATAGCGTGTGGGCGCTACGATTCGCGCGGCGGCGAACGTGGGTGTCTGCCGGGGTGGCGTGATCATGGCGAGATTGCGCGTGCACGGTGAGGGCAAGGAACGAGCTGGTGGGGCTTGTCGGGCACGGCGCACTGGCGTGCTCTGGACACGGCACAGAGGCACGGTGCACGGCGGTGCTAGTGCGGTCCACGACTCGACTGGGGCTGTGGCCTGGACAGGGGGTGGCGGTATAGTGCGGCGATGCTAGGGGCATCCTGGTTGGGCGTGGGGTGGTCTGCTACGAGCTGGCCGTGTTCGGCCGGCGATGATCACAAATGGGCGGCGCTCCACTTTTCCAGTGGTGAAGGGGGGAGCTGGTCTAGGGCTGGGTTAGATGCTAGGGGGACAGGGTAGTAATTAGGGGGAAAATTGGTCGATGATCACTGTACCAAATAGTGAAGTTAGGCTAGGGGTTTTTCTGTGCATGCCAAGTTTTGATGAAATGGCTGCATGAAATTTATTTTTGAATTTTTGATTCAAATTTTTTGAGTGATCTTAGGTTAAGCTTGAGAGACTAGGTTTGCTTGGATAGGTCAAGGTGAATTCATTTGATGGGTTTTTGAAAAAGTGTGATCTCCTCATATGAATGAGATTCAATTTTCCATTGTCAAGTTAATTGCTTTCCTGAATGTTTTTGTAAGTTTGTAAAGTGGGACTTGATACACTTTTACTTGGTCTAGAAAGTGGTGCAAAGAAATAGAATTGTTTCTGTTGGAAATCTTCTTCTAGGAACACCTAAAGTGGCCTAGTGGTTTAAAATGGTCAAAATGACCATTTGCTTTATTTATTCTTATTTGATTTCTTTTTCTTTGGATTTTGTTTGTAAATGGTCTAGATGATGTGGCACCCACCTTTGAACCATTTCACAACATTTAGAACAATCAAGCATGGCATATACACTCAATTCTACAGTAATGCAAACACACATGCCTTGACATTTCATTTTCTTAATAAAAGTTTTTGTTAATTCTAAATTGGGTGATTAGGATTTAATACCCTTGATTAAAGTTTTGGGATGTTACAAACCTTCCCTCCTTAAACAAAATCTCATCTCGAGATTAAAAAAACTAGGAACTAAAGAGATATGGGAACTCAGTCCTAATATAATCTTCTCGCTCCTAGGTAGCTTCTTCCTCGGTATGGTTGCTCCATTGGATCTTGAGAAACATGATACTCCGGGTCCTGGTGGTTCTGAAGGCTTCTTCCAATATACGGATGGGTACTTCATGATACGTCAGATCCTTGTTGATATCTATGGCTCGGTGATCGATGTTCTTGAAAACTTTGGTCTTCTTCGGAACTACTAAGAATTTGCGAAGTAACGAGATATGGAACACATTATGGATGGCTGACATCTCCTCTAGCAGTTCTAGTTGATACGATACTTCTCCTCGGTGATTCAGAATCTTGAAAGTTCCGATATATTTGGGGGCTAACTTCCCTTTCGGACTAAAACGTTGCGTTCCTTTCAAGGGTGACACTTTGAGATACACAAAATCTCCGACATTGAAAGTCAGGTCTCTACGTCTCTTGTCCGCATAACTCTTCTGTCTGGATTGGACGGTCTTGAGGTGCTCACGGACTTTGTGAACTTTGTCTTCTACTTATTGTAGGATGTCGAGTCTGAAGATCTGACTCTCTCCTACTTGCGACCAATTCAAAGGGGTACGACACTTCCTTCCAAACAGAAATTCAAATGGGGCCATTTGCAAACTAGCTTGGTAACTGTTGTTCTTTGAGAATTCTGCAGAAGGAAGACAATCTTCCCATTTTGATCCATACTCTAGAACACAAGCTCTCAACATATCTTCTAATATTTAATTGACTCTTTTAGTCTGTCCATCGGTCTGTGGGTGATAAGCTGTGCTGAAATTCAACTTGGTTCCCAATCCTTCTTGGACTTTCTGCCAAAATCTTGAGGTAAATTGGGTTCCTTGATCCAATACTATGATCTTGGGGGTTCCATGCAAACTGACGATTCTAGCAATGTACAACTCTTCTAGCTTTCAACTCTGGTAGGTTGTCTTGATGGGTATGAAATGGGCTACCTTGGACAGTCTATCAACTATGACCCAAATAGAGTCATTTCCCCTACAAGAAGTAGGCAAACCGGTGATAAAGTCCATTCTGACAGAATCCCATTTCCATTCCAGAATCTGTAATGGTTGCAATAGTCTTGCTGGTCTCTGATGTTCCGCTTCGACTCTCTGACAGATATCACACTTGGCGATGTAGCTTCCGATTTCTCTCTTCATCTTGTGCGACCAAAATTGCTCCTTTAAATCCTGATACATCTTTGTTCCTCTAGGGTGGATAGAATAAAGAATATCATGAGCTTCCTGCATGATAACTTGCTTCAGCTCCGAATCTACTGGAACACAGATACATCCTTTATACCACAACACTCCTTCATCTTCGGTGAATTTGGGTACCTTTCCTGTACCAATGCGACGTTTGATTCCGTTGATACTTGCATTTTCCTTCTGCGCTTCTTTGATATGACTGATCAACGTGGGTTGAAGTTCTATGCTAGCTAAAAATCCTTTCCTAACTAGCTCAGTTCTAAACTTCTCCAACTCTTCATGCAAACTTGGCTGGGATTCCTTAATCATGGTGTTTAACCTACACGTCAATCTACTAAGACCATCCGCTACCACATTGGCTTTGCCGGGGTGATAGTGAATGTCAAGGTCATAATCCTTGATTAACTCTATCCATCTCCTTTGCCTCATATTTAGCTCCTTCTGGGTGAAAATATACTTCAGACTCTTGTGATCCGAATAAATCTCACAGCGGTTACCCATAAGGTAATGATGCCATGTCTTCAATGCTAAAACTATGGATGCTAGTTCAAGATCATGGGTAGGGTAGTTTTGCTCATGTTGCTTCAGTTGTCGGGACAGATATGCTATAACTTTGCCTTCTTGCATCATCACACATCCAAGACCAATCTTGGATGCATCACAATACACATCAAACGGCTTCTTGATATCTGGCATAATCAAGATTGGGGCTGAAATCAATCTCTTCTTGAGCTCTTGAAAACTCGCTTCACTTTTGTCGGTACATTCAAACTTCTTATCTTTCTTCAACAGTTGGGTCATCGGTCTTGCAATGCTCGAAAATCCTTCAACGAACTTGCGGTAATATCCCGCTAATCCAAGAAATGCACGGACTTGGGTCTGAGTGGTTGGGGCTTTCCATTCTTCAACATCTTTGATCTTGGCTAGATCAACAACGACTCCTCCTGCCGACACAATATGTCTGAGGAATCCTACTTTTTTCAACCAAAACTCACATTTGCTAAACTTGGCATATAACTAATGTTATCTAAGGGTTTTAAGGATGGTTCTCGGGTGTAGTTCATGATCTTCTTCTGACTTGGAATAGATTAGGATGTCATTGATAAACAACAACAAACTTATCCAGAAAATTCATCAAAATCTTATTCATGAGATTCATGAAATAAGCAGGGGCATTGGTTAATCCAAAATACATGACCGTATACTCATACAATCCATATCTGGTGGTAAAGGCAGTCTTTGGAATATCCATTGCACAAATCTTGAGTTGATGATAACCAATACTAAGATCAATCTTAGAGAACACTCTGGCACCAGTCAACTCATCAAACAGATCCTCTATCTTCAGTACTGGGTACTTGTTCTTGATGGTGATGTCATTCAGCTTCCGGTAATCCATGCACAAACGGTTACCTCCATCTTTCTTATTCACAAACAAAACAGGCGATCTCCATGGCGATGCGCTTGGTTGAATCAAACCTTTCACCAGCATAGCATCAAGTTGCTTCTTTAGCTCCACTAATTCAGACGGGTTCATACTATAGGGTCTCTGAGCTATGGGTCCAGTTCTAGGAATTAGTTCAATAATGAACTCGATATCCCGATCTAGGGGCATACTGGCAATTCATCTGGGGACACGTCGGGGTATTCACAGACTACTCTGACTTGGTCAAGGGTTGGTTGGGCTAGACTCTTGTTACATTTGAATTGACTGGGCAAGGTTTCAGATACATGCTCCCCTCCAGAGCTACTGGTCATGGTTATGGCTTTCTTGGCATAGTCGGTCAATCCTTTATGTTTCGACATACAATCCATTCCTAGTACTACTTCCAAACCTTTGGTCCCGAGTGCTATTAGATTAGCAAAAAAATCTATTCCATGAATCCTGATAGGTACAACCTTGCAAAATTTTCAAGCTTTGGTGGTTGAACCGGGGATTTGAACTATCATAACCTGCTTCAATTTTGTTGGTTGAATCTTACTAGTGCATGCAAATTCTTCTGTAACAAATGAGTGCGATGCTCCAGAATCAAACAACACCCTTGCTAATACCAAGGTAATAGAAAACATACCCAGCACAACATCTGGAACTTCCTGGGCTTCTTCAGCATTCATGTGAAACAGGCGGCCGTTGTGGTTGAGCAAATTCCTGGGGCAAATCTTCTTCCGGGCTGAACATGACGATGTTGCTGAGCTGGGGCGTTCATATTGGTGGCGGCGACAAGCTTCTTGGGACACTCATTGGAGTAGTGACCCTTGACTCCACATTCAAAGCAAGTGATCTGAGACTTGTTGGACTTGGGCGGTGCATGGTTGAAATTGTTGGAGTTACTGGGGTTGTTGTTGCTTCCTCCGGACTTCACATTTCCTCCGCTATGATTGAGGTAGATTGGACGAGACATCGGGGGTCTATTGTTCCTTGGGGCATATCCTGCGGACGGGTTGGGGCGATACTTCTGGGTATGGTTGGATCCACTCTAGTGCATCATTCTGCGCTTGCAATTGTCATTGGCTTGGTTGATCTTCCCTTCCATCTGGATGGTAGAGTCGACTAGCTCTTCGAGGTCGGCAAAACAGATGTTGACTAGAACAGTCTGCATCTCATCATGCAATCTGTCCAGGAACCTCTCCTTCTTCTTGGCTTTAGTGTTAATCTCATCAGGGGCATATCTAGCTAGTGACAGAAATTTGTCATGGTACTCAACTACCATCATCCTTCCTTACTTCAGTTCTCTGAACTCATCTCTCATTCTGGTGACTAAACCTTGCGGCACATGGGTGCGGCAGAACTTGATCTTGAAATCTTCCCAAGTCATGATCTGATCATGGTTCATAGTACGGGTGTTATTCCACCAGGCTCTTGCATCTCCTACCATATAATGAGTGGCAAATAGAACTTTCTCGTTGGCGTCAACTCCTGCTACTTCCAGATTGTTTTCCATGGTTTGCAACCAGTCATCAGCATCTAGAGGGTCTTCAGACTTACTAAAGATAGGGGGATTGGTATTTTGAACGTTTTTAAGATTGGATCCATGATGATCCTGATTTCCATGGCCTTGATTGTTGTGGGCCATGTGAGCTATCTATTGTAGAGTGGCTAGATTGGCTTGGTGTTCTACTCTGCTAGCTTCACGGTCGGAAACTAGCATCTGAAGAATCTGCAGCATCGGGTCCTGCGATGAGTTGCTTCCTCCAGGGTTTCCACGAGTCATCTGAAGATTGAGATAGATAATGAGATAAGAGGGCAATTTCTAAGGTTCATGGTTTTGTTTCAAAAGCTTTTAAACTTTGAGTTTGACTCAGGTTTGGCAAACTAACTTCCTCTCATTCATTCATTCCAACAGACAATAAAACACACACCACACACAACAGAAAACAGATGGTTTTAAGAACCATTCTGTGAAACTACGATATAGTGGGACCGATACAACTCCTTCATACGGTAGTGATCAAGTGCATCTACTCATCATCAATGAAGTCGGAATCATCACCATCAGTGTAGAAATCCATGGCATCATCCTCCAGGTAGTCGTTGTCATCACTGAGGTACGAGTGAACATCTCCCTAGATGTCTTCACCTTCTTCCTCTTCCTTTGCTTCTAGCTGGACTTCCTGCTCACAGATGGTCTACTCGAGGTCAGCCACCTTCTTGCGAAGACGAGCGATGGTGTGATCCTTCTTCTCGCATTGAGGACGAAGTGATTTTCCATCCTTAACGAGCATGGCGAGTGTCAGATCCTTCTTGGCAGCAAAGTCAAGGTTGTGGTTGGCATAGGCTCTAGCATTGTCCAATTCCTTCTGCCTATCATACAGCAGGAAGTCGAGATTGTCCACCTGGTGCTTCAACTCTGGATGTCCTGGCATCTCTAATGGCATTCCCATAGAATCATACCTTGCAAAGTGCACAAAGCGATTTCCCTGGATTAAGTTGATGCTTTGCCCACAAGGGCGGGCGAGAGCTTCATGCATTTCCCTGGCTAATCCATCTAGGCAGTTATTCTCCCTCAAGGTGAAATGGATCTTGTCCATAGTTGGTGCTTCTATCTTGCCTCTAAGATCTGCAACTATCAGCCATTATAGATCTCCTCCCATGTGATCATTGAGTTGAGCTCCGAAGAATTCCGGATGCGGGCGCAATAGATACTCCGACAGTGCATCGATATCCATCTCAAAGATTAGTTGGCCTCCGTTCCCAAACTGGTAGAACTTGCAATACTGAACTTCCATCTAAAAGAATTTAGGATGAGTAAGTTAGTGAGGTGATCAAGTGTGTCAACTTTTATGTAGAAGTGTAAGAGTTTTGAGGAGCACGAATTTTTTTTGAAAGAATTAAGGATAAGAGTGGGAATATGTTTTCATAAATACTCACTTCTTTTGTTTTCAAACTAAGTTTTTGTTCGGATGTCCATTCTAACTAGGGTCTCCTATGGTCAGGATGGCTCTGATACCAACTTGTCAACACCGAGATTTTTGATCCCAGATGCCCGTTATGCCATACATCGCAATCCTAGGATTACCATTTTTGTGAGACATAACAGATTGGATATCATAGTACATCATCCATTACAACCCATAATAAGGTATTACACAAATAAAGGATCTCATGATCCAATATTAATACAAACAAGCAGCGGAAAAGTAAAGCGTAGTAGTGGGCTCCATCTTTAGTGTCACAGGCAATGCTGACGATGGGAGATGATCCTAGATGTCGTAGACATCCTGCTGTCCATCTTCCTGATAGTCCTCCTCATAGTCTGGCCACGGGAATAGCTAGGGACAAAGCCATGAGTACTCTTTAAGTACTTGCAAACTATCACTAACAAGTAAGGTAGTTCTAGTAAGAATACTAAGCTCTAAGTTTATTTGCAAAAGCCAGATTTATCTTAATCCGAGTTAAGAAGTAAAGAAAGCTAAATTAATGTTCTAAAATCACCTAAGTGGGAACTTAGTTTTCATAGTCACAACCCTGTTGTGGTCAAGTCAAAAACCATAGTTCACTTCACAAGTCATTTTGAAAACATCTGACGACGGAACAGTATGGCCACTCCAACTGTCCATGACCGCGAACACGGCTATTCAAATAGTTTGAAACTCTATAGAGGTGGTACACTTTCACCACAAAATTCGATACATCCGCCAGGAATAACCCTGAATCAATCATACTTAGTATGCGGATAAACAATCATAACCTTTCAATTACACACCCTAGTATAGGAACCTCCCCTATGAGCTTGGCCTCCTAGCCATGGCCATCTGCCATCTTGGGAACTGCATAGGTGGACATTGACATGTGGTAGCCTCATCTCAACCTCTTCCGCAAGGGAACCCATACTAAGGCATATAAATTTCCGGCTAAGCCCTACCCTATTCAGGTATTGTGGTTGTACGGTAAAATTGGAATGGTATCACATCCCAACCCAACCATCAGTTTTTATAAAGGGGTAAGGCTCATGCCTCAACATTTTCATTATCAAACCATTTGTGCTTCTCAACACATGTCAAAACATCTCAATAGAATGAAACATCATTCCAAGGTTTTATGCTTTGCACCAAGTAGTCCCATCTAAAGTGATCAAGTTTTATGCTTTGCACCAGCCACTAAGGTTAAGAGTGTTCACTAATGAGGGGTCCTCATCTTCAGTCTCATGCCATAGAATGACATCTAGTTATAACTAGCTAGGCCAAGTTTTATACTCTTTATGCTATCTGTACTAAAAGTAAGGAACTTTGGTAAAGTAAAGAAAGTAAAACTTGCAAGTAAGACTTGGGATGGGCATAAATCAAAGTATATAACCAAAGCAGGACTAGTGCATCTTGCTTAGGTTATCCTACAAGGGTCTAGCTTGCTTAGTAGTGATGGCTTGCCTTGATTGGTGCAGTGATTAAAGTTCTCTTTGTCTTCTTCAGGGTATAACTCCTCCTCCTCGTATCCTTGGTCGGTACTATCGTCTATAAATGAATACGGGGTACACAATCAGCAAACAATACTTAATTACTTCTATTTAGCACACTAAGGCTCACATGATCTAGCATCATCACAATCATCACATTATTTAAAGAACTAGTTTTATTCATTTTATTTTAGAAAAGTAATTTCTACTCATTGAAATTAATTAAGATTTAATATTCTCCAAATAGAATATGGGATCATGTGGACACATGCATCACCACATATTCTAATACATGGGAATGTGATTTAAAAGGGTTGATCACATTTTATAAAGTTTAAGATTATTATTTAATAGATTTAAAGTGACTAGAAATGCCCTAATAGCATTATTTGGTACTAGTCCAATGTCACTGCATGCAAACCTAAATATTTTTACATATTCAGATAGATATTATCAAATGTGATTTTTGATAGTTGGAATCAACTCAAAAGCTATTATGGTTGATTTTTGAAAAATGTTTCAAGTTGCAAAAGTCTCTGTCTTGTTATTTTTGCTCTAGATTATCTCTAACTCCAAATGATTTAAATCCAATGGGCTTGGATTGATATTTTAATTCCCTTTCTAACAAACTTTGAATCATGTAATTTGGTTCAGTGAAACTTTCTGAATTGATTTTTGAATCTAGGTACAGAATAGGGTTTTAACTAAAAAGGAAATTGATTTCTGAATTGATTTCCAAGCTAGCTAGGGAAGCTAAACGGGCCAGCCCAACTGCTCAGCACAGTGCAGCGCGCTGCTGGCAGAGGGGCTCCACTAGTCAGCGACTCATTAAACGCGAAACGGTATCTTTCAATTTGGGCGCTACGATCTGAATCTAATCCAATGGCTGAGGGTCGTCGTCGACCACGAACTACTACGGCGAGGAACTAAACCTAGCACAGAAGTGGGGGTCTCTCGAGCACACCTGGGCTCCAGCTAGGCTCGGCGACGGGGCGATCGAAGTGGTAGACGATGGTGAGGCGAGCGTGTCACGACGGAGCTTGGGGTGGTCGAAATTGACGGCGCCCTTCTCTTCCAGTAGCGGTGAACTACGGCCAAATTCTGGCACGGTGGTGCTCGCCTTGCTCCATGAAGAGGTGGGGAAGGTCAGTGAGGAGTGGTGAGTTGAGTGGTGTGAGGAATCGAGGCTCGGGTGATCTCCTTTTATATCTCGGCGAGGGGACCGAGCGGTGCGGTCGTGAGCACGACGGTGGCGTCGCTACAGGCTGCTATCGGCATGGGCGAGGGTGTAGGACGGTGTGGTGTCTCCTGGCTGTTCTCACAGACTTAATGGTGCGGCCTCGGGCGGCCTGGTTTGGTCTGGCGCGTGCGGTGCTCCGAGCGAGAGCGGCGGTGTTTGCGAAGGTGTGCGGGTGCTACGGGTCGCCCGGCGACAAACGGGGGTGTCTGTCAGGGTGGCGTGATCATGGCGAGGCTACGCGTGCGCGGTGAGGGCAATGCGCGAGCTGGTGGGGCTGGTCGGGCACGGCGCACTGGCACCCTCTAGACACGGCGTAGAGGCACGGTGTATGGCGGTGCTAGTGTGGTCCATGGCTCGGCCAGGGTTGTGGCCTAGACAAGGGGTGGCGGTAGAGTGCGGCGATGCTAGGGGACATCCTGGTTGGGCACGGGGCGGTCTGCTGCGAGCTGGTCGTGGTCGGCCGGCAATGACCACAAATGGGCGGCGCTCCACTGTGCCAGGGGTGAAAGGGGGAGCTGGTCTGGGGCTGGGTTAGATGCTAGGGGGACATGGTAGAAACTAGGGGACAAATTGATTGATGATCACTGTACCAAACAGTGAAGTTAGGCTAGGTGTTTTTCAGTGCATATCAAGTGTTTGATTAAATGGCCGCATGAAATTTATTTTTGAATTTTTGATTCAAATTTTTTGAGTGATCTTAGGTTAAGCTTGAGAGACTAGGTTTGCTTGGATAGGTCAAGGTGAATTCATTTGATCGGTTTTTGAAAAAGTGTGATCTCCTCATATGAATGAGATTCAATTTTCCATTGTCCATTTAATTGCTTTGCTAGATGTTTTTGTAAGTTTGTAAACTGGGCCTTGATACACTTTTACTTGGTCTAGCAAGGGGTGAAAAGAAATAGAATTGTTTCTGTTGGAAATCTTCTTCTAGGAACACCTAAAGTGGCCTAGTGGTTTAAAATGGTCAAAATGACCATTTGCTTTATTTATTCTTATTTGATTTATTTTTCTTTGAATTTTTTTTGTAAATGGTCTAGATGATGTGGCATTCACCTTTGAACCATTTCACAACATTTAGAACAATCAAGCATGGCATATACACTCAATTCTACACTAATGCAAACACACATGCCTTCACATTTCATTTTCTTAATAAAAGTTTTTGTTAACCTTAAATTGGGTGATTAGGATTTAATAACCTTGATTAAAGTTTTGGGATGTTACACCAAGTTACGCTTAGTTTGAATTTCAAGCTGGAAACCCGAATAATATATTCATAGGTCTGACTTGTTTTGAGACCCGGATCCTATCCTTTCTTTTGAAGTTTCAGGAACCCTTCAAGATTCTACAAGCCAAAGATAGATCAAGCTAGACGATGATGAAATATGACTCTGGATCTTGGAGGCTTCTGGGGCTGCTGTTGGGGATATACTTTCCGGGTATCCTCATTGTGCCTCATTGACCAGGGTGGCCCACTTCGAGTTAGAGCTTTGCTTCACGAGCGGACCATTTAGGGAGAAGAGATGGAGTCCAGTCCGGCTAAGGGAGGACCCAGAAGACTTACCGACATAGGCCTCTTATGTTACTTGTAGTTCAAGATGTACTTATAACCGACTCTTAGTCGTAGCCAGATAGGTCTCTCCTGTAAACCCTAGGCCGCATATCTATATAAGTCATCCTAGTGTTAGCCTTTAGGGCACCCCACAATAGTCTACAATCTCAACTTGCAGAGGCGAAACCCTTGTAACCCATATTCCGGCTCTACTGTATTACTAGATTGCTACCGATAGTAGGATCCATCCATAGCCGGCAGATTTGAACCTGGGTAAACTTGTGTGCTCACCATCCTAGAACATCGTACATCTCACATCCCTCTCTTCCGCATGCCTCGAGTACCCCCTCATGGCGTACTTGTCATCAATCCTACGACAACCAGCTGGACCCAGTCAGTTGGCCCGCTTTGTAAACCCAAAGCCCAAAACAGTAAACCCTAGAATCCACATTGTAAGCTACCCTTCTACCAATATATAAGGAGGGGTAGTGCTAGGGTTCTAGGTAAGAAATCACAAGTTACAAGTTAGCTAGAACATCCAAGTGGTGTAGTTCATCTTCCTCTAGCTTCCAAGAGTAGCTAGGGAAACATCTCAAGGAGCATTTGTATTGAGCATTCGCTCCCCCCATAGTAGATCCTGGCAGAAGTAGGAGTTTTACCCTGACGAGAGGGCTCCAAACCTAGGTACATCACTGTGTCTATGGTATCTGTGCCCAACCCATTGCGAGTATCCACCGATAGTGTCGTCGGATTGAGGACAAGTACGCCATGAGGGGGTCCTCGAGGCGTGCGGGAGAGAGGGGTGTGAGACGTACGGTGTTCTGGGACGGTGAGCACACAAGTTTACCCAGGTTTGAATCCACCGGCTTTGGATGGACCCTACTCCTGCTAGCAATCCAGTAATACGGCAGAGCCGAAATATGGGTTACAAGGGTTTCGCCTGTGCGATGTGAGATTGTAGACTATTGAGGTTATGCCCTAAAGGCTCTCCCTAGGACGGCTTATATAGATATCCGGCCTAGGGTTTACATGAGAGATCAATCTGGCTACGACTAAGAGTTGGTTAGAGAGTACATCTTGAACTACAAGTAACATTATGGACCTAAGTCGGTAAGTCTTCCGGGCCTTCCCGTAGTCGGATTGGACTCCATCTTCTCTCTCTAACTGGGCCGCCCGTGAAGCAAAGCTCTAACCCGAAGTGGGCCACCCTAGTTAGTGAGGAACTGTGAGGATACCCGGAAAGTATATCCCCAACTGTAGCCCCCGGAGGCCTCCAAGATCCAAAGTCGGATTTTATCATCATCTAGCCTGATCTTCGGCTTGCAAAATCTTGAAGGGTTCCTAAAACTTCACAACAAAAAATACGATCCGGGTCTTACAAGTAAGTCGGACCTCGCAATTGATTACTCGGATTTTCCAGCTCGCTTTTAAACTAAGCCGAAACTTGGTTTCTAACGCTACCTAACACAAGCATGGTGAAATCACGTCATCTGGCTGACGTTCCGTCAGCACGACCGTCGGTGGGTCCGCGGTTCACGGAACCGAGGCGCCGTTTCAATGCGTGCGTGGAGATCGAGGCGACGCAATCATTGCGCGGGCCCTTCCCAGTTCTTTCCACGACATGTGGCGGTTACACTGTAGCGTTTACACGAATCTTGTCGCAGGTAGGTGGATATAAGGGGTTTAGATTTCTTCTTCTTATCCCCACCAGTCCTTTGTTGTTCCTTCCTTCCCAATCTTCCCACATGCCCAGAGCCTCCTCGTCCTCTTTCCACAGAGCTCCTAGCGCCGCCACTTTAAGGTCACCTTTTCCACCGGAGAAAAAATGGCTTCATCCTCTTCTTCCTCTTTGGCAGCGGCGGCGGCAGCGGCGGCGGAAGCAGCTACGGAGAAGGAGAGCTTCCGAGGAATCTGGATCCCCTGCGCCCTCGACGAAGACGGCCTCAAAAACGTGGAGAAGGTGGGGCTTCTCGCCGCCGGCGACTGGCGGACCGGCTTTGGCGAAACCGTCCCCAATCCGCGCAAGGGTGAGTGCGTCCACTTCGGCACCCATCTGGACCGAGGTTTGTCCTTTCCTCCCTCGGAGTTCTTCTCCGGGGTGATTGACCACTATGGAGTTCAACTCCACAATCTTCCTCCCAATTCTCTTCTAGAAATGAGCGCATATGCTGCGCTTTGCGAGGGCTTTCTCGGCATTAGGCCGAGTTTGCTTCTATTCCAGTACTATTTCCATGTCCAGAGAAATTCCATTACTGCTGGTGTTCCTTATATCACCGGTACCATTGGTTTTTCTGTTAGACGAGACCGGGCATATCCCAAAATTTCTGCCAGTGACTCGGTCAAACAATGGCCAGCCACTTTTTTCTACCATAGGGATATTCCGGCTCTCGGCAAAGCTACTGCCTTGCCGGCTTTTGTCGACGGAGCCGCCATAGCCCAGCCTTCTTGGGACGAGGCTACTCCGGCTCTCACCGACGATCTGATCGTCGCCAAGAGGCAGATCGAATATCTTATCAAGCACAAGGGTCTGAAGGGATCTGACTTGGTCCAATGCTGGGTCTCACGTCGGATCCAGCCACTTCAGTACCACGGGGATAGACTGATACACTCCATCACGTCTTCCAAAAAAGACTCTCTCCGCATCAGCCCGAAAGCCTATACTGCCCAAGGTTACATAAGTCAGATCAAGTGGCTGATCAAGGAGCGGATCGAGAGGAAAATGCCGGAGGTTTCTCTGGATATGCACATGGCGGAAAACCCCGTGGTAGTGGTAAGCTTCCATCAGTACACCTTTTACGTGTTTCAATGTTCAAATTATATACCGCAATGCTGATATGCTTTCCTGTTTTCAGCTTGCTGACCTCCTCGAGTCGGAGCTTGCTCCACTCGAAGGATATCCTCCTGAGTTTTCTCAGGAGACTGAAGTGGTCCAATTGCCGGACCTTGCGCTCAAGAAGCACAAAGCTCCGACAGTGGCTGTTGGCACAAAGGAAGTGCCCGTTGTGAAGAGGTGCCTTTCATTCACAATTTTCGCCTTTGTACCTTTCTCGAATTTCTTTCTGAGATGTAATGTTTCCGACTTTACTACATTCTCAGAGCAAAGCCTCTCATCAAGGGTAAGGGGAAAGGGATTCCTGCGAAGCCCCTGCGACAGACGAAGCTTACCATAGCTTCCCCTGCCACGACTCCTCCGACTCCTGAGCCTGAACCTTCTACAACACCGGCGAGTACTCCTTCTCTGGTTGTTGTAGAAGATCCGGCTCCTCCAACGGCGCCTGTGATCCTTGGGTCACACACTGACATCACCATGGGTGCGTCAGCTCAAGATAAGGGTGAACCCTCTTCGGGTAATGATCCCTCAGCTGAAGTCTTCGCCGACAACCTCCTCAGCAACCCCAGACTTGCCAAGTTTGGCTTATCCTAGAAATCTGCAGAGGAGATCCGGCGGCTGGCCAGGCAAGTCCTGGACAAAAGCCATCTATCCCCAGAAGAGGAAGTGCAAGAAGCAGAGGTCGTCAAGTTCTCTGACCTTCTCGCTCAAGTCCACCTTCGCGACGAGAGGATCAGGACTGGCGAGCTTCCAACAGCCCCAGTAATTCCTCTTACCCTCGCCGAGAAGGTGGTAGCTGAAGTGAATGCGGGGTTAGACAAACTCACCCGCGAGCAATATGTAAGTCGGAATTCCAACTCTTGTTTTTTACCTTATGTTATATCATATCCTCTAGCCCCCAAGCATGAAGTGGGATATAGAAATCTGGGTTTATGCTTTCATTAGGATGCCAAAGAACGAACTAGTGTAGCCCCCAAGGCTCGTGCTGATATTTAGCAAAAAATATTAGCCCGAGTCTTAAGTAGCTTTCTGACTTTGGGTATTCTGACTTACAGAAAGTATGTTCCTATAACCAGGAATTATTAACCAATGTCTGTGATAAGCGGAGAGAGATCAAAGCTCTCTGGCTTAAAAATGCTGAGCTCAAGGTAGCCAAGGATGAAGCCGAAGGTAAACATTTCGAGATTCAAACCTTGTCTTTTGCTTTTTCAATGTTGAATTTTTCTGAACTGTTGTTCTTTTTGACTTTCAGCGTTGGTGAAACAATCCATCGCTATGATTGAAGAGGCCGAGAAACTCAAGACCCTAGTGGTGGAGAACAAGGGACTTCGCCAAGAGCTGGATAAGCTCAAGGAGGATCATGAAAGGAGCATAGCTCAAGTCCTTGAATCCTCCTCCATGGCCACTTAAGAGCGCGATCTCAAGATTGCCGCTCAAGATAAAGTTATCTTGGACCTCAAGAATGAGCTTGGTAGAGAGAAAGATCTCTCTGAAGCGCTCCGGGATAAACTCCAGAGTCTCCGGGAGGAGAAGACCAAGATTGACGACGTCATTCTTGGTACGTTCCATCTGTCTGATTTATCATTTCTTCGACTCTCATCAATGTCGGATTTTCATTGACTTGTTTTGTGTATAGGTCCTCTGAACTTGACGGACTCCTCCTCGTCCGAGCCCCGCACTCACCGGCTTACCCAAGTCGGTGATCTTCTTCATAACTACCGCCAGTCCCTTGAGGACATTGGCGAGTCTCTCAGGATTCCAGACATGCCAAGCATGTCGGACTTCCAGGTGCGGGAGAAGGCCAAGGAGATGCCGCAGCTCGTTCGGGACTGGAACATGTCCTACGCGAGGACTGCTGCGCAGAACGCTCTCACCATGGTCATGAGCCACCATGGAAACATGGAGATATGGCAAGTGACCAGAGGGTACTGCAAGGTAGACAAAGACGGCTAGGAGCAAGACCTTCAAGCCATCATGCACTCCTACGCCGGATATGGGTGCCACGTAGCTGATCTGACTAGCTACGAGATCCCCTTCTTCACCCGCGTAGATACCTCGCCACCTCCTCCAGAAGAAACCGAAGAAGCTTCCGACGATGAACGGACCACCTCGGATCCGGACATCTCGAAATGATATCAAGGCGGAGTAACCAACTAGCCGGTAGCTCCTTCATCTCCTCCTGCATCATAGACCACAAACTTATGTATTATTCTGTGAAAGAACATGATGCGCTTGTAAATATTAAGTACTATGACTTTTGCTAGTGCTAAGTTTTTTATCTATTCAGCACTTTTGTCTTAGATTATTTGCGTGCCTGAAATGTTTTCATAAGAACTTAGAATTTTCCGCCTCTACTTATCGTTTATCTGGCTTTCCGCCTCGTCCCTTTCGTGAGCCGGGTAAACCTTCAGCCGGAAACTTTCCCGATCAACGGAGCTCAATTGCTAAACCAGTTTAAACTCGGAAACAAAGTCGGCTTCCAGTACCAACAATTCACTACTCGGAAGATACCTGCATCCAGCAATCAGACAAATAACCCAAGTAAAGACTAGAATTTTTTTAGAGTTATACCCGAAGGTAGCAGTTTTAGAATCGGAAATCTAAACCAGAACGAACATGAGCATAAAGTACTTTCAAGCATTCTCGGATTTTCGACTACGACATGATCATTAGGAAATAAGATGGTACAAACTTCTCAGAAAAACCTTGAGGTAACCAAAACTTTTATTTCTTACAGAACATGTGCATATGTATGATTACAAAGAAGGATAAACTAAGAATAAAAGGGACGTAGCTGAGCAATATTCCACGGTCTCTCTAACTCATCCGGATTTGTCCTACCTCCAGCTCTCTTTCTCTTCTTAGTAGCAGGTCTTTCTTTGACTGGCCTCATGTCAGTTAAGTAGTACGACCCATTGTGCAATACTCGACTAACTAAAAAGGGCCCTTCCCATACCGGGGAAAGTTTGTGCTTTCTTTGTTGCACAAGCCGAAGAACCAAATCACCTTTATTGAAAGATCTAGTTCGGACTCTCTGGCTATGATACTTGCGTAACTTCTGCTGATAGGCTATAGATCTCATTTCAGCAACGACGTGAACCTCTTCGACTAAGTCGAGATCATTTTGTCGAGAAATCTCGGCATCCTCCTCGATATACGCGGCCACTCTAGGAGAAGTATAAATTAAATCACTAGGAAGAACTGCTTCTGTGCCATAGACCAAGAAGAAAGGTGTATATCCTGTTGACCTGTTCGGAGTTGTTCGTAAACTCCAAATTACAGAGGGTAGTTCCTCTGCGCAAGCCCCCACAGCACGTCTAAGTGGTGCTTCGAGTGTTGGTTTCAAGCCTTGTAGAATTAAACCATTTGCTCTTTCGATTTGTCCGTTAGCCTGTGGATGTGCGACTCACGCAATGTCAAGCCGGATATTTTGCTCGTCGCAGAATTCAGCCAACTCTCCCATGGAAAAATTACTCCCGTTGTCCGTGATAATGCTATGTGGATAACCATACCGGATTATAACATCCTCAACAAATCTTTTGGCTATTGCTCCATCACAACTAGTGACAGGTTTAGGCTCGATCCACTTTGTGAATTTATCCACCATCACTAAGAGGTGAGTAAATCCACTTGGAGCTCGTTTAAAAGGTCCTAACATATCAAGCCCCCAGACCGCAAAAGGCCATGTTATAGGTATTGTTCGCAGCTGATCAGCCGGAATATGAGCTTGCTTGCCGTACTTTTGGCAGCCTTTACATGTCTTGACTAATCGTTCAGCATCTGCCTGAGTTGTAAGCCAGAAAAATCCATGTCGAAAAGCTTTTGCCACTAGAGATTTGGCTGCAGCGTGGTGACCACACTCGCCTTCATGGATTTCTCTTAAGATTTCCACTCCTTCTTCCGGAGATACACAACGCTGAAAAACCCCAGAAACACTCCGTTTATGGAGCTCACCTCTAACAATAGTATAGGCTTTTGCTCGTCGGATAATCTGCCGGCTCAGCACCTCGTCTTCGGGTAATTTGCCATCTACCAAGTAATCGAGGTAGGGTTGATTCCAGCTAGGAAGTACAGCCAGAACTGCTATTAAAGGCGAGGCGGATTTGGTCGGATATTCCTCATCTACTCCCTTTATCGAGGGAACTTTGAGGTGCTCTAAAAATGCGCCATCCGAAACCTCTTTCCGCGCAGAGCCTATTCGAGATAGTGCATCTGCTTCCTCGTTTTCTGCTCGAGGGATGTGTTGAACTTCAAACCCTTCGAACGATTTTGATAGATCATCCACGTCACCTTTATATGCTGCCATGTGCTTATTTGCATTACAAATATCCGAGACTTGCTGAGCAACAAGAGCAGAATCTCCGTAACACATCAAACGTCGGATGCCAATATCCTTAGCAATCCGGATTCCATGCAGCAGTGCTTCATACTCGGCAATGTTGTTTGTCGCTGTGAAGTGGATTTGCAACACGTATAAAAGTTTATCTCCTTGGGGTGATTTGAGCACCACGCCAGCCCCCGAGCCCCCTCCATCCTTAGACCCGTCGAAAAAGAGGGTCCAATATTCCGACTTAGGGAGGACCATGTTCTCCTTGGTCTTTGTCCAATCAGTGACAAAGTCAGCAAGGATCTGGGATTTGATTGCTCTCCGGGGATTGCACTCAATATTGAAAGCTGCAAGCTCTATACCCCATTTGGCGACGCGTCCGGTGGCATCGCTATTGTTGATTATATCTCTCATGGGATCTTTGCTCACCATGGTAATTGGATGCTCCTGAAAATAGTGTCGTAACTTATGAGATGCTAGAAAAACACCGTAAGCCAACTTTTGATAGTGCGGATACCGCTGTTTTGATTCTGTCAGAACCTCGCTGACAAAGTATGTCGGACGCTGCAGCAGGCGCTCCTGATTTTCTTCTGGTCTCTCTACCACCATAACTATACTGACAACCTTATTTGTCGCAGCAATATAAAGCAACATCGGTTCCTGAGGTTCCGGCGCTGCAAGGATAGGAGCAGATGAGAGTACTTTCTTCAGGTCTTGTAGTGCAGCTTCAGCTTCGTCAGTCCAGACAAAATCCTTGGTCTTCTTTAGGAGTTTGTATAATGGTGTGGCTCTTTCACCAAGCCGGCTTACAAATCGACTGACTGCAGCAATGCAACCAGTTAATCTTTGTACGTCCTTCAGGCGAGTTGGCCTGGAAATATTGAGAATAGCCTTGATCTTATCGCGGTTCACCTCTATACCTCTTTGAGACACGATAAAACCTAACAATTTTCCGGCTGGTATTCCAAAGAAGCATTTCTTCGGGTTAAGCATGATGTTGTATTTTCGTAAATTGGCGAACGTCTCCTCCAAGTCGGAAATCAATGTTTCCTTCTGTTTGGACATGACCGTGATATCATCCACGTAAGCATGTACATTGCGTCCGAGTTGATCATGGAGGTAACGCTGCATCGTGCGCTGGTACGTAGCTCATGCGTTCTTCAGCCCAAAGGGCATCGTAACATAACAGAAGGTTCTGAAGGGGGTTATGAATGAAGTTTTGATTTTGTCAGATTCCTTCTTCCGGATTTGGTGATAACCGGAATATGCGAGCATGCCGTAGAATCGATAACTTGATCAATTCTAGGCAGAGCGAACGGATCTTTTGGACAAGCCTTGTTCAAGGCAGTATAATCAACACACATCCTTAAATCAGTGGTGTCCTTTTTAGGGACCATTACAGGGTTGGCCGACCAATCAGTATGGATGACCTCTTCTATGAATCCGGCTAACTCGAGCCGCGCTAGTTCCTTAGCTATTGCCTTACGCTTTTCATCACCAAACCGTCGTCAGGATTATTTGACGGGTTTAGCGTTCGGGTTTACATTTAGAGAGTGCTCGGCAAGTTCCCTAGGTACTCCGGTCATGTCAGATGGCTGCCATGCGAAGATATCTTGATTTACTTGGAGGAACTTGACGAGCGCACTTTCGTATGCGCTACTTAGGACTACGCCTATCTGGGTCACCTTGGAGGTGTCATCATCCTTCAACGGCGTCGTCTTCGTCTCTTCTGATGCCTTGAACTCCGGATTTGGCTTTGTCACCTCCTTCTTCGTCGCGGGCATCTCGCACGGATCTATGCTCTTCTTGATCTCCTGGTACTCCTGGGCGTGCAGCACGGCTTCGGCAAAGGCGGCATTTCCGTCCTCACACTCTCGCACCTTGTTCGGGTCTCCCCTGATGGTGATCACGCCGTTGGGACCTAGAATTTTCATCATATTGTAAATGTAACACGGACGAGCCATAAAATCCTAGTAAGTCGGACGTCCGAATATAGCGTGGTATGCGCTCTTGAACGGGACCACTTCGAAGGAAAGTGCCTCCGTCCGATAATTCTTTGGTGTTCCAAAAGTAACATCCAAAGTGATCTCTCCCAGGGAATTAGCTTGTCTTCCTGGGACAACTCCGTGAAAGATCACAGAGCTATGGTTCAGCTGTGTTTCCGAGATCTTCATCTGGCGTAGCGTTTCGACATAGAGAATGTTGATGCTGCTACCACCGTCCATGAGGGTCTTGGAGAAACCATAACCGTCAATAAGTGGATTGACGATTAAGGCGTATTTTCCTCGCCTATGCCACTTCCGACCAGTCCAGATACTGAGGGACAGCCGGAACTGTTGCGTTGAGCTCGTGGAGAACTGCTTTCTTGACCTTTGCTGGTTGAGATCCGAGGAAGGTGACGTAAGTGTCCTTCTTGGTGGGAAAAGTTTTCTTCCCTTCCGACTTTGCATTTGAAGCATCGGCTTCCTCCATGTCAGAATCTTCCTTGGTCCCTTTGTCCTTTTCGGGATTTTTCTTTCCCTTCTTCCGCTTAGCTTTGTAGCCCACGGTATCATCTCTCTTGATGTCGTCGTTAAATCGACATTCAGCGTTGGTGTGGGACGAGCCCCCATTGGCGTCCAAGTGATGCACACATGGGTTATTGGCGATGTCGGCCCAAGTGTAGGTTTTGCCTGGTTGTTGTTCTCCTCTACCTTGGACCCTTGATGTCCCACGGCCATGCCCGTGGCCTCCACCACGTCCTCCTCGTCCTCTAGACTCGGAAACAGTAGTGACTACTGCTGTCTCCGCGTTGGGTTTTTCTTCCGAGGTATTTTTCCGTTTCTGAGCTTGTTGCTTTGGTTGTTTTTCCGAGTGAGGCACAGCTAGGACATTGAGTAATCCCTCTGCGCCATCGTCAGCATCTGCATACTTGCTCGCTGTTTCTATTATCTCTCCCAGATCAGTAACCTTGTCACACTTCAAGCGATGGCACAGTAAACCAATTGGGAGACCTGCAATGAAAGCTTCAATCGCAGTTTGATCATTTACTCCCTCGCAGGAGTTCTTGGTGTCAATCCATCGTCCGAGATAATCCCGGCAAGTTTCTCCGGCTTTCTGGGTGCAACGTTGTAGGTCTCCAACCGTACAGGGCTTCCGATATGTGCCTTCGAAATTCCGAAAGAACGCACTTTGTAAGTCATACCAGTTGTGGATGGTGTTCGCCGGAAGTTCATTGAGCCATGATCGTGCCGTCTTCCGCAACATAAGTGGGAGATATCGGGTTGCGACCAGGCTGTTTCCGCCTTTGGCGATGCCGCAAGCTTGGAAGAAATCCTGTAACCAGGTGTCTGGCCAAGCAATGCCGTCGTAGGCTTGGATGTGTCTTGAGATAGCAAATCCTTCCGGGAAATTTGTAGCTCTGATGTGTGGTCCGAAGCACTTTGGGCCCACGTACACGTCATCGTTTTGTAGCTCTGATGTTGGAGTTGATCATGTGCCTTGCGTCATCCGGGGATAGGGATCGTCCCGAATATCGGCTGTGGCTGCGGTGCCTTGGAGCCGGACTTCGGCTTCTGCCACCACCTCCTCCGCCACGTCGTCCTCCTTGACCTCTTTGGGGGCCATTGTGATAACTGTGCTGTGGAGAGGGTGGTGCAGCTGGGTTATTTCCGGCTGATCGCCGGCCTCCGTCCGGAGCGTCATTATTCCGGTTCCGGGGAGGTTCTTGACTATGACGAGCCCCCTGCCGGTTTGTGCCAACATGGTTTCCGTCATTCATTCGTCCGTCGTTCCCACCATGGTGAGGCTCAGCCGGACGGTTTTCATGTCTAGGAGGTGGCATTTTCTGACTATCCTCCTCCCGACGTTTCTCTTTATCTTCTCCTTTTCGGGGAGGATTCCTCGGAATCAGTGCAGCGATCGCGTCTTTCTCGGCTGCTAGAGCGACGTTGCTCCAGTTATGTGTAGTTCTGCGGTGCTGCCCCGATGATCTGGTTCTTGAATAATTGTCTTCCCTATGTTCGGGGTGATGATGCTATGCCCGATCGTAGTGGGATCTTACGTCAGCCCATGCCAGATCTGTGCGACATTGGTCGGAATCCGAGACCAGATTTTGGCTTCCAGACAGGGCGACTTTTTGCTGCTCTAGTCCCTTATTGAGTAGCCTGATAGCCAAACGTATCTCCTCTGGTCCTGGATTAGCCGATAGAATTTCGCGAGCTGCCACGGTATTTTGCACTGGTGTTGGGTAAACCCAATCTCCGTTGCTATCCTTTCGTGGCTTCCCCATCTCATCTCCAAAAAGGACGGCACGGACACGTGGGAATTGGTTGTCATCTATGTGACGCTTCCGTGTCTTCTGATGTAGACGGGACATGTACTCCTTGTCTGACATGCGCTTCTTCTCCACCTCGATGTTTTTGGCTTCATCAAGGAGTTGTTGACGGCGCGCTTCTAGGGCCTGGGCCCTTTTAGCCAGCTCATCTGCAGTAAGTTCTGCAGCTATAGGGATAGGTGTGGTTAATGCGGCATCGATGAGTTTACGCGCACCTTCAGTGATCACGTGTCCATCCACCGATGCTTCTTTTTCGGATCGTCTGGGATTAGTGCTCCATCCGAGTCTTCCTCGTATTCCTCGGCAATCACCTCCTCTGCCAGAGGGTCTTTTGCCGGGGTCTTGTTTTTCTTGTTTTTCTTCTTTGCCTTCTTGGCAGCGCCTGTAGCAAAGACGGCTTTGGGTCCGTTTCCCGGAGTCAAGCTCTGATCGGTACTTTTGGATATTTGGACTTTGGGATTGTCTCCGACGTCCATGTCATCCTGCGTTTCGGGAGAGTGTTCCCCGGATCCTTCATCCATGGCTTCTCCATCCTCTGCAGCTTTGGAGTTGTACTCCTCTTCATATTCCGCAGAGAACTTTTGGAAATCTGCCGACGTCATGGATTCATCCGAAGATGCGAGAACGTCGGCGTTTGTTCCAATTGCCTCCAGCACCGAGTCGGTGTTTTCTCCAGCATCGGCAGAGCCGGGTCCGGATCCAACATATCCGACGAAGTGCGATGCGTGCTTCCTGAGGTACCTGCGGCTTTTGCCATCAGCCATATCGAAACTTTTAACGGTTTCGAGGATTGCATCTGTGCTAGCGCCTTGTAGTATCATACATCTTAGTGTGTACCTAAGGAAAGGCATGTCTGTCCCGACATCGTCAGAGTCGGAATCAGTGTCGTTGATGTGCTCCTCCTGGATTTCTACTTCCACGGGTGGGTCGATCTGGGATCCGGCTTCTCCAGGGAGATCCACTCCAGATTCGACTTGGACCGTTCGGTTTTCTTCACGCTCGGATTTCTCCACTATCTCCGCAATTTGTGTGGGTTGGGTGGGGTTAGGATTTTCTGAGATCCGGAACTCTGCCGCCTCCGCGGACAAAGGGGACCCAGAAGATTCTTCTGCCTCTATCATCACCGCTGGGGTGGGTTGGGCAGGTTCAGCGAAACCGATGTAAACATCGATCTTGCCAAAAGACATGATAGTATAGGCAGTCACGGCCTCCCTAGCCGGAATCCAAGTCTCGTCGAGAACGATGAGAGGGATGTCGCTGGCGTAGAGGATGCGAACGACGGCAATGGTCTCGCCGATTCCGATTCTTGCAGATTCCGCTCGGAACGCAGATCCGAAGCTCACTTGCCCCATGGTGGGCGCCAACTGTCGTCGGATTGAGGAGAAGTACGCCATGAGGGGGTCCTCGAGGCATGCGGGAGAGAGGGGTGTGAGACGTACGGTGTTCTAGGACGATGAGCACACAAGTTTACCCAGGTTTGAATCCGCCAGCTTTGGACGGACCCTACTCCTACTAGCAATCCAGTAATACAGTAGAGCCGGAATATGGGTTATAAGGGTTTCGCCTGTGCGATGTGAGATTGTAGACTATTGAGGTTATGCCCTAAAGGCTCTCCCTAGGACGGCTTATATAGATATAGGGCCTAGGGTTTACATGAGAGATCAATCCGGCTACGACTAAGAGTTGGTTACAGAATACATCTTGAACTACAAGTAACATTATGGGCCTAAGTCGGTAACTCTTCTGGGCCTTCCCGTAGTCGGATTGGACTCCGTCTTCTCTCTCTAACTGGGACGCCCGTGAAGCAAAGCTCTAACCCGAAGTGGGCCACCCTGGTCAGTGAGGAACTGTGAGGATACCCGGAAAGTATATCCCCAACAGATAGCATCTTGATTGTCCCCTCTCATGCCATCCCTAATAGCACTGCCGTGTTCCACACCACGACAGTTAGCGCCCACCGTGGGGAGAATATCATTTTGCGATCCGAAAATTGGGGTGGCCAGGCAACGCGGTACCCAAGTTGCCTGTAATCAGCCGCGATGACTACAGTTGGCGTGCCAAATACTGAGAGGGTATTTTTCGGCACGAATTCAACTTTACGTTTCAATACAAAATATCAGGCTAACGGCCGTCAAGTTGGGGCCCCCCTATCAGTTCTCGTCGTTATGTCGCTCTCGTCACTTAGGCGGGGTGGCTGTCACGTAGGCTTCTAGCCCTGGCACAGTGGATAGGACAACACGACTATCCCAGTGTATTGACGTGACAAAATAGGGCACATATATCGTCGTTATAATTATTTTTGTTTACTCAGAAGCTGGAACGGCCACCACCACGCGTCTCTCCTTTGGAATTCCATCCCCGTCGTTAACCACTACCTTAAAAGCGCATTGACGGTTCCACCATTCCCCTGCCTCGCAGAAACCACTCTTCTTCTTCCTGTCATCTGTCTTCTTCCCGTCTTCTCCTTGCCACCATGGAAGGTCGTCGCACTCTATAGACAAGCTTCACTACCCATGACAATAAGAAGATAGACGTCGTCTACACCAACGAGGAGGAGATAGTGGTGTGAGTTCTGAGGAAGTACGAGGGTTGGCTTGAGAAAGACAAGGACAAGTTTGTGGGATTGGACCTCGAGTACACCCCGGAGGACCCATATGAAGGGAGTGAAGTCGCCGTCGTTCAACTAGACATGAGGAAACACCTCCTCGTCTACCACTTCTCCCGGTTTGTAGATATGCTCTCTGTAGCTAACCACTTTTAGGGTTTTCTCCTCTTGTTCTTTATCCATTTTCTCATCTTGCAACTACTGGATTTTATTTAGGACCAAATAAATTATGACAAGACAATGTTGAGAGTCTCGATCTTGCATTTACTAAACTTTTTAAAATTATATTCAGATGATGATCTTGCATTGACAAAATATTTCTAGTTACATATTTTGGTGATGACAAACTACATACTTTCAGGACACAGGAATTGTCCGACGCTGTGTCAGTTCCTTGTAGAAAAGGGAATTGTTTTCTGCACTATCGACAACACAACTGATTTTTCGAAATTTCATCGAGAGGGAATTACAAAATTGCTGCGCACAACTGGATCGATATTCGGAGTCTTGTCAAGATCCTAGGGGGCTTGAGGAAGGATGGAATGGCATCACCTCGCAACTAGAATCCTTGATGAGTCGTACGACAGAATGAAGGCAGATTTCCCTACGGATAGGTATGATTTCTGGGACGAGTGGCCGCTGTCTAATATAAACCTGAAGTATGCAGCCATAGATGCTTACATGACCTACCATCTGTACAAGAAGATCCATTTTTCTACGTTACCTCGTGTTTTGCCCTATTTGCAAGACGGAAGACGAGCTTAGAGGCGCCCTTTGTAGAAAATGCAGAATAGCTGAGTTTGAAGCTGCATATGCAAAGAAAATGGCTGCATCTGAAGCAGCTGATAGAGAGGCTGTAGAAGCAACTGAAAGAGAGCTTGCAGGTTAAGCTGAAGCAACTGACAAAGAGGCTGCAGCTGAAGCAGCAAACATAGAGGCAGCATCTTCTAGCGGCAACAATCAGGCATGTGATGCACCGCTAATTGTGCCATAGGACGCTGAAGATAGGGAAGCCAAGTCAGATCCCAGGTGGGACGAAGCATTTCCTGAGTTGTGGAGTGCCAATAATGTAAGATCCACCTAGAATGATCGCATTTGGTCACCTAGGAACATGGCAAGCGCCTCAAGTGGGTTGATGAGAAGTGAACTAAATTTTACTCCTTTGTGTTATGTTTCTATTTTGTGGAACTCATTTATCTTGTCAAGATGTTTAGCGCCTCAAGTGAGAGTAGTAAAATAAATTTTACTTCTTTGTTTTATGTTTCTATATGTGTCTTGCAGCTTGTCAAGATGGTAGCTCGTTAACTGGCAGTTTGGAAGAGTACATTTTTCCTCTTTCGTTAAACAGATATGTTTCATTTTTCCCAAATTGGTAGCAAATCTAGAGAATATTCTCACTTCTATAATTCGTTCCCTTTTGCCTCCGATCTGGTAGCAAATCTAGAGCAGCAAATCACACCAAGCAGAATACATTCATTCAGAAAACAAACCAAATGTAGATATAGTTGTGCGCAGCTAAATAGGATATAGCAATAGAAAGTAGGTTGCTTAACAAGGTTCGATGCATTCAACCAGAAATAGGATGCAAGAAAAATATAAAAATCAAAATAAGCTGCTTAGCAGCAGTAGCAACAGACACATTCAACCCCTTGCATGCCCTTGCGCCTCAGGCTCCTCCCTCCGGCGCTTCCTCCACTTGTTGTTGCCCAGTCCCTTGATCTTGGGGGCCATGGGCTTGATTGGAGGCATGCGACCCTCTTCGATGGCCTCCCGCTGGAGGTTTTGGAGGTGAATGCCGAGAGCCTGGTGTTAAGAGATGTAGGCGTTGACGTTCACGGTCTGGCCGCCATTGTGGGTGCTAGAGATCGGACCCTGTGCATGCTTCACTAAGGACTTGAAGTCGGTGCCGGCGAGACTCGTCCAGCAGAAGGCGATCCCCTTGCAGAAGGGGCAACTGTAGTTGCCGCCAGTGAAGAAGGTGTTGTACTGGCCGGCTTAAAGCCTCCTCAGCACCTGACGAGTCTTGGTGTTCCTGGACTCGTCATCTATGGAGACGTCGATGCCGTAAACCTATTGGAAGAAAAGGAAAATGGGGGAGTAGATGATGTAAGAAGATCGAGCAATCGAAATGCAAACAAGCGGATCCTAATAAACCAAGATCTAGCATCCAACGATGGGAACGGTAGAAGAACCAGGGAAGGGGAGCAAACCCTCGTTACCTCCGACCATGGGCCATCGATGACGGTATCGTAGGGGTTCAGCGGTGCGATGTACTCATCTGGATGGTAGGGGCCCCTGAAGACCTGGATCTGCTCGTGACCGGCGGGAGCCTCCTCGGCGGCGGGGGGATCCTCGCCGGCGGCTACGTCGGTAGCGAAGATGGGAGCCTGGACGGGAATGGTGGCTGCCATCGATTCCTCGACAGGGGCCTAGACGGGGACGACGGCTGCTTTCAACGTGTCGAGGGGGACTGGCGAGGAGACGAGGGCCTCCTCGCCGGCGGCCTCGGAGGCGACGATGGCCACCGTATCCTCCTCCGCCATCGCCGGCGCGGACAGGGTATTCTCGGGAGTTTGCAGATGCTGGTGGGATAGTGGAGAGGGTTGCGTGGAGAGAGTGAGAGTGGGTGTGCGGAGAGGGGATCATAGTTAAGGTGAAGGGAAGCAAAGCATGTTTCGTTGCACCACCGTGCAATGCGCCGCACAGTCTACTGCACCGTAAACCGCGACACTAGAACAGTACGTCACGTTTTTTCCCGGGCCGTGCATGGCAGTTCTGTATTGAGCCGCATGCAAAGGGCGCATACACAATTTCTAGTACGAAGTTTGACATGGCCTTAAAATTGGCGATAATTAAAAGTGGAAATGTAGAGGGGAAGGTAGGTGGTTGTACGGCGAGATTTGTGGCGTTGTGCAAGATCGGGTAGAGGGATGTGTTGATGACTACGAGTGACTCGATGAAGGTACATATGTTAGGTCTCGTCGAGCTCAGCTTTTCGGCCTCCGGCTAGCGCGTGCAAGTTTCTTATGGTGGGGCCTAGTTCAAAGTGATATTGAGAGCCGCTGCGTAAAAAATGGGATATGTCTTATTAAAATCAAGTGGCAATAAATTGCAGGCTGTCCATCGATGAACATGTACTCGATGACGCATGTGTTGTGCCCTAGTAATAGCAGTAGTAGGCTTTTCAGACTTGATTAAACATGACATGGCTAGTTGACGACTTTTTCCATGAACGACTTCGTGTTCCTTCTTGTAGAAGTCTCGCTGAGGGAGACGTCCGTGTTGTCTCACGCTATACTGTTAAGGGCACGACGTATGCAACGATCATCGTTGGATTGCACAGAATCAACAGTTGGTGCGCACAATCCGCATGACTACTGTGACAACCAATCAGGGAGTAGCAGCCAGAGTGAGCACAGGTTTGGGCTTATACGAAAGTTAGAGAGAGGGGGGCAAAACTGAGTAGTATCAAAAAACCAAGGGCAATACTGAGTAGTATAAAAATGGAAAGTAAGTGTCTTATACAATGAAATACATCGTTGCATACATCAAATTATGCCAAGATACATCCACTAGAGTTCATTGGATGTGTGTTCTTCTCATAAACCACATGGACCCACTAGAGTTCATTGCATGTGTGTTATTGTCATAAACCACATGGATCCACCGGTGTCATTGCATGTGTGTTCTTTTCATAAACCACATGTTGATCCACCATTGTCATTGCATGTATGTTCTTGTCACAACCCACATAAGGATCCACCAGAGTCATTGCATGTGTGTTCTTTTCACAAACCACCACCAGAGTCATTGGATGTGTGTTCTTCTCACAAAACACATAAGGATCCACAAGTGTCATTGGATGTGTGTTCTTCTCATGAACCACACCCAGTGTCATTGGATGTGTGTTCTTCTTGCAAACCACATAAGGATCCACCAGTGTCACTAGGTGTGTGTTCTTTTCATGAACCACACATGGATCCAGCAGTGTGATTGCATGTGTGTTCTTTTCATGAACCACATATAGAGTCATTGCATGTGTGTTGTTTCCACAAACCACATATGGATCCACCAGTGTCATTGCATGTCTATTCTTTTCATTAACCACACCCAGTGTCATTGCATGTATGTTCTTTCCACAAACCACAAAAGGATCCACCAGTGTGATTGCATGTGTATTATTTTCACGAACCACACCTAGTCTCATTGCATGTATGTTCTTTCCACAAACTACGTATGGATCCACCAGTGTCACTGGATGTGTGTTCTTTTCACAAACCACAACTAGAGTCATTGTATATCTATTCTTTTCGCAAACCACACATGGATCAACCACTGTCATTGGATATGTGTTCTTCTCACAAACCACATAAGGATCCACCAGTGACATTGGATGTGTGTTCTTTTCATGAACCACACCTAGTGTCATTGCATGTGTATTCTTCTCATAAACCACACATGGATCCACCAGTGTCATTGCATGTCTGTTCTTTTCACAAACCACACGTGGATCCACCAATGTGATTGCATGTCTGTTCTTTTCACAAATCACATATGGATCCACTAGTGTCACTGGATGTGTTTTCTTTTCATGAACCACACCCAGAGTCATTGCAGGTTTGTTCTTTTCACAAACCACACATGGATCCACCTGTGTCAATGCATGTATGTTCTTTTCATGAACCACAGCTAGAGTCATTGCATGTGTATTCTTCTCACAAACCACATAAGGATACACTAGTGTCATTGCATGTGTGTTCTTCTCACAAACCACACATGGATCAACCAGTGTCATTGCATGTCTATTCTTTTCACAAACCATAGCTAGAGTCATTGCATGTCTGTTCTTTCCACAAACCACATATGGATCCACTAGTGTCATTGGATGTGTGTTCTTTTCATTAAGCACAGCCAGAGTCATTGCATGTGTGTTCTTTCCACAAACCACATATGGATTCACCAGTGTCATTCTATGTGTGTTCTTTTCATGAACCACACCAAGTGTCATTGCATGTGTGTTGTTTTCATTAAACCACACATGGATCCACTAGTGTCATTGGATGTCTGTTCTTTTTATGAACCACACCTGGAGTCATTGCATGTCTATTCCTCTCACAAACCACACATGGATCCACCATTGTGATTTCATGTGAGTTCTTTTCATGAACCACAACTAGAGTCATTTGCATGGTTGTTCTTGTCACAAACCACACATGGATCCACCGGTGTCATTGCATGTGTGTTCTTTTCATGAACCATAGCTAGATTCATTGCATGTGTGTTCTTTTTCAAAAACCACATAAGGATCCACCAGTGTCATTGGATGTGTGTTCTTTTCATGAACCACACCCAGTGTCATTGCATGTGTGTTCTCTTCACAAACCACATAAGGATACACCAGTGCTATTGGATGTGTTTTCTTCTCATGAACCACACCCAGTGTCATTGGATGTGTGTTCTTTTCAAGAACCAAACAAGGATCCACCAGTGTGATTGCGTGTGTGTTCTTTTCATGAACCACATATTGTCTGTTCTTTCCACAAACCACATATTGATCCACCAGTGTCATTGCATGTCTGTTCTTTTCATTTACCACAGCTAGAGTCATTGCATGTCTGTTCTTTCCACAAACCACATATGGATCCACCAGTGTGATTGCATGTGTATTCTTTTCACAAACCACAGCTAGTGTCATTGCATGTATGTTCTTTCCATAAACCATATATGGATCCACCAGTGTCACTGGATGTCTGTTCTTTTCACAAACCACAGCTAGAGTCATTGCATATCTGTTCTTTTCACAAACCACATATGTATCCACCAATGTCATTGCATGTGTGTTATTTTCACAATCCACGGCTAGAATCATTGCATGTCTGTTCTTTTCATGAACCACACATGGATCTACCAGTGTGATTGCATGTGTGTTCTTCTCATGAACGACAGCCAGAGTCATTACATATATGTTCTTTCTATAGGGGTGTCGCGTATGAAAACAATAAATTTTACCCTGTGCCCCTGAACCCCTGATGCAGCCAGGACCTATCTATTAGTAATACAGTAACGTGAGGGGATTTTTGCGAACTTACCCTTGAAGACCAAAAAGCGTTGTCAATGCTCAGGAGAGCGTGGTTGATTTAGATGAGCCGAAGGCGACCTCATGGTCATGATGAAGTCCTTGCGCTCCAGGGGCTCCAACGACTTGAGTGCCTGAAGTGTGACACCTCGCGGGGAGTTACACACGTCTGGTGCCTGACGATGACTCCCGCTTCCCTGATCCAGTAGTAGTTGCGGAAGTAGAGCTCCTGGATCTGAATCCTATAGCGCGACGACGGTCCATGGTGAAGAGGTCTCTCGTTCACGTAGTCCAAACTTGGGACCACAGTCACGAGAGAGAGAGAGAGAGAGAGAGAGGAAGAGAGAGAGAGAGAGAGAATATCCATTGGAGGTCTTCCCAAAAGTGAGAAGACCTTTATTGAATATTGTGTGTATTTATCTAGCCAAATACCCCCACTATATATAGGGGAAGGGGAGCTACTACCTCCCTCAAAGTCCCGGGGTGGGACTAAAGGAGGAGAGAGGGGGAGGGGTGGAGCCGCCAGCCAGCCCATGGGACCCGCGCGGGGGGCTGGCCCACTAGGGCACCGGCCTCCCCTCTTGGCCCTTCTTCCTCTTGCCTTTTCCCTCATGGGCCATTTTGCCTCCAGAATTGGCCCATTAAGCCTTTTGACCTTTAAATTGATTTTCTCTTTAATCAAATAATTATGAATAAATGATTAAATCAATATTTAGCATTCATTCATATATTATTCAATCTCCGTGGCTATGGAACACTTTCCACCTCCACTCCGGATAACCTCCGGACTTACCAAAAGCCTTCCGGTTTTCTCTTTACTATTCTTCGACGATTCTTCCGATCCTATAAACACTCTCTAAGCATCATCAAACCCTTAAGAGTGATACCCTACGGTTCGGGAACACTCCAGACATGGTCGGGACACTCCCGTACCAATGATCAACAGAGGGACCTCGATGGCCATGTGACCCATGTGCGTTCGACGAAGATCTTTCGTCGTTTGAACCGGGATAGTCGTGTCTTATTCTCTTTGTCTCTTAATACTTGCATTGCTCGAGATCTGATCAATTACATCACCATGTCATGTTCAATCCCGTTACCGAACAATGCTACTTGAATCGTTCCGACAAGTGATATCCTTGTGATAAAATCACACGCTACGCAGCTATTGGATACAAGTTCTCTGAGTGGGCCCTTGAGTATCTTTTTGTCATGTGGATAGACAAATCCTGCTCTTGACATACATTGCCTCTACAGTTTCTCTGAGTACCTGAACACACCTTTATTGCCACCGTATTACCAGATGACTTTTGATGCTATGTAAGCACTCTCAGGAGACAGTGATTGATATAGCCTCACGGTCTAAGGAATAGTCTATGAGGATCCATTTCTAATCATCGTAACTTGAACTTCATGACATGAATGGGTCACGATGTTTAGGTTGGGTATTGGTTCATCCTCTCATTCTCAGAATGAGTTAACTCCATTTCCAGCTATCATAAATGCCACATGATTAGGAAACTTGATCATCTGTTGAACAATGAACCAGTGACTAGAGTTTCACTGGGAACCCATGGTTTTTTATATATCACATGTGTATTGATGTTTCCACTCAACATAGTTATAGCATGATATAAAACTTAATCATAAACTTTATGAAATATGATAATAGTCCTTATTACTATTTGTCTCTAGGGCATAATTCCAACAGTCTCCCACTTGCACTAGAGTACAAATAAACTAGCTGCATTTGTTCTTAATTATTGGCACCATGTATTTGGTACCCTGAACATGATTGCTCATGGAAGAGGTTGAGTCTTGGGCATGTACTTTACAGTCCCAAATCCTTTGCAATCTTACTAATGTCAGCTTGATTGACATTAATACTTTATCATCACATGATAACATCTGTGTGTATGCATCGTCGCTATGGCAGCAGAACGAGGCCAGATTCTAGGAGCCTATAGTGACTTTAGATCAACCTCGAGGGATTTCGCATGGGCACTGTGCCCTAGGACACATCATTGTACGTTAAAAGCGAACTAGCCCCGCCATAACATTATCCAACACTTTAGATTATACCCTTATCTATTATTATAAATGTAATCATCGAAACATGAGTGCACTCTGTGCAACTTTCGATGTTTTTGTTCACCTCGCTTCCTACTTGACTCTAATCGGTATTATGGGAGTTTCCAACATATTCCCTTATAACATAACTCTTTATGCTTTAAGATATGTCATCCTTTATGGATTTGGAAAGTATGTATGCAGTTCTCTATTATACACTGCGGACGAACTTAGCTCAACGTTCCTTGATTCAAACTTATTCACCTTTTAAATGTTCCTTCTTGGATCATACATTATGTTAAGTTATCATCATGGTTTTCTATGATAGAACCTATGTCTCAACATAGTGGATGATGATCATCCTTTCTTTCTTTCAACCATTGATGTTAAACTTAATACTATTCCTAACTTGAGTTATTAAGGACCAGTTCCTTAATTAACTTCTATTCTTTAACCCTTTTCAGAATCCTTTAAGGAATACTACACAATATCATAATACACTTATTATTAACTTCTACACCCTATAAATCATTATTTATTGGTATTTGCGCTTTTATTCTTAACACACTTAAGAATCACTTCTATAAGCTCCCACTCAAAATATGTTCCCAACATATTTGGGTATGAGTCACTACTCTTACTCAAACTATGTTCCTACATATTTGAATTTGAGACTTATATTGCTCTCACTAAAAAATATGTCATTCACATATTGTTTTAGGAAGACTTTCATAGCTCCTACTCAACTTCATGCAAATAGCATATCCACTCACTATTTTGAACAATTTCAAAATCCTTTGATCAAATATCAAACTTGGAGTTTTACTATGAGATAGTAGTACTTTACCAGTTTTAAATCCACTAGACATTTAGCACACTTGAATCAAATTCATTTGATTTCATCCAATACTTGACAAATTGTGATTTTGTCATTCACCCCTTTTCCACTATGGCTTTGCAGTCATTTGGGAAAATTCCATGTAACCCCTATTACTTGTGAGATTCAGCAACGAATTGCTTTCTAATCTCAAGTGAATTTTTCTTCTAGGATTTCTCATAATTATACTTTACCATTATTTCCTTAGTAGTTCGTAGGTATGTCATATTCCAAGAATCATGACAAATGATTCAAAAATGTCTCCATACAAGATATGGGTTACATTTTTGAATCCTACCTCATGTAGTGAAAACACTAGTGGGGAAAACACAATGATCATTATCATTGATTCTTTCCTTTGTGAAGAGAATCGTTTAGGAACATTTTTCGTTGCGCTTCACAACACTCTGATGCAGGGTTTTGAATCCTCATCGTGTTTTTCACTATCTGCCATTTTCTCCATAATCGAGAAATATCACCAAATGCGAACTTTCTCACGAAGGCACCAAAATCCAAGCAATACTAGTTTTGCTTCTCTTTTGGTTTTAGTTATGGATTTCGTATTCAGAGTTTCCAATGAATACTCTACAAGGACTAATTCGCTATTGTTTTGGTTATATCGAATAACCCCAATACTTATATGATGATCCATACTTGATATGGAGCCGATCTTGCGAATTCATATGGTTCACTACATATTCTAATTGAATGCTAACTATTTCTAACTTATGGTCTCTACATCTACACTACAACGAATTATTTGGTGCCATCTATTCACCCATTTTGATATCCAATATCACATTGTGATGCTTTGCATTTTGACATTTCAAACGCATTGCATTCCACAATTTTCTTTTATGCCAATCTTATAAAGTTGAATGTCATTACTATTGATCAAATCGTAGTAATTAGATTCTCTTTTATATTATACCCTTTGTTTGATGAAATAATTTGATCATATAAAATAGTTTCATACTTATGTTTCCTTTGGTAAACTACTTTACACATTTAAACAATCATATATTGATAATTAACATTTTGTTAAAACACAATACATCGAATATGTATTTACTTTTAACCATTCATTAAAACACTTTGCATTCAAGTAATACACAGTGTTCAAGTTATTTTGCCAAACTTAGGCATGATTTATATGTGATAAGAAATCAAATGACTTTCACATATTATCAACATAATCTTTAGAATTAAAACAATGGTTTCATTCATTACTCAAATATATCATTAATTTTGGTATTTTAAGGCATTTCAATATTTTACAAATGTTCATGTATTATCAATTAGTTTCAAACAACAAGGATAATTCACAAGTAATCAAACAAGATATGAACACAAATAGAAATCATTCATAATAGTAGAACAACTGTTTGTTACAAACTGATATGAATAACCGTCTCACAAAGTGTGAGACACACTAAAGAGGTTCACGATCTATTGATTACAATAATCATCCTAAACATAAACTAAATGATAAATGTTGAGGGAGAGTGTCGTTGGCCATCATCATCGTGCTCGCCATCAACACGCAACGTCACCTCCTCTCCAGCAAGCACCTCTCATGCAAAAGGACCTGTTTTCAGTAAAACAGAACAATTATCAAATATATTTAACACTTCAAATGTGTTTGCAAGATTATAAAATTTATAGAATTGTATATCAAATATAACCTTTGTCATTGATGACCTCAGTGACAATGGGTTCAACCAGCACATTCCTGAGATGTGTTATGAACCGGTGGAATTCCATTGATTCCGCGTCGCTCTCACAATGCAAGTCCTGGCTTGTGCTTGGTAGCTTGGTGGCAGCGACCGCAGCACAACTCCATTTGCAAAAGAGCCCGTCATTAAGCTATCCACGAAATATGCAGGCCTCATGTACGCATCATGCATGCGCTGCAAGTGGTCGTCAAGTGATGAGTTCTCCTCCATCTTAATGGAGAGGAAGTCTTCCATCAGCTCATGCTCTAATATGCGTGCTTGTTCCACGAAATGTGTCATAAGATGTACCATAGTCGCACGAGGTTCAAGATTACCAACGACTGGCCACAACTCATCCACTATCCCATAGCACATTGTAGCTGATATGAAGGTGGACATCTCACGACGATAATCGCGGTCTTCCCGATGTTCCGGGGTCTCATAGTAACAGGGCTGCTCCAAATCATCTCGTCGAGTATGTAGTCGACCATGTTATTCTTGCTAAGGAGAACGTGGAGACGCACAACCCATATAGAGAAGTTGGATCCATCTAGTCTGAGCTTTTCTCCTTTTAACCAATTGTCAATAGGGAAGGTAATCTCGGGGAGAACCATTTCTACATTTATAATTGCAAAAGGAATGTAGACTAAGTTTATAATTAAATGAGTTAATAATAACTCCACTCAGAAACACCTATCCCATGAAGGGTTCCTAGTGATAACACGACCCCTTTTAGCCACATCTCCCCCGATCATCACGGCCATCAATGTGGGTTCAAGGGTGGACGCTAAACGTCGGTCACATCATTCATGCGACTCGTGCTCGATCATTCGAACATCCGTGTTCCGAGGCGATGTATGCTACATGCTAGGCTCACCAATTCAACCTTAGTGTATTCGCTGTGCAACATGGCTTACACCCACCGTATACGAACATAGATATGTCTGACACCCATGCTTGTACCATGGATCGCCTCATACCGAAGAACTTTCTTGGTGGTGCACACTAAGGGAGAACACAAGCATTGGTAATTTTAACAGGGATCATCTTATTAGGCTACAGTCGAGTATCTAATACTAGCTCACAATAAGATATACAATCAATAACATTGAATGTAAATGCGATGTGATATGGTCCTTCATGTCGTGATCTCCATCCGTCGTCAGGTTCCGGCGTCGTAGACACCAGGGTACCAGTGTCATTTCGGCATGGTAGTCCGTCACCACCGTGACTATCTACTACTACGTAACATAAGGTAATCACTTTACCTTTGCCACAACCATATCACAAAGCAACGCCCCCCCTGCAAAACAAAGTTAGACGCCTCTACTTTATCTTTGCATGTTTTACGTGGCTGAATGGGCTTTCGCACAAGAACCGTTCTTACCTATGAACTTTCAGCACAACGCTGATCAAGTAGTTGTCTCTACTACACCCCTTTCGGGGCCCTCCGTTGTAAATGGCATACCAACTAATGCGAGAGAGACAGACACCCCCAAAGCCACTTTATACGGTACAAGCCGTATGTCAAGCATGGACCAGTCTAGCGAATGAACGCGTAAAGTCGGTTGGGGGCCGCTTCATCAAGCATTGCTGCGGTATACACAAGTACATGTGGGAGGGTAACAACTAAAAGATCAACGACCACACGCTACATGTCGTGTGTTCTACCCGTACTAGCATTACTATGCATATATCTAGCTCTCATACCACTGTAGGGGTTCCGTGTATGAAAACAATAAATTTTACCCTACGCCCCTGAACCCTTCATGCTTCGTGGACCTATCTATTAGTAATACAGTAACAGGAGGGGATTTTTGCGAACTTACCCTTGAAGACCGAAAAGCATTGTCAACGATCAGGAGAGCATGGTTGATGTAGACAAGCCGACACTGACCTCAAGGTTGTGATGAAGTCCTTGCACTCTAGCGGCTCCAATGACTTGAGTGCCTCAAGTGTGACACCTCGCGGGGAGTTACACACGTCCGGTGCCTGACGATGACTCCCGCTTCCCAGATCCAGCAGAAGTTGCGGAAGTAGAGCTCCTGGATCTGAATCCTGCTTTGCGACGGCACTCCGCGGTGAAGATGTCTCTCGTTCGCGCATTCCTAACTTGGGACCACGGTCACGAGAGGGAGAGAGAGAGAGAGAGTGAGTGAACATCAATTGGAGGTCTTCCCAAAACTGAGAAGACCTTTATTCAATATTGTGTGTATTTATCTGGCCAAATACCCCCACTATATATAGGGGAAGGGGAGGTACTACCTCCCTCAAAGTCCCGGGTTGGGACTAAAGGAGGAGAGAGGGGGAGGGGGTGGGGGTGGCACCGCCGGCCAGCCCACGGGCCCCGCGCGGGGGGCTGGCCCACTAGGGAGCCGGCCTCCCCTCTTGGCCCTTCTCCCTTTTGCCTTTTCCCTAATGGGCTCTCTTCCCTCCGTAATTGGCCCATTAAGCCTTTTGACCTTTAAATTGATTTTCTCTTTTATTAAATAATTATGTATAAATGATTAAATCATTATTTAACATTCAGTCATATATTATTCAATCTCCGTGGCTATGGAACACCTTCCACCTCCACTCCAGATAACCTTCGGACTTACCGAAACCCTTCCGGTTTTCTCTCTACTATTCTTCGGCGATTCTTCTGATCCTGTAAACACTCTCTAAGCATCATCAAACCCTTAAGGGTGATACCCTACAGTTCGGAAACACTCCAGACATGGTCTGGACACTCCCGCACCAATGATCAACAGAGGGACCTAGATGGCCATGCGACCCCTGTGTGTTCCCTGAAGATCTTTCGTCGTTTGAATCGGGATACTTGCATTGCCTAAGATCTTATCAATGACATCGCCATGTTGTGTTCAATCTCGTTACCGAACAATGCTACTTGACTCGTTCCGACAAGTGATATCCCTGTGATCAAATCACACGATGTGCAGCTATTGGATACAACTTCTCCGAGTGGGCCCTTGAGTATCTTTGCATAACATGGACAAAAAAATCCCGCTCTTGGCATATATTGCCGCTACGGTTTCCTCCGAGTACCTGAACACACCTTTATTGCCACCGTATTACCAGATGACGTTTGATGCTATCTAAGCACTCTCGAGACACAGTGATTGATATAGCCTCACGGTCTAAGGAATAGTCTACAAGGATCCATTTCTAATCATCGTAACTTGAACTTCGTGACATGATCGGGTCACGATGTTTAGGTTGGGTATTGGTTCATCCTCTCATTCTCATAATGAGTTGACTCCATTTCCAACTGGCATAAATGCCACATGATCAGGAAACATGATCATCTGTTGACCAATGAACTACTGACTAGAGTTTCACTGCGAACCCCTGGTTGTTTATATATCACGCGTGTTTTGATGTTTCCACTCAACACAGTTATAGCATGATATCAAACTTAATCATAAATTTTATGAAATATGATAACAGTCCTTATTACTATTTGTCCCTAGGGCATATTTCCAACACTTTCCACAATCCACATATGGATCCACCAGTGTCATTGGATGTGTGTTATTTTCATGAACCACACCCAGTGTCATTGCATGTGTGTTCTGCTCACAAACCACATAAGGATACACTAGTGTCATTGCATGTGTGTTCTTCTCACAAACCACACATGGATCCGATAGTCTCATTGCATGTCCGTTCTTTTCACAAACCATAGCTAGAGTCATTGCATGTCTGTTCTTTCAAAAACCACATATGGATCCACCAGTGTCATTGGATGTGTTTTCTTTTCATTAACGATAGCTAGTGTCATTGCATGTGTGTTCTTTCCACAAACCACATAAGGATCCACTAGTGTCATTGGATGTGTGTTCTTTTCATGAACCACACCCAGTGTCATTGCATGTGTGTTCTTCTCACAAAAGACACATGGATCCACCAGTGTCATTGCATGTCTGTTCTTTTCACAAACCACACATGGATCCACTAGTGTGATTGCATGTCTGTTATTTTCACAAACCACATATCGATCCACCAGTGTCATTAGATGTGTGTTCTTTTCATGAACCACACCCAGAGTCATTGCATGTCTTTTCTTTTCACAAACCACACATGGATCCACCAGTGGCATTGCATGTGTGTTATTTTCATGAACCATAGCTAGAGTCATTGCATGTGTGTTCTTGTCACAGACCACATAAGGATACACAAGTGTCATTGCATGTGTGTTCTTCTCACAAACCACACATGGATCCGCCGGTGTCATTGCATGGTTGTTCTTTTCACAAACCATAGCTAGAGTCATTGCATGTCTGTTCTTTCCACAAAGAACATATGGATCCACTAGTGTCATTGGATGTGTGTTCTTTTCGATAACCACAACTATATTCATTGCATGTGTGTTCTTTCCACAAACCACATATGGATCCACCAGTGTCATTCGATGTGTGTTCTTTTCATGAACCACACCCAGTGTCATTGCATGTGTGTTCTTTTCATTAAACCACACATGGATCCACAAGTGTCATTGGATGTCTCTTCTTTTTTCATGAACCACACCCAGAGTCATTGCATGTGTGTTCTTCTCACAAACCACACATGGATCCACCGGTGTGATTGCATATGTGTTCTTTTCATGAACCACAGCTAGAGTCATTTGCATGTTTATTCTTGTAACCAACCACACATGGATCCACCGGTGGCATTGCATGTGTGTTCTTTTCACCACAGCTAGAGTCATTGCATGTTTGTTCTTTTTCACAAACCACATAAGGATCCACCAGTGTCATTCGATGTGTGTTCTTTTCATGAACCGCACCCAGTGTCATTGCATGTGTGTTCTTTCACAAACCACATAAGGATACACCAGTGTCATAGGGTGTGTTTTCTTTTCATGAACCACACCCAGTTTCATTGGATGTGTGTTCTTTTCATGAACCACACATGGATCCACCAGTGTGATTGCATGTGTGTTCTTTCAATTAACCACAGCTAGAGTCATTGCATGTCTATTCTTTCCACAAACCACATATGGATCCACCAGTGTGATTGCATGCGTGTTCTTTTCACAAACCACAGCTAGTGTCATTGCATGTATGTTATTTCCATAAACCACATATGGATCCACCAGTGTCACTGGATGTGTGTTCTTTTCACAAACCATGGCTAGAGTCATTGCATATCTGTTCTTTTCACAAACCACATATGTATCCACCAATGTCATTGCATGTGTGTTATTTTGACAAACCACGGCTAAAGTCATTGCATGGCTGTTCTTTTCATGAACCACACATGGATCCACCAGTGTGATTGCATGTGTGTTCTTCTCATGAACCACAGCCAGAGTCATTGCATGTATGTTCTTTCCACAAACCACATATGGATCCACCAGTGTCATTGGATGTGTGTTCTTTTCATGAACCACGCCCAGTGTCATTGCATGTGTGTTCTTCTCACAAGCCACATAAGGATACACTAGTGTCATTTCATGTGTGTTCTTGTCACAAACCACACATGGATCCACTAGTGTCGTTGCATGTCTGTTCTTTTCAGAAACCATAGCTAGAGGCATTGCACGTCTGTTCTTTCCACAAACCACATATAGATCCACCAATGTCATTGGATGTGTGTTCTTTTCATTAACCACATCTAGAGTCATTGCATGTGTGTTCTTTCCACAAACCACATAAGGATCCACCAGTGTGATACATTGCAAATGTATCTATAATTTTTGATGTTCCATGCTTGGTTTTATCTACTTTCTTGTGTTTTTTCCACACTTTGGAGTACTTTTCATATGATTTCTTGGACTAACCTTTTGATAAGAGCCATAGTGCTAGCTGCCTATTTTCTTCTATTTTTGGTTCCGGAAAAGTCAGAAAATGAATATTCTCAGAATTGGACGGGACAAAATCCAAAGTCGCTATTTTACCGGAAGACATCCTGAGCCAGAATACGAGACGGAGAAGGGCTAGGGCCTGGCAACACCACCTGGCCACGCGGCCAGGCCTGGCCCGTGGCAAGGGGTGGTCTGGCCGACCCAGCACCCCCTCGGCCTCTCCTTCCGCCTATAAGATGCCTTCGGGACTAAAACCCTAAGTACCCGATCAAAAATCCATGAAATAGTCTGTAGCCGCTGTCGTCTCTGTCCCTAGATCAGGAGGGATCTGAAGCTCTTCCTGCCACCCTGCCGGAGAGGGGAATTCACCCTGGAGGCCTTCTTCATGATCATGTAAGCCTCCAGTGTGATGCGTGAGTAGTTCATCTCTGTACTATGGGTCCATGTAGTAGCTAGATGGCTGGTTCTCCTCCTTTGTGCTTTCATGTTTAGATCTTGTGAGCTCCGTTCATGATCAAGATCATCTATTTGTAATTCTGCATGTTGTGTTTGAGGGGATCCGATGGATATTGAGATGCTATTTCAGATTGATTATTGATTCTATCATGTCTTTGTTATTAGTGATCTTGCATGCTTTCTGTTGTTAGTAGCTATCTTGGCCAAGTAGATGTTAGCAACTCCAAGAGTTAGTATTTATGCTCGATAGTGGGTTCATGCCTCTGGTAATCTAGGGAAGTGACAGAAATCTCTAAGGTACTAGATGTGTTGTTGCTACTAGGGAGAAAACAACAATCCTTTGTTTATAGAACAATCGTATTGTTTACATTACACACAATTCTTAAAGCAATAATATGTTGCTTGCAACTTAATACCAGAGGGGGTTCGGATGATAACCTGAAGGTCGATTATTAGTCATAGATGTAGTTGGATGGCGGTCTATGTATAATGTTGTAATGCCCAATCGAATCTCAAAGGAGTCAAGATGATTAGTATATGCTTGTATGCTTTCTCGATGTTTGTCAATTGCCCCACTGTAATTTGTTCACCCAACATGTTATGTATCTTAAGGAGAGCCACCTCTAGTGAACTATGGACCCCGGTCCTATATTCTACATACAATATATAAATTGTTTACTGCTTTGTGTTTACTTTCTACAAACTATTACTCCCTTCCATTCGATACGTTTTATCCTTTGTTTTCAGCAAAACCGGTGAGATTGACAACCTCATCGCAAGTTGGGGACACAGTTCTGTGGTTGTGTTGTGCAGGTCTCCACGCTGCTACTATCACCGGTAGTGCACCCTGCGAAGGCTCAGCTAGCAACACATTTGCGGTGTTTCCTTGCTCCTACTGGATTGATAACCTTGGTTTCATAACTGAGGGAAACTTACTGTTGTGCTCGTCATACCTTCTTCTTGGGGTTCCCCAACGAGCTCGTTCATACACGAGTCAGCAAATATTTTTTTGGCGCCGTTGCCGGGGAGTCAAGGACATCTTCACAAGGGGAGTCCCTCATAACCAATCTCTTTACTTTGTTATTTTTGTTTTGCTTAGTTTACTTTTTGCTTTGTTTGCTAGTTTATTTATCAAAAACACACAAAAATTAGTTTTACTAGTTTGCTTTCTTTATTGAAAACACACAAAAATTGAGTCTCCTTTAAACTGTTACCTCTTCCTTAGCTCACCATGTTGATCCCTAAATTCACCTTGAAAGACCTTTCAATAGGCAGTGGTTCTATAATTGGAAAAGATAATATTGAAGAATTCTTTAATCATGTTAGTAAACATGAGGATACTGAGGATAGATCCCTTGTAGAACTTGCTCCAAATTATGAGATTGCTGCAGCTTCTTTAGTTCACATGTTGGAAGCTAGGTTTGTTAACCTCAACCCCTTAATGCAAGTAATGTTTCTTAAACTTAAAGAAATTGAGGACCCTGAAAAGAGGGATTTTATTCTAGAAACTTTGTTTAAGGAATTCTATGATGTTGCCAAGGAAGCTAGAAAAGTCTTTGAACGTTTCAATATGCTAGGCTCATGCGTAGATGTTGTTGGTACACGAGAGAAGATGAATAAAACTGAACCTAATGGGGAGGAAACTAAGATACCAATACCCTTTAAACTGGTAGCAATACATAAAGCCATAGAAAAGAATTTTGATTGGATTGTTCCTGAAAACCCTTTTGATGAAACTAGTGAACCTAAGAGCATTGCGATAGTATCCTCTAGAACTTATTTGGATGATATACCTTGCCTTGTTGAAGTTATTTCTGGTATTAATCTTAATGCTTCTTCATTTGAGAACACTTGATTCTTTTTCTTGCTTCTTATGCCTAACTTAAAGGCGTTAAAGAAAAGTACTTATTGGGAGATAACCCAAAAGTTTTAGATGAGTCTTGGAAGTTATTACTTCAGTAATAACAGCTCCTTATCCTTTTTATTTGCATTTTGTTCCAAGAATAGCCTCTAATGAGAGAGAAGTAATGATTGGGAAAGTTGCTGTCCCGAAACAGATTTGTGTGCTTCACCGTAAAAATTCGTGTAAACTCTCTGTACGTCCTTTTGAGGCGTGAATTTTTGTGATTCTGCCCCAGGTTGTTATCTAACTTTCATTAGTTCAACACGTTTTGATTTGAGCAACAGAAGGTCTTCGAAAAAATTCGTCTTTACCTGCTGGTCTGTTTTGACAGATTTTTGCCATTTTCTGCATTTGCTTCTTGTTGGTTTCTTTTTGAGTTCTTTTGGGGAATTGAGATTTTTGAGGGAAGTGCTACAGTATCTATTGTTTTAATGGAAGTTTATTGGTGTTAGAACTGAACCTAAAGACTTATTATCTTGAGTGCACTAATGTTGCTAATAAAGATTGTGTGAAGTTTTGTATGAAGGAAAATTTTCAGGTGTATGGAAGGAATGAGTAATGAGATGAAGGATGGACTAAAGCTCAATCTTGGGGATGCCACGCATTTCACCCCAATAATATCCAAGAAGTACAAGCGTCAAAGCTTAGGCATGCCCAAGGCATCCCCTTCTTCATCAATAAAAATCCCAAGTTCCTTCCAAACGCTTCATTTTTATTGTTTCATGCACAGTTGTGTTGTTCTTGGAGCATCTTCTTTTTCATTTTAGTTTTGGTTTTTTGTTTGCTTTGTTTGCTTAGTTTTTTGAATAAATTTTTTGGACCCCCTCTTTCATACATTGGTTTTCAAATAGTTTGGTTTGGTTTGGAAAAGAGTAGGAAAGCTCATGCTTAAGTGGTAAAGAGAGCTTGTTTTTGACTGTGGCCTATGCTTTGTCATGCCATGCTTGATATTGTTTTGGCTTTATGCTTAGTATTCTTTGCTGTAGCATGACTTGTTATAAAAAATTGAGATTGCTTAATGTGCCATGGATGAATCATGCGTTGTTTTAGCATATTAAAGCATAGTATAGTGGTATTCTCCTTTGATGCTTTATTTGGGTTGACTTGGCGCATGCTCACACCATGTTATGACTATCTCAAATCACCATAGCCTTTATGATCCTTTAGTTTTCAAATTGTAGTATCACTTTATGCTATGATCAATGATGTTTTGGCCTTTATGATCCTTCTTCCACCATTATATTGAGTGTCCACCTTCTATCTTTATGCACCTACTTTGAGAGCATAGTGGCCATTCTTAGTTCTGTGTGCACTGTCCCAAGACTAGTTGATTGATGCATAGCTTGATATTGCTTGTTTTAAACTATTTGTATCTAGTCACTCTTATGAACTTTGAAGGTGTCCTATGTATTTATATTTGCTACTCTATGAGGGACAAGCTGAATGCTATTATGCTATGTTTTCTTTATGTGAAACAAATAAACGTCTTGCAAAGCATTGTTATTCATGAATCTTTTCTTTGTGCCTTTTCATGTTGCATCATATTTTCTTTGTCTTATTGCTAGAACTTTGTCTTTCATGTTATGATTGAACTACTATGATCCCAGCTTCGAATGTCTTACAAATACTTTCATCAAGTTTGTGATGGTGCATGTCACCTCAAAAATTATTCTTTCTTTTTATCACTTACATACTCGAGGACGAGTAGGAGTTAAGCTTGGGGATGTTGATACATTGCAAATGTATCTATAATTTTTGATGTTCCATGCTTGGTTTTATCTACTTTATTTTGTTTTGTCCACACTTGGGAGTACTTTTCATATGATTTCTTGGACTAACCTATTAACAAGAGCCACAGTGCCAGCTACCTGTTTTCTGCTGTTTTTGGTTCCAGGAAAGTCAGAAAATGAATATTCTCGGAATTGGACCGGACAAAAGCCAAAGTCGTTATTTTACCAGAAGACATCTGGAGCCAGAATACGAGACGGAGAAGGGCTGGG